>NW_010585711.1:197177-306002 GCF_000705375.1 Tinamus guttatus
AGGAAGGAAGGAAGGAAGGAAGGAAGGAAGGAAGGAAGGAAGGAAGGAAGGAAGGAAGGAAGGAAGGAAGGAAGGAAGGAAGGAAGGAAGGGGGGAGTTAAGGAAGGGGAAAGGGAAGAGGGGGAGGGAAAGGGAAAGGGAAAGGGAAAGGGAAAGGAAATGGAAAAGGAAAGGAAGAGGTGGGTTTCTGGCATTTCCTGAATGGTATAAGGCTTACTTTTAGTATATTGGGTCTGTAGCACTAGTAAAATAATGAAGCGGAATAGGGAGAGCACATATCTGGTATTTTATGAAGTTGCATTCAAATCCTAATGCAAAACGTCAGGTGAAATTACAGGCACATCCGCCCTGACAACAGTCATATTAAAGGCACTTTTACAGCCTCATGCCTTATGCACACTGATACTGACCTTAATATGCACAGATAAAGACGGGAATGTGTAGCCATGAATCCATGCCTCACTGTCTTGCCAGATACTTTATTATCTCATGATTTTCACCCACTAGCTTGCTGTTTTAATTAAGTAACAACAACTGTGAAATGCAATAAATTCTGTATGAAACAACTAAGAATACTTGCGAGCTCCAGACTGTATTGATTTCAGGCCAGTAGATCATAGCCACGAGGCCAATGTGCCTGACAGATAAGAAAGCAAACCTCTGTCATGTCACTTTTGTGCTCCGCTGTGACACCCTGCTGCTTCTGGGGATGTGGGGGAGCATTTCTGTCCCAGCGCTACCGTTGGGTTTCTGTGCATCCGCAAGCCGGGGTGCAGCAGCAGCCTCTTCCCAAGAGCATGGGCATTGCTTCTCTGTGGGCACGGGTTTTTTCTGGAGCGCCCACCATCTGCCCACCCGCCGCACATGGGAGCAGGAGCGTTTGATTTGAAACATTGGTTTGTGCTTTGCACAAGGTGATTCTGCACAATGTGCAGTCTCCGGCTGTCTCTGTGCTCCAGCAGCACTAATCCAGTCAACGCGAGGGGACGGGGATAACCAGCTGAGGCTGTCCCAGTGCATAAGAGCTTCTTCTTGCACTGAGCAGCTGGCTCACGCCTCTGAGGCCGAGTACTGCCTTTATGCTCAAGTGCCACTCAAGGTAAAAGGTAGCTTTGCCCAAAGAGATGGATTTAGTGGCTGGGCTCAGCAACATATGGTAATTTGAAAGTGCTTATGAGTGGCAATGCATAGAATGTTGTTTTCGTTTTTAAAAAATGTAGATATTTTTGTAGCTGTCTGAGATCAAACTGATGTCTCTGTGTGCCAGGCCTGTTGTTTGCTGGCTGATATGGATACATAAGTTCATGTATCCAGTATCACTGCTTAGAAGTGACAAATGGTATTGTCACTGTGCAGCAAACACTGCCAGCAGCCAGTTTGTATGGGTAATATACATGGTTGTCTACAAACCTCTCTGCTTTATTTGCTGTGTCTAAGTTGTTAGTTTGATTTTATCCTGCAGGGCTATCTGTGAAACAAGGAGGAAGATTTTCTTTAGATTCAGGGAAGATGAAGAGGGGGTGTGCAGGAATCCTGTCCTCAGGGACGGTGATCCAGGCCTGGAAAAGGGACACCCGCGGCGCCACCCTGCAGCCAGCGCCAGCATTGCTGCTCCTTGCTCTTGCAAAGTCCTTGCTGAGTGAATAGCCTGGGGCTTGACCCAACACCACAGCTCCTGAACAATCTTGGGAAGAATATTGCTGGATTTCTGTAGTGCAGAATTAGGGTAAAAAGTGAAAAAAAGTTCCCTAGCAACATTTTCCAGCAATGGTCAATGAATAGTGACGCACAATGCTTTAGAAAGCTCAGCAATGTCATTTTATTTTTTTCATATTGAAATATGACTCAACATTTTACTAAAATTTACACTGCTTTAGTTGTATTTTTATGGTACCTCTTTCAAGCTTGACTCATGTGATGGATTGCACCAGAAAATACTTGGGATGAATTTTATGGTGTGGTTAAAGGCACCATCTGTCATGCTGTTGTGCTACAATAGCTAATAGCTTTGTCACGATAAAAGATACCGTCACTAACAAATTAGAACCTTTTTTGACCTTTCTTTAAAACATAACAAACTCCTTGGTTAATTTATACCTTCACTTTTATTTTGCAAACTCAGATCTGTTCTTAATGCCACTCTATTAAGCATTATTATTAACTATTAATTAATCTTACAAGATTATTGATCTTATGAGACGCCACAATCAGTGAAGTAGAAGGACTTATTTGTCTTCAGGAAAGAGCATAGATTTACTCTGCTGTGTTCCACAGTCATTTTAAACAGTAGACACTGATTTTGTTACAGATTTTTCTAGCTATTATCTAGCTTCTTTTAACATTAAAGTGAAATTGTGTGTTGTTTCCATCTCTTTTTATATATATATATATATGCATTTTCCTTTTGAGAGCCACATATGTGATGTTTAAACATCCCAGATGTCTTAGAGCGAATGCACATCCCAAGCAGGGAAAGAAAAAATCTTCTTGGTGAAAGGCTCCAATTCTCAAACTATTGCAAAAAGAAAACTTGAATCGTATTTAGCTGTGCTAAAAATTTAACACATGTGACAGTCCCAATAGGATTTTTTTAAATGTAAAACTCTAAATGTTATGACCACTGCTTGTCTAGTTATTGGTTGATTCATTTGTTTTTTAAGACTAATAATTATCTATTCAAGCAGTATTGCAGCTTTCATACCAGAGAATCCCAAACACTTCACAAACTTCACCTGCTCTTTCATCTTGTCTGAAAGACAGTTTTCCTTAGTGTGGAGCACGTGAGTTGTGCAGCACCACTCTGCAGTGCTCTTCTCCAAGGACTAAATAGGGCATCTGCCCTCATCGGCTGAGGCGCTCCGTCATTCTTGGCTTGCAAAGGAGGGTGATGCTTGCTGAATCTGCAGCAACTCTTCAGTTTTAGTTACACCTGCTTGGAAATTTCCCCTTCCCTTACTAATTAGGTGCAACCCTAATGAACTTGTGTGATGGCTGCATGATGGTCTCCCTAAGGACTTAAAGAGGGAGGGAGCACCATGCTGAAATGAAGCAATCCAAGGCGACTGCCTCAATTCATTCCAGTTTCTGGGAGCTATATGGAGGATGTCTGCAATTGAGGACATCTTAGCTTCATGATTATTTGCGTGTTTTGTGTTGTCTTAATTTCTCATTCCTGCAAAACAGCTATTAAGCATCTCCCATTTCTTTTTTTTTTCAGTGCTTTAGTCTTGTTTTGACTTGATGCGTATACCAGGAAAATTTGATGCAGGAAAGAAGTTCTTGGGGTAAAGGATATGCATCCAAGGACATATATATGCAATTCCTCTCTCAGGGATTAGCAGTAAGTTTGTGTACTGTCCTTTGAAAGTTCAGTTTATCTACTGTAGCTACAGTTTGCACTTGTTCGGTTTTATGAGTACAAAGTCAGTAAAATGGTGTTCTACTATTTATGCAACAATCTATCACAAAGCCAGGAAATAATGTATTATGATAGTGATTTTTCACAGTACATTATGGGTTTAGACTGAGACGCTGTAAAGAGTTTAAAAAGCTGAGCTCCCATGGCTCAGATACCAACCTAAATCATGTTTTGGAACTATTATTAGAACTCATACAATGATAGTCTCTGTGAGTTTGCGTCCGCTCATAAATTGCCTGTTACTTGGATTTTTTTACCCAGATTAATCTTTCTCTTTTTACAAAACGTCAGCACACAATGCAGAGCCTATTAATATGGCAGTATTATTTCCAGAAATAAGGAAAATAAGTCTCTATCTCAAGCAATTAAAGCTGTGCAGCTATGATTTAGGTAGAATACCTTTCAAATAATTCAAGTCTGCTAAAACTATGCTACTCTATTCCTATATAAGCTTTCATATTTTATTCAAATAATTGTCAAGTCTCAAACTAAGTTCCATCACAACTGTCCCCTGCAAAAGAGATAAAACTAGAAGAGCATTACAGCAAAAGAACATTTGTGTCCGTAGTAGATGAGCAGCCACTTTCTTGCTTTTTTTTCTTAGTATTAAACAGAATAGTTACTTTTCCATTAAAAGTCTGCAGTAATTGCTGTCTGCTTTTAAGAAGGGATGGTTTAACCCAATGCAAAGCAATGAGACTGACAGTCTGTGTAGCTCTCAGCACAACGTTTTGGGAGCCAAGCACCTAGGGAAGAGCACCAGGGCTGGTTGTGGAAAGCAGAGGTGGCTTTGGCTATCTGTAAGTGGTGGATCCCTGAGCAAAACTGTGTGAACATCTTTCTACTAGAGGTGTCATGAGCTTTACAGTTGTTTCTCCACCAAAGGAAGCTCAAGAGAGGTGGTGGCATTTCTGTATTAGCTCACGATTACAGCCCAGGGAACTAAACAGACACAGAGACATAAATTATATTGAGACAGAATGACTGAACCCCACGTGCCACTGTTAATATTCATTAGAGATAAATGCCACAGTGGAGTTTTTCCAGATGAGTCAATTTGTAAGTACATTTTTCTAATGAGTGTGTCAGTAAGCAGCGCACACTGAAAGTGCTATTTTGGTTTTCCAAATAAATGCATATGAAAGTTAATATTCTAGTGTAGTTTGATTAAAAAAGAAACTCCTTTATCGTCATGATTTTTTTACCCTTGGTTAACTTGTCTGTTTGAACATTTATCACTAGTGCAGATTTTCCTAAAATTCAAACCAGCTTCAAACCAGGCAATTTATCCAGCCTGAATAACAATATAAATGTCCCTCTGAAGCTAAAATCAGCCTTATTAGTTTTACTCAGATATTTTTAGCACACTGCCATCAGCCTCTGGTTAAGCTATTTCTGTGGGTGTTCAGCTGTCTGTGCCTTCCATTTTCAGATATTCCAGATATTCGAAGAACATCCATAAGGTGTTTTATTTTCCTATTGCAGCTGTTCTTGTTGAACTCAGGAGCTTTCTATCACTTTCTTTGGGGACCTGTATATGGAAGTCAGGTAGATTGGTCCTCAGCAGATTTAAATCCTGCTATGAGATCCTTTGTGCAAATGAGAGAGATTTCTGTGACTGGGAGCATCTGAACACCATAATGCTTAACTATATATATGTGTGTGTGTGTGTGTATACACACACATGTATATATATTAGATATATATATGTTGCATATACAGATCTATCTATCTGAAATAGATCTTGTGCAAATCCATTCAGATTTCAAGGTGAGGCAGCTATCTTTGCAGATATTGCTGAGCTCTAACTAATTGTGCAAGCTAAGACTGTCATTTTTGACATACCTCATAATTAAATTTATAATACCTTAGAATTTAGTGTTTGTCAAAAAACATCTGTAGAGGCAATTATTTCCCTTGTAAGTATTGCAGGAACAATTACAGTCTTTAAAATATCTCAGTAGCAATCATTAATGTTTATGTTGGAGTCATCAGTCAAATCAATAGTATTCTGGAGACACCTACAAACAGTTTTGTTCCATAATTCTGAACTGTTGCTTTAGTGTTTTTTTAAACTAGATTTATTGGCAGTTTATTTCCAGAAAGCATCTGTAGAGCAGCAGCAGCATTCAAGCATCTTCTCTACTTTGTTTATCCATCTGCTAACTAAAGCATGGAATAAAATGCAATTCTTCTGAAAGCACAGTAGATTCAACATGTGTTACATGAAGTACAAAATCCCAAATGAATGCTCTCGAGGTCCTTTAAAGAGAATTATTCATTAATTGTTTGGCTATTTTTTTAATACTATCTATAATCTGTTTATAGTGACAACCCTATTAATATTCAACACTGATCATTCTTTATTTTAAATCCTTATATTTAAATGTGCAAGGAGGGAGATATCAAAAGATACTGCTAAAGACAGAAACATATGTGTATATGTGATATATACAATATGCATATATATGATAGATAAAATAATAATAAGCAAAAAGGTTAGTGATATGATAGTCATATACAAAGAGAAAAGGAAATACTACTAAACAATAGGCTATAAAAAAGAGCATTTGCACACTAACAAGTTGCATCCCAAAATGTCCTTCATCATATATGCACATACCAGAACCACAGGATCTATGTTTTCCAAAGACTTCGCATGTGAAATTTATTTACATCTCCAGTAAAGGATCATGAAAGTATTGGCACTGTCCCAAGTATCAAGGAAAACAATTTTCTCCATGAGGAGTCTAATTTTCCCACGTAATTCCTTCTTGGTTGTCTGTCACACTTTATCTTACTACAAATCCTACTGTGATGGTAGTTCATCCCTGACATTTCGATGGCAGTCTTGGCTGCAGGTAGTGGTGGCAGACGTTTGAAGAAAACCCACAGACTTTAATCTGGGGATAGAAAAGCTTTAAAAATAAAATGCATAATCTGGAGTTGGTGACTGGAATTTCGTACATTTATTATATACTAAAATGTTTGCTGCACTATCTTCAGAATATTGTTACAGTGATTACGTGTTTTGCATGGAAAACTCAAGTAAATTCCAGAGTTTAATAGGACCAATATAAAATGATCAGTGAAGTGCCAAGATTCATCTTTATAATTCTCTGAGTATTAGATCAGTTTGTTGAGAATAATGTCCTTTAAATAATAGGCTTAGCTGTAGGCTGTATTTTAATAATGAATCTTTCCGAAATCCAACACAGAGTTTTGGCATTACCTGAGAACTGTCATATCCTCTCTTAAAAACAATTTTTTGTTGTTGTTGTTACTTACACTAGTTTTAAAAAGTGCTAGAGTAAATCATCTCATACTGGTGCTAGAATGTTAAACGCATTACAACTTTATTAATCATATGATAAGCTAAAACAAACTACATTTGTTTGAAAGGTATTGCCTGTACTACAAACACACTAATTCATACAAGTAATGTTAAATATTAATTCCTCTTTAATCAATACATTTGTCAGGTTTTGTTTTGTTTTTAAAGTTTATGGTAATCTTGGCTTGAGGGAACAAATTATGAGTTCCACTTTACCTTCTGTGGAACTTTACCTTCTGTATTATGGTCCTGGTGTTAGGTGGAACCCTTGAGGGAGGGAAAAGTTATTCTGCTTCAGAGATGGGGGAAAGAATCTTTGAGAGAAAACAAGATGTGGCAGCTAAGTATTCTAGCTAACATTCTTCTACATTTTAAACCTTTTCAGTCACCGCTGGGAGCTTCGAGCTTGCCAGGAGAAGCCTGCTGAGGTAGACATATTTCAGCATCCTGGCTGATCCTACAGACCTGTCTCAGTTGGGTTCTGCCTGTCTTGGTGACTGTTCAAGCTTGTTTTGCTGCTTTCCCTGCATATGCCCCACTAGAGCTGCATGGCTCTGGAGAGGACTAGAGGAGGAGGAGGTGATCGCCTGAGGAGATGATCCTCAGGTTACATCTTGCATGCCAAAATGGAAGAAGTCATAGAGATGCTGGTGGGGAAACAGGCATGGTATCACTGGAGTGACAGGGATGTTTCAGACGGTACTCTCTGATAACTTCGGGTATTTTGAATTCGCAGGGGATTATTTCCAAAAACAATCTGATCTGAGGAACTGGACCATATGTGCAGCTTTTTACTTATGATGGCCTTGATTGATTTAGTTGGTAGGTCTTGGAGAAAAAATCAAAAAAAAAAAAAAAATCTTCCAGACTTTTTCATCTTATCAGTGGAGAATATTCATGAAATCTGCTTTAAAGAAGTCAAGTCACTCCCATTCAATTTAGTGACTGCAAAGTCAGTTTGGATCATCTGTGAGTGGTGAAAGAGAAATTAGTCTGGTGGGCAGCAAAATGCAAGTGTCCCACCAAAGATATGCACAGTACTTGGGCTATTCCCAGATGTCCACAGGCATATATTGTATTAGTATTCACTGTTGGACAGAGCACCTGTATAAATATTTGGGGCGAGATTCTCCAATAGTAGAGTTCTAATGAAGCTGGTGAAAGACAGTTCAGCTAGGCCATTTATACCCTTGCCAAATATCTGCATGTGATGATGTAAAGGCAGAAGTGAAAACTTGCTGAAAATAAGGGGAGACAGATTGACATAGATAGGATGGTGGAAGAGGGGAGGTGGATTACACACACTAAGGCTATGAGCTTGTCCTTTTGCACCAGGTAGAGATCCTTGTCTTTATTCTTCTGAGGCACACAGGTCATGTAAAGATGCAAATCTATGCGTAAGAAACTTGCTTACTCATAGATTTTTCTAACCAGGAGTATTTATAGAACTCAGGAAACCTGAAATCTTTTCAATTCTAATCCCAGTAAATAAAATCTCCAAGGCAAATTATTCACGGCTGAGATGCAATAGATTATGCTGTTGAAAAGCAAATAACCTGCCATGCCAGGTTTAGTGAAGTCACTTTACTGAAAGTGGTGATATGCAAAACTTGTAAAGCATGAACATTCGCAAAACTGTTATAACTATAAAAACTGTGATTAATGTAAGAAACAAAATATTTAGAAGAAACTTTATGAGAATAAGAGGGACATTAGAATCATAGAATCATAGAATGCTTAAGGTTGGAAGGGACCTCTAGAGATCATCTAGTCCAACCCCCCTGCACACGCAGGGTCACCCAGAGCACGTGGCACAGGACTGCGTCCAAGCGGGTTTTGAAGAGCTCCAGAGAAGGAGACTCCACAACCTCTCTGGGCAGCCTGTTCCAGGGCTCTGTCACCCTCACTGTGAAGAAATTTTTCTTTAAGTTCCTGTGGAACTTTTGATGCTTTAGTTTCTGGGCATTTCCTCTAGTTCTATCAGTGGCCACCAGTGAAGAGAGGCCAGCACCATCCTCCTCACTGCCTCCCTTGAGGTACTTATAGACACTGATCAGGTCCCCTCTCAGCCTTCTCTTCTCCAGGCTGAACAGGCCCAGCTCCCTCAGCCTCTCCTCATAGGGCAGATGTTCCAGGCCCCTGATCATCCTTGTAACCCTGCGCTGGACTCTCTCCAGCAGCTCCACATCCCTCTTGTACTGTGGAGCCAAGAACTGGACACATTCTCTGCAGAGCTGCTCTCCAGAGGTCAGTCCCCAGCCTGTACTGGTGTCTGGGGTTATTCCTCCCCAGGTGCAGGACCTTGCATTTGTCTTTGTTGGATTTCGTAAGATTTCTCACTGCCCAGTCATCCAGTCTGTCCAGGTCCATCAGCAAACTTGCTGAGGGAGCACTCTGTGCCTTCAGCCAGGTCATTGATGAATAAATTGAACAGGACTGGACCAAGGACTGACCCCTGGGGGACCCCGCTAGCTACAGGCCTCCAACTAGACTCTGCACCGCTGATCACCCACCTCTGAGCTCTGCCATCCAGTCAGTTCCTAATCCACCTCACTGTCCACTCATCTATCCCACACTTCCAGAGCTTGTCCAGGAATCCCACACTTCTGGAGCTTGCCCATTAATGTTTTGCAAGTAAGTAGTCCTTCACTGAAATATAAAATTCAAGAGCGTACTCTGTCTGTAGCATCTGTGGGTTACCAAGTGGAAAGCTACCAAAAACCACTTAAAATATTCAGGGCTAGAGAAAATTGTAAACCTCCTTACATTTATCTCTCTCATTTTCTCAGAAATGGCAATTATCCTCTCCAGTTTTGAATCCTTTAATGAGCTACAAACTGTTTAATAATCCTTTTGCATGTGTGTGTGTTTTTTTTTTATTGTATTTCTTTTCCAATTGGGCTTTGCTACTAGTTTTTCAGAAGGGAAAGAAACTTGACAGAAATATATTAAAACACTATAAAGAGATATACCTTGCTCATTAAATTCATGAGTAACATGCAAACAGAGCAGTCTTTAGTTCAATCAAGTGTATCTAATTTTATAACCTGTAGAGTCGAATTCAGTTATGGTTATGGGTTTGTCGTCATGATTGATAGCTGCATCTTAAAACAGACAAATGTTAGGAAAGAGATCATTATTGGAAGTATTTAATTCATGCCCTATGAATATTCCTAGCTAGCAAAGCAACAGGATTCATTGGAGTGAAATGGAGCTAAGAAACAGTACAGCTCCTCAAGCCAGAAGCAAAACCCACCTTCAAGGCTGCAAGACATCAAAAGCTCTGTGGAGTCAGACTAGCATGGCAGTGGTCAAGGAACATTTTTATTTGCAATCTCTGGGTTGGGTTTCCACACCCTGACACACGATACCTCTTCCTTTTGCTCTCTGCAAGGTGCAGGGATGCAGCCCTAGGGCAGCAACTTTTGAGCTCATCCTCTCCATGAGCTGCCCCATTGGGCATCACGGGACTCGTGTTCATGTCGGTGTGACAGCTCTCTGCAGTGTTGCTTCTGTAGCTTTCTAGGACTGGTTAATAAGAGAAATTACTGGTTTGTGCTCACAGCAGGATTTATTCAATATTTCAGTGGGTTTAAATGTACTGTGGAAAAAGAAAATAGTAGGAAGTTCAACTGTATAGCGACCTAGTCAGGCCTGGGTACTGGACAACCATCTGAAGGTGTTGGATAAATAGTGGAAGATTGCTACTTTCCTGTAAAAACTGTTTCTCTCTTATCACTCCTCTTGCTCTGTACTTTTTGGAAATATCACAAGGTTTCTTTTTTTCCTTTCAAAACAAACCAACAAGATTTTCAATCTCTTATTTCATCCTTTTGAAGGACACCAGCCTCTTCTTCACATGTCATTCCTCGATTTTATTATACATAACTTGAGATCTACTTCACTGCTGCTAAATCAAGGCTGTTTTACAGTATAGTATAGTTTATTGCAAAAAGTCATAGGATCCCATGCTAGTACATGACAAATTTTAGATCTTGTACTTCAAGAGGATCTCTGCTCAAAAGCTCATGTCCTAGCATTAGAAAGATCTGAAAAGCACATCTGGAGGGAAATAAAGTATGCTTTTGACAAGCATCAGGTAAAACAACAGAGCTTCTTAGGGGAGAAAAGCAGAAGAATGACAGTTACGGTAGGGGACCTTTGCATCTGCTTGTCAAGACTTAGAACTGCCTCCCTTCCAACCTTAAGGATTCTATGATTCTGTGATATTATGGGTTCAGCCTTCCAGGGTAAAAACTTCACTGTTACGCCAGACTCAGAAAAAGAGTATTGTATGCCTAAAGAAATGAAAAACCTCAATTAAAGCAGAACACAGAATGACTTTCAAAGAGGGAAAATTGCCAGCTGTACATATCCTGTCCATAGTTCATCTGACTGCTCCTTAAAATAGACCTCGGTCATCTTGCAGAATACTCAACTATCAGGAAAAATTTTGGTATGTTTAACTTGAGCTAGGGTGCTGATATTTTTCTCTCCTGCACTATGTGTAAGTCCTACTGCTGGCACCAACTTTTGCTTTTGAATCTATATGTAGTAAATCGAAGAAGGCTGTAGGCACCTTCTCTTGTAAATACACATTTTTAAACTCCAGTTTGGAATATGCTGTTTGCCAAAATATCGGCTGGTACTTTTCATGGAACATTTAGGATGCTTTAGTGCATTTGTTACACCTGGTGAAGTAAACGGCTGTGTTTGAAGAAAAAGGGTAAAACTAAAAAGCACACTTTTAAGGTCATAAATTTGTGTAGGTTCCTAAACTTACTTATGTTGTAAGTTGAGTGATTCAGGTTTATGTCAGTGGGAAGGCTACAGCTGTTGTTCTTGAGCTGGCATTTTCTCAGGCTGCCAGAAAGCATCTGCATCACTGGCCATGTTCTGTATATTAGAGCAAGAAGAGCAAGAGCTGCAGGACCTTTACTTTCTGCAGCCACTAAGCAAGGACAGCTAATTCCAGTCGGGACCAGAGCAGCTCTCTGCAGCCTCCTCCTGCCCCTGCCTGCTCCGAAATCTGGTAAAAAAAAAAAAAAAAAATAGCAGGAGTCATGGTCTGGTCTGCAGAGGGAGAAACGGCTTGTGGCACCAAAGAAGTAGTGGACTGAGCAGCTCAGCTTTGATTCTGGAATATTAGAGACCTGTATGGAAGTTGTGAGCATCGGGAAACCTTGCATAAAGGTATTTTTTTGTGTGTGTGACTGTTATGAATACAGGCTTTTTTTTTTTTTCCTTTTTTTCAATTATGCAAGTCTGCTGCTTTCTGCCTTTAGGTGAAGATGACAGAATATATTTGTAAGCTTTCTCTAAAACTGGAACAAAAAAGGTTTTGAAGTTACTGACAAAAAATAGCAATAATAAGATTATCAACTTGTAATGGGCAGATAAATAGGAATAGCTGTTGGGAGAAATGTATTTTAATTTATTATCATTTGTGGTGTGCAGTGACTTTCAATACAGTAGAAATAATTAGGTGGAAGTGGTGTTTGTTCTTTTTTTGCCGGAAAATCTTTATATAGTCCAAAGTCAAAAGACTTCTGGCAGAGGTTCAATAGCAAATGCCATTTTGCAAAAATGATTTAAGGTTGAACGTATGAAGCAACAAGTTAGAAATCTATTGGATTGCAATTTTTCATCTTGGGAATATATGTCAGAGCTTAGTGTAATAATGATTTTCTATACTTTTCTTATGACAGATAAAATTTCAGAGAAGGAAGCAATACAGTTATTTATAGACTTTTCTCCATAATTGTAAACACAATCCATACTCCAGGGTAAAAGATTTGGAGGGGAACTATATCTGGAAATGTTTATTAATCATGTTGCATTTGATTTATATATCTGCCTTTAATAATGGAAAATGAAGCACCCAGTCACTGGCTGAACAGTGCTTAAAGTTGTTTTGTCCTGGAGTTATGGTAAAGTTGTCAAAGATGGGATTTTTAGCTCAGTTCTTCTTTTCCAAGTATGTTTGCAGTGTTGTGCTGAGCTATATTACTAATGACTGGTTTCAATGGTAGAACTAAAATATGTTGCCCCATTTGCTACTTCGTATTTTTCAGATGTGAGCGCCATTGTAAATAACTATGAAAAAGGTTATATGTTATTTGTATGATCATTAAGTACAGCTTATAACTTTTAGCTACATTGTGGTTACATTTGAAGTGAAAGCATAGAACATACCAAATAGAGACATTCTGACTCAAGAATTTTGCATTTAATAAATGGGGAGAGGAAATTGGTACAAGGTCACAGGAAGTATAATCATGTATTGTATAGATTTTTATTTATGTAATTATATAATAGTGCTAATTTGTTATCAGTTTGTGCAGAAGAATCTTAACACTTGAGTACATAATCCTATATACACTTTTTTTCTGAACTGTAGAGATTTAGCCAGTCAGTTATGAGTTAGCCTTTTTTAACCTGTGTAATGATCAATACTAAATAATATTATACCAACTGCATGCTTTAACTAGAAAGCTTTGCATTTTTGTCATCTGAGAGATGACAGAAACATGAAGGAAAACGAGCCTCTCAGACTTTACAAGTGACTCATTGCTTCTGTCAAAGCAATATATTTCTAATGCTTTCGTTTGTCTTTTACTTGACAGGAGGCATCGTTGATAAGGACCTTCGTCACTACCTCAATTTACGGTTCCAGAAAGGTTCGGTAGACCACGAGCTCCAGCAGATCATAAGAGACAACCTCTACCTCCGCACTGTACCATGTGAGTAGGGCCAAGATGAACAAACCACTTTTCTTGCTAGCAGCTGGCTGGTCAAATTAATGTTGCTGAGGCCACTTGAAAAGCACGAAGAGTTGTACTGTAGACGAAGCAGCTTCCCATAGACAGACAGTGACTTGACTCATGTTTTCCACATTATTGTTGAGGAACTAATCTGTCTAATTCTGAATTAACTCCTGAAATGGCATGTTTTTTCCTAAGTTGTGGCTCCGATCAACTGTAGATGTAGAAGAGTAATCTTTCTTTCTACAGAAAGACAAATAATAAAAAAAGACATTTTCTGGGATAGTTAAATTGATGTCCAACAGAGAGAGTTTGATCTGCCTCAGATTTCACAGTGTTATCCTTTACCAAATAGCACTGGGGGGTTGGAATGCAATAGGGCAACAAAGGAATCGTGCTAGGAAATTGTGTTGTTCAGGTGCAGCAGGCATTGCAGTGAATGTTCGTTTTGTCTTGTACATCCATTTATTTTCTTGTTACCATATACGTTGGTCACATCTAGATAAAAAATATTCCGAAACATCCAAAAGCATTTTTCTAGATATTGAAATTACTAACTTATTACAGTAGTCATGAAACTAAGCACAGTAACATAAGCAATGTCAAAATAGCAGGGCAGTGCTTTTCAGAACAGCTCTATTTGCTGACAAACAATAAATCATTGAAAACAGAATGAAATTCCATTATTTCTCTCCCATAAAATAATTGGTTGGTGGATGGAAAACGGGGCTTCTGGTTTTGGTGAAAAGAGTGCCCCTTTGAACCTGCAGGCTTGACACGGGAATGATAGGCAGGGGAAGATGTGATGAATAGGAGTGTGCACTATTTATATGGTAATAGATAGATGTTATTTGAAAGCTGCATTGTTGTCAATGCTACTGTACAGTATTTTGTCATTAAACTAAGAATGGACATTTGAAGCACCAAAAGAGAGGTTCAAACCTTTCTCTCTCTTTTGAAAGCTGAAGGTAAATAAACCTAAGTCTTTCATTTTAGAGTTCCATTTGCCCCCAATTGGCAATAAAGCTGGAATAAAATTAGACTGTTTAGTCTGTATGCACAAAATCAGCAATACTATTTTTATGTGAGCTTTTTGGTGACTTAGGTTTGTCTGGAGCTGAAGTGCAAGGAGAAAGATGTTTGGAGATTAAATCTAAACTTAGTGGATTACTCCCAGAAAGACCCACTTCTTAGGATATCTAGGGGACCATTTGTACAGGAATATATTTACAGTAACCCTACTATATAGTTTGTAATGCTGAAAACCCAGCTTAAAAATAAATAAATAAATAAATAGATAGATAGATAGATAGATAAATAAATAAATAAAAAGGCAGCAATATCACAACAAGCATGAAATAATAGCAGCTTGTGCTACATACATTTTCTAATGTTAACTTTCTTATGGGCTGAGACAATCTAAAATAAGAGATATTTTGGATCAAGTAATCCTTATGTGTTTAGGAAAGGCAGCTAGTCACCAAGACATGGATCCATTTAATGTCCTTGGTGCACAAACGTAGCAAATAACGTGTGCGTGTGTGCAGTGTGGACATGATACGACTCTAAGCATTTTTTTTTTTTTTTGAAATCAAGGGAATAAAATGTTCTTATTTGGGAAGTGAAGTATGTTACTGGCAGGAGCAAATTTATCATTCAAGAAGGAGCACTCAGCCATAAAGACCACAATTCAGAACCTATAAACACTTAGTATTACCTTTCCTTTCTGCTGTGATTTATTCTTTTTATCCACCTTCTGTGTCTTCTTACACAGTTAGCTTCTTGGGTCATTATTGTATTATATTTTGAGCAGCTTTAGCTAGATAAGAGCTAAGTTTTCAAAAACAGTTTAATGGCATGGATGACAACTGCTGAATTGCTAAGAAAGTAGGCAAGTTCATAGTTATAGTGGAGACAGTTTCCATAGGTTTAGTGGTGGGAGGGAATAAAACTGCCTCAGTGGAATACTTTCTTTAAAATTTTCTTGAAAATTCTATAAATACAGGCTTTCCAAAATGCGGATATTTAGAGAGATTAACAAATGCAGGCATGGTTATATTTGATTTTCCAAAGCTTCCATACTCAACTAAAGAAGAAGCACACCATCACACAGACAGCAAGCCAGATTTCTACTCTTTTCCCAAAAGAGTCATACTTGGAAATAATCTTTTTTTTTCATGCATTCATGTTTGGGAGGGAAAATATTCCTCAACTCTTTCCTTATTTTCATATAATTTAATTAATTTTTGAATAATGAACTTACTTCTTGAGGGTACTGTTACTACTATGGGTTGTTGTTTTCTTGGAGCTCTGCACAAAGGCTAAGAGTAATGGTTAGCACAAACAGTAAAGTACGCAACTTGCAGGGAAAGGATTTCTCTAGCATGTAGCAGCTGTATTTAACTGGCTATCTAATTGCCTACAAGTTCTCTTAGCAGTAACTACGCAGTAGCAATGTGCAGGGGATAACAACACAGCAAACAAAGCACGATATTTAATCAAATTACTGTGCAGAAAAATATTCAGAGAACACCAACTGCAGGCAACATTATTGCTAATGAAAAGGATGTAAGCTGAAAAGGTCAGAAAATAAACGTGGCAGCCTCTTTCCCCTTACAAACATGCCTACAATCTTTCCTCAGTTACAGAGGTGTAATTGCCACTGAAGCCAAGATAGCCTTTATAAGAGGGTCCTTGACCTTGAATTTTTTGTTCGTCTTTGCTTTTTGTTCAGACTGCTGACACTGAGCTTAGCAATGCAAGGACACAGCCACTTCTTTCTCAGCAGTCGGCCTTCCTGATCAGGCTAGACATCGTCAAGGCCTTACCTCTTACTTGAATGAGTGCATATCCTCTAGGAAACCAGGAAGTGCAGGACCAAATCCATACCTGTTTTAAATCAGGATAAGCCAAATGTAGTCAGAGAAGGTAAGGCAGTATGTTTCAGGTGGGAATTTGAGCTCTGCATTATATCTTAGCCTGTTTGCAGAAGATGGTTGAAGGTCCAGAAGTGCACGAGATGAGGAAAATGGATGACCTCTGCCCTCTGAAACTGTGGTCTGTGTGGACAAGGATGAAGAAGACAATTTGTTTTTTGGATTTTTTTTTTTTTGCATTCCTTGCATTTCTTTTTCTTTAATATCGCAGTGCTGCTTTCTACCAAATTAGAAATGGCCATTTATCCCACAGAGTCAAATGCAGCCTACCATAAGGGGTTGCAATTCCCAGTACTGTAAAAAATTCATTTTCATGGCGTTGTCAACAGGAATTACACGCATATATCCCAGGGCAGAACGTGCGCCCGGGTTTGCAAGGTTTTTGCAGAGATGCAGCAGTTAGCTCTGCCCCCAGAGTCGTGTGACAGCAGTAATGAAACTGATACACAAACAAGAAAATGAAGAAAAAGTTCTGTTAATTTAAAGCTGAGTTAGAAAAGCAATAAAGCTTTCAGCAGGCAAGGTCAGGAGAGGAAACTTTTTTAAAGACACAGCATTGCAAATAATATAAAAGAAAATGCATTCTGCAGAAGGAAGAACTGGCAGTGGTCTTCTGTCAGGCCATGGCTATTATCTTCATGCAGGCAGCAAGACTGAGCTTCACGTGTAAGAAATCCAAAAGTAATACAGATCAGAAGCATGTTCAGGAACTCGGAGAAAATATCAGAAAATGATAAAAGGCAGTTCTGGAGGAAAGTAAGATTCACAGGTTGCTGTGTTCAAAAAACCTGACTGAACTTTGGGTCATGCATTTTCATCTCCTCTTTCTGTTGAGTGGCTTTTCAGAATATTCTTCATACCCTAAATTTATTCATAAGTTAGGAGCAGTGAGTATGGAGGACCACTGAGCTATGCTAAAAGTCTGAAAAATACCCCTAGTAAGAAGTGATTCTTATTAAACACATAATCAGTGTCAAACACTCTCCGTTGCAGTCCAGGTCCAGGGATGTGGAGAAAACAACATCTGATACTGTAAATGCTGTAGACAGACAACAATTTAGTCATGCTCAACTTTGTGCTTGATAATGCTGTCAGCAGATTGCAAATGCTGTCAGCAGATTGAAGTTGCCCCATGGGTAAGCAGGTTTCCTGCATTCCTTGTTGCAAGGAAAGATGGTTTTAACTTAGTGTCGTCACAAGGGAAAAAAAAAAGAAGCTTTATGGAGACTACATGACAGGAAAGCAGTTTTGGTAGTGATGGTGGTGGTCACTTCTGTCTCCTTTGGTATGTCCTTCCAAGCAGCTGCAAACTCCACCTCTGACAGAGCTTGCAGAGTAGCGCAGCTCGCTGAAAAACAAGTCTGCATGTTTCCCTCCCAGACAGGGAATATGAAATGGGAGTGGAAGATATCCTGATCATGAGCACCACAAAAAGTCAAAGGCTGACAATTTATTCATAGAAGAAATCATATATTAATTTGAAGAGATTGCTCTTGATATCCCCTGGGATACAGCCCCAGCTAGGGGGTGGGAACTGGGGTTGCTTAAGTGGATGACGCTCTCCCACTGCCCTGGTTCACAGCAGCAGAGGATGCAGCCCAGGAGTTGGGCCATGGATCAGAAGTGATAGTGTAAATAGTAAAAAAAGGGCAGTGCTGCTGGGAGAAACATTCCTTCTTCCTAGTGTTTGTGCTTAGACAAGCAATAATTAATAAAGAAAGAAGAGAATGGGATGCACAATGCAGGCTTATTGGACTAGCTACTGACGTGTTACTGTTGATCCAGAAGTCGTGGAGGAAGGACGGTTTATTTAAGACATTTGTCAGAAAAACAGGGAAAAAGATTCTGTCTGTGACTCAGCCTCATGCTATATCTGAGTGACCACAGGCAAGTCATTTTGTGTTGCAGTTCCTCACATAGAAAACAGTGACAATAATTCCTTCCTTTGCTCAGTTTGCTGTGTGATTGCTCGGCACTAGGTACGTACAGGGAGCACATTGAACAAATGGGGAACCTACGGACACTTAATATTACCTTTCCTTTCTGCTGCAATTTTTTCTTTTTAGTCTATCTTCTGTTTCTTGCTTCTATGACTAGATGCTTGGGTCATTATTACATTACATTTTGAGCAACTTCTACTAAATAAGTACCAGATTTTCAAAAAAGATTTTGTTCTATTCTACCCAAGGCTATATATATTTCACCCATATGCTGCAATATTTTCTTTGTACTGTTGAAAAGCTATAATTGCCAAATGCTTCTGTCTTGCTCTCTTCCCAGAAAACAAAATGTATGCAGTGAAATGTTTGCTTTGGTCAGACTCACTTTTGTTTTTTTAAAACATATTGCCATTAACCTTTTTTTTTTTTTTTGAGCTACTGAAGTTAAAAAAGTGAATTTCTACTTGAAGCTGAAAGTGCTCCAAAATGTGTGAATGTCCAAACTCAGAAACTTCATGAGTTTAGATGAGCTGTTCTAGATAAGAATGGGAAATACATTTGACTAAACTATATTTGGATAAACATTTAGGCTTCAAAAATTTGTTTGTAAAATACTTTGTTCCTTCTCTAGAGAAGTCTGTTCTCAGAAGTATTCATACAGGAACACATGAATCAGAACTTGCCAATAGTTTCATATATTTTTCTTATAAGTTTGTTCCGTGTCAGAAGCATCTTTGAAGAGTAAAAACTCAGTGCACAGCTCTGTTCTTAAAATAAACAAATTACAAAGGCCAGGTTTTGCCAGTCAAAAGATCTGCCAGTTTGACGTCATGTAGAACTATTCTTAGAACAAAATAACCTGTGCTTTGCGTACCATACTGCCAAGAAATGTCCGCATCATTGCAAATAACAGTACCTAACTATAATGAGTACTTTATTCTTTCAGACAAGTGTTAGTTATTGCTTAGAGCTGACTTTGATGGCTCAGAATAGGGCAATGCAGAGCAAATGTTCTTGTTGTTCTTTATGTAGTGGAACACACCTCCATGGCATATTTAAACAGAGTCATTGGCAGGTGTTTTCAGGCTTCTCTGTATCTCAAGCAAAATTAAAACAAATCAAGTAATTAAGTGAGATGAGTACCAGATGAAGAGGAGGAGGTCACTGCTTCAAAGAACTGACAGACTGAATAGAAAAGGCTGGTAAATGAATCCATAGCACAGACAGCTTCTGGATTGACTTGCATGAAATAAGGGGGTGGTTAAACTCATGCCAGTGGATCATTTTTAATTTTCCACTGCTATCTGCATGCAATGTGATTCATAATTACCTCCGGGAAAGCACGCATACACTGACCTGTTTTCTTAAAGATCCTGAGAATGCCAAGTTGTAAGAGACTGCTTTATGCACACTGGTATCATCACATTGCCTGTGATTTTATGGGCTTTTTATGTGTGTTTCCCAACAGAGTGGTGAAAGGTGCCTCAGTGGGCACACAGCACAGCTTGGGCCCACACTGTGTTCCAGCTGCGAGTGCTGCGGTGCAGACAGTTTGAAGCAGTGGATGCAAAAAAATCAAGCAAATACCAGTTTTGTTCTTCATTTGCCAAAGTGAATTAAGATTTTGCCTTAATTAAGAAGTGGGATAAAGAGATGCCAAAACTATGCCTACAAGTAGCAAAGAAGTTGACTGAAAATGCTGTAGCACTTGTTGTTCATGGAAGATAAAACACAGATTGTTTCTGCTACTTTTTCTCAGGAATTTCTCCGCTCTGCATATTGAAAGGGTGTACTCTCAGCTGCTCAATGCAGCTTGTGTTTCTCTGAGATCCCCACATCCAAACGGCTTCTGAAAGACTGGGAGGTTGCTACTTTTGTCCTCTCACTTCCCATCCTTTCTAGCCCTTCCTTCCCTTCACACTGATTTTTCTTTCCCATTTTAGAAAGCAGATCATCCAAAATCAGTCATTTTGTATATCATAAAGCCAATTATTTGTGCAACAGGCTATATTTGTGTAACACTGCCAACCAGAAGGTTCATAGGATACCAGTGAATGATACCTGGTAATCAGGGGCCTGGAACATCTGCCCTATGAGGAGAGGCTGAGGGAGCTGGGCCTGTTGAGCCTGGAGAAGAGAAGGCTGAGAGGGGATCTGATCAGTGTCTATAAGTACCTCAAGGGAGAGAGGGAAGAGGATGGGGCCGGCCCCTTTCCACTGGTGGCCACCGACAGAACTAGAGGTAATGGCCACAAACTGAAGCACCAAAAGTTCCACGGGAACTTAAGGAAAAATTTTTTAACAGTGAGGGTGACAGAGCCCTGGAACAGGCTGCCCAGAGAGGTTGTGGAGTCTCCTTCTCTGGAGATCTTCAAAACCCGCTCGGACGCAGTCCTGTGCCACGTGCTCTAGGTGACCCTGCGTGTGCAGGGGGGTTGGACTAGATGATCTCTAGAGGTCCTTTCCAACCTTAACAATTTTATGATTCTATGCATACACTTCAAAGTTTTTAAATTGACTTTAATGAAGAAATCAGGAACAAATTCTGAAACTGCAAAACCCTATCTTTCTTAAGCAGTTTTCCTACAAAAGCATTATCATATATCTTCCTTAAGTGATGTTAACCAGCATGTTTTTAAAGACTAATGTTTGGCAATCAGCTTAGCTTGCTAATCATATTTCTATTTAATTATCTGTATTTGATATAACACATGCCTCGTGCCAAACTAGAAGTTTGTTGACACAATTTGTGCTGATTCTCCCAAAGAATCAATCCATTTTTAGTTTAAGAAGGCTTTCTAACCTTGCAAAATGAGTTCTCTAATTCACATGATACCAAAGGGATAGAGGATAGCGACAGTTTTAAAGGAATTTTGATGATAGCACTAATCTTATTGATTACTTGAGAACTAGAGCGAAACACTGAGGGGAAATAGCATAAATCCGATAAAATACTTTGTCTCTGAAGAAGAAGAGAAAAATATAAAAGAGACCACAATTAAGTTATTTGCAAATACAAGTCATAGCTCCTGACTCGCCTAAAGCAGCTTGAAGTCCGAGTATTCATAGGACATTATATCCCCTATGACAGTAGGCATTTCCAGCCTGAAGATCTCAGAAGTCCTGTTGACCTTTTTCCAGAAATAACCAAAGTATCTCAGAAATTGCCAGAATTACTAATACGATTAACAAAGGTTGCAGCACTATTGAACATACTTCTGTGTTCAAAATCAGTTTTACTATGTACCATGTCATCTTTTCCTCCTCCACACCTTGATTTTACTAGATTTAAAACATATCTATCTCAAGATACATTTGGTTTATTTTTTCATGTCCCCATCTGTGATAAAAATGTGTCAAATTATTTTTTTTTCTCAAGGAAAGCTTACGGCCTTTGTAAAGGCAGAAGCAAGTACCAGGTTTTGTAAGTCTTACAATAAAACATGGTTAATACTGTGCATCTGGGAATGCTAGAGTGATTGAACTGAAGTTGCCTGAAAGGAGGACTTCATTTTGGAACTTTTCCTTTCCTTGGATCACCAAAATCTAGATGTGCTGTCTTTCTTAGCATAATTAAAAGCCATTTTCATCTTACCTGTCCTTAGAAGATATGTCTGATGCAAGGAATAGTCCTTAGTAGAGGTGGTGATTTTCATCTGAAAAACAGCTGAGCAGTGAGCACAGACCACCAGAAGCCTTTAGAAGCTCAGAACAATAGTAACAAGAAAAAAAAAAGCTATGTAAAAGGATCGATATTCAGAACTGAATGCCTACATTAAGCTACTAAATTCATATCTGCATAATTGAATAAAAAAGACTGTTATAGATTTTGGCAAGATTTGCTTCTTTTGTTTTTTTTTCTTCTGGGGTTTTGGTCTATAATCACAACGGTAGAAGAGAGGATGGGCTTCCTCATGATGAATCGTTTTGTACTGAGCAATTTCTGTGAACCGTTAAGCACTTGACCTGATTCAGTTTGCTCATATATGTCCCTCTAAAATGTATCCACAGTTCAGTAGCCCACTCACAGATCCTGGGTTGTATTTCCTTTGCTGTAATCCCACACTCCACACTATTGCTCCCTTCCTTTGAGAACATCTTGTCTACATTCAAGTAATGAGATTTTATAACTGACACTACTTTAAAAATGCCTCCATCTTTGAGATTTTTATAATGCCAAACATTCTCATTTTCAGAGAACAAGTTATTCCTTTTATTTTCTGTGACTTGTAACAAAAGAAGGAATTTCAAACCCTCTGTGTATGGCAGGCTAAAGTCAATAGACTAATGCCTCCAGTGGAACCATGTTTTAGGTACAAAGGTTCCACCAGAGTGGAAGAAAACCTTTCAAGGAGGAAGCAGACACTCAGGTCTGAAGAGAGGCTTCTAAGTATCTGAAGAGTGAATAAAGTTTTGACTTCATCAATGGAGTGAGGTTAATTTATATTTTACTGAGGGAAGGCTCTTTTCTGCAAGTCTTTTCATTTCCCTTTATCCTGAGGATGCCATTGGCCTGTTTTTCTCCTATGGCAGTTTGTCACAACTTCAGATTTCTCCTGGATCTCCACATTTTGCTTCCACTCAGCACACTTTTCATTTTCCAATCCATTACTGCTATTAACATATCAACCTCTTCACTACCTATCAGTTTATTGTGGATTACTCAAATCATTCTGCCACATTATTTCACTGATTCTGAATAGGGAGCTGTTCGTACTATTGAAATGGCAGAAACATATATTGGTTTCAGAAGTTCGTGATTGTATTTCAAATGCAAGCAGCAATGTGGATTTAAATGCAGAAAAGTGCTACAACTTAACTTTTAAGTTCTCATTTTCAATTTGTAAAGGGTGGTAGGGACATAAAATCATAAAAGGTTTCAAAAATATATGCTTTACAATTAGATATTTTTAGTATTAAATTTTTCAGTGAAGGTCATTAAATGACCACTAAAATACATGAACTCCTGAATACTTCTCAGCTTTTGCAAGTTCTTCTTACTGCTTAGAGGCAAGTTATCTAAATTTGCCGACTGGGTTTACATTGCTGATATAGGAGCTCTCTTCCCTTCATCCATTTGAATACCAAGGGCAGTGAAGAGCTAGGAAAAAAACTCCTTAAATCTCTCAATAGCTGTTCTGTTCTGTGCAGTTTCATATAATAAAAATGGTTTTGTTCTTTTGTCCCACTGGGGAGAGGCTGGTAAAAGAGGGTATCAGGAATCCCTCCCCATACAGAGCTGTTGTCTGGTTGTTAGCGGTCTCAGTTCATAGTCGCAACACCCGCAAGCCAGTCCAGCTCCGTGCAGAGCCCTTCCATGTGCCAAGGCCATGGAGCTTCTCCTGGCTGCCCGATGCTCTGCTCAGTTGCAGCTGATAAGGCTTTTCTGGCCACATGCTTCATCTCAATGTTTGAAGTCTCAATAGAAACAGTTTGAGAAAGATGGCAAAATTGGTCTGTGTGTATGAGCACAGAGTATTTAAAGTCTTGTAGGGAGACTTAGGCCCTTCCAGTTATGTTATGGATTTTGCAAAGAATCAGTCTTGTACTAATTGGAATGTACTTGGTTGCACGAGGGCTGAACAGTGCACACATTTTTTCATTCCTCATTAAACCTGTGTACCTACTTATTGCCAATACCAGTACCTCATCTGTGTCGTATTTTTTATTATGAATAATTTTGTATGATTTAAGAAGTGTAAAGCATTTTCATGTTAATTTCATCTCATGGTGTTATCTAATCAGAAAAACTGAGGTTAGAGTAATGCAGCTTGCAATTCCATTTTTCAGATAAAAATAAAAAATGCATAAATGGTTTTCCAAGGAGATATATTCGAGGTACGAGCAACAAAGAGAATCTTCAGCGAAAGGAGATACGTGAACACATTATTGAAACAGGGGAAGTGCCTGAGTAAACTAAAAATAGGTTGACAGCATTAAAATTCTTTAGTGGTGTTTGAGTTGGCACATCAAATTTGATTAGTGGCCAACACAACCAGAATACCACTGTGAAGAAGCTGGTAGTATTGTTGCAGCTAAAACAACATCTTGTTAGCATAGACTGCTTATGCTGCCAAGTTTTCATGTGTCTGAAGGGAATGAAATGGGATATAGCTGTCATATGTCTAAAACTGTCATAGGTGCCTAGCCATCATTCTTATTCATACTCCAGTTGCTTTTCATGTGAAGAACCTCAGGGTTGAGTTCACAGAGGGACACTGATATATTTAGGTAGAGTTTCGTTTCTTGCCTAGAACTGTGGTCATCAAAATCCCTGCTGATTTGCCACATAATTTTAGGAAAATAGAGCATTTGTAGTTGCTGAAGTTTTCCACAGTAAAAGTTCTTGTGCACTTACAACATCGTTCCATGCATTTACACAAATGTCCGGTCTCATGTCAGGACTGAATCTGTGAAGCGAAATGTTCAAGTTTCCTCAGGGACCATACAAAGCATGGTAGGAGTCATGGATTTTGTTTGAGAACAGAGCTGGTAGAAGAAAGAAAAACACCCCATGTTGCTGACTACATATCACCAAACCCTGTGCAACTCCCTGTTCAGTAAGCTGGTTGTTTGGTATTTGCATCCAAGCCTCAATCCACCTGTTGGAGAGAGGAAGCTTTTTGAGGTCAGGTCATAGATTTTAGACTGATTGGAAAAGTTGGCTAAGACCAAAGCTAATGCTGAAGTAAGAGAGCTTTGTAGTTACAGTCCATGCAGTAATACTCCTTCCCAAGTATACTTGGAGTTTTATATCCTCTACATATCCTAGTGCAGCTACCTTCTAAAGCATAGGATAAAAAGCAGATCAGTTTTATATTTCTCTCTCTTTCCTTCTTAAGTCTAGTGAGGAGATAGCGGATAGAACAGGTGAATACTGTTCTCCTCTTTGTCATTGCATTCAAAGAATATTTGAAATAATGGGAAGTTTTTCATTGATTACTTGAGACTATAGAGCAGGTTTTTACTTTGCATTATGTAGAATGAGTTTTGGCTATAAAATGTATTATTTTAATCTTTCCATGTTCTTCAAATATAATGTAAGTTTCTACAGTGCTTCAAAGCTTGCCATGGGATCCAGAGTCATTTTTACCTACAATTCAAGTGCATTTGTACTTACATGATGATTTGGGCACTATCTTCCTACCATTTAAATACACAGTTAAAACTTTACTGACTTAGGAGCATAGCAGTTAGAACCAGAAATAATTTAGTAAACTAGGTTTTGGGGGCCTTAGAATAGTTGTCATCCTGCTTTTGTACTTTCAAATGCCACAGTCTGAGATACTTACTTAAATGAAAATGGCTCTACTGTCAGTGAAGGCCTGATTGATTAAGTGCAGTTGGCCACCTTGGGTGCCCATGGGTTTGGCCAAACTGGCTGCAGCCAGTGGAGACAGATAATCTGGCCAGGATTTGCACAGAGCTGGTACGTGGAGTTGGTGTCGTTGGACTAAGCTGGTGCTTCAAAAAGGGCAGCCAGGCTGAGAGGGGAAGAAGCGGTGACAAATGGGAGGTTTGTGACTTCTGCATCTGGTGCCGAACAGGAGTAGTCTGCCAAATTTGAGTGAGAAACTAGATCACATTTGATACACTTCAATCAACGTTAAGCATCCATTCTATCACAGATTATAACATTCAGCGTACAAATTTTTTTTTTTTTGGAAATATATATGTTAGTAAGGAGTACTAACTAACTAACTTATTAAGGAGCTACATTTGCTCCTAAGGCAATCTATTCCAATAAATTCTGAATATTCCAGTCAAGGAAGGTTTTTGTTCCTGCAGCAGCACATGGCTTTCATAATTTCCAGGAATCACTATGAGTTTGTTTTGTTTTGTTGTTTTGTTTTATTTTCTTCTATCAGCTAGAATAGAACCATGACTTTCAGAGAATATGCTGCCTTTCAGCATCTTTAAAAAAACTCCAGAAAGCTTTTAATTACTGCACTTTTTTCTTGTTATTATCCATTTGCATCTCCCAACCCTGATATGTCTAAAAAGATTTTTTTAGATATTTTTACTTTTTGGAGTCTTCAGATGCAAGATCATTTCTGGCCTGGCTTGTCAGCAGAGCTGCTCATTCCCAAATGGGCAAAAGAAGTGGAGGAAAGAACAGGATACCTGAGGAACTAGCAGTGATTGTGCTCTAATAGCCTCCAGTTGTTCCGGAAGATGTTTTTAGTCCATGAGGCACTCTCTTTCTCAGGGATCTTTGTGTCAACTAAGTTGAGAACATATCCAAGTTGTATGCATTAGAGAATTTATTTCTATTAAGTAATTCCCATTTTGCTGAAAAATCAGTAGAGCTTAAAGAAAGAAAGCTTTTGCAAGATGCAATTATCCTGTCTCTCTTTGTGCCCCTTTCATTAAGTGAGGAAGACTTGAGCAACAATAGTAAACATTAGAAAACATTAGTTCTTGAAAAATCATTACCATCATAAAAAGAATTCTAATTCTAAATAAAGATTAAAGGTTTGCTTTTTTTTTTTTTTCTAAATTACATATTTACATTATGTAGTCTGAAATATAGACTAGTAGTGGGTGAAACGGAAGTGCAGCTTTGTCTTTTTCCTCTGGCTCTGCACAGGCCTTGGCAGGGACACAGTCATTTCCCAACTCTGCTCCATGCAGTCAGCAGTGTGCACAGGTCCAGCACTTCCACAGAACTGTGCCACTGAGATAACTTCTCTTAGTAACTTTAGGTTGAATTGATGTAGTAATGACTTTAAAATTTAAAGATTACCTGAAATCCTAGAAACAGAGTTGCCTTACAAGATCATGGATAAAATTCAATAAGAAAGATGTGAGCATTCATGTACGGCATATCTCCTAATTTAAAAATAAAAAATTCTTAACAGCTCATTAGTCACTGCAAAAATGCCTTCTGAATGTATTTTTCTCTGAGTCTGAAAAGAGAGACAAGGTTTCTAATTGCACTTGTTTAACTTCATCATGGGCAGAAGCCAGATGCTAGTTCTGATGGTGGAACTATTCCTTACTTCAGCAAGAGCTACCTGAGGCTCACAGTGCCACAGTCATTCTTCAGGACACTTGTGCTGGACTATAACATGAGGAACAGTAACTGGTATTTTCTTTTACTTTTGGAACATCTGCATTCATAGCCAGTAATAAAGATAACTCAAAAGCTGAATTTTAAGAGAATAATTATGCTTTTGGAGAGATGGAGAAATACACCTCTTACCATGCAACCCAGCATAAGGACAGCCTAGGTCTCAGGGTACATGCCAAGGATTAGGCCACAAGATAGTTGTCTCTGAAGCCATTAGATGGAACATGTGGATATCATCTGAAGTTACATGATTCATTGAAAATTTTCTAAGCATATTCTCTATTAAAAAAAAAATCATAAAACAGACACCTGTTTTAGATTGAAGGTCACTTTAAATTTAGAGTAAACTGTAGGTGCATTCAAAATAAAAGACAGATTTTTTTGAGTTTCATTTCATGAAGTCTTGATTACTGTTCCTTCCCCCGTGAATATTTTGAGGTGTTGAAAGAACACTGACACCTTACCCTGGCTTAGACAAAGAAAAACTGAAAGAATTGCATGAGTGGTGATTATAACCTACCAGGTGTGTACATAAGCAAGTTACCTAGGAAATGGAGAGATGGGGTTGTACCTTGGAGTGCAGATTTTACTGCTCAAGTAAAATATTGTCATTAACTTTCAATGAATTGATGTCGGAATTAATTTGGTTCTCCACATCCCTGGTTGAATTTTGTTAAATTACTGTGCACTTCTTTAACTTTCTGTGTCTTGTAGAATAATGCATCACTTTCCTGGATGATACAGTGATGTCTATAGCAGCTTAATTTTCTTTCATAATATGACTCTGTGTAGCACATATAAAGGTGTGGTCTGCACAGCTTCAGAGTTAAAGCTTCCCCAGATCAATATAGTCATTCCATTAAACTAGAAGCACAAAGCACTTCATGCTGCTAGCCAGAAAAAAATAATAATAAAAAAGTGTGAGTTATACAGAAATAAGAAAACCATGGGTAATTACGGAAACTAGACTCCTAGCCTGATTATTCCAGAAGTCATGTGGAGAAATAGATGTATTTCCAAGGTTTTGCTGAAGTACCTGCCACTGTGTTGTATATAAGAAGCCTAGCAAATCAACTCAGCTTTTGTGCAAGGCTCATCTATGATGCTCTGAGGTGGCACAATGTCCCACTGTTCCAGTCCCCTTCTGGTTCTTTTGCAGGATCATGACCTATGCTTGAAAAAGTCTATTTTTCCTCACTGAGCAAGGATACTTCACTGTAGGTGTTAAATTTGTGCTCAAAGAAAGTGCATCTAGCTTAGTGCTGTCAAAACCGGAGAAGGAGAAAAGAGGAGCATTTAAAATGGGTTGCTGTCTATTTTGGTTCAGATCACGTATGTGTGGTATTGTGCCGAGCTATGGCAAGTTGCGGACTCTCTCTTTCCAGGGAGCACTGTACGGGACTGCAGGGAGTGGCAGATTCACAGAAAAATAAATGTGTGTCTCTAAATGTTGCTGCAGTCTCCTTCAAAACCCCTGGTCTCCTTGGACACTCCAAATGATGACCTTTGAAGATGCTCACATACTGTTCTGGGAGCAATTAAAGGACCAGTCAGTTGGTCAATATAAGTGTCAGTAGACAAAAACAGTCCTGTAGACTGGAGGATATGAATTCTCTCCCTTCGTTTCCATGTATAAAAATACATGACATCATAGTTAAATGTTCGATAGGTTTTGTTTCCACTGCTCCATAAATCTCACACAGAAGTGTACTTCCAAGCTTATTTTCCAGTGACACATACGGCCACATTTGTGATGAAAAAACTGATCCTGAATGATATAGCCCAATTTTCACTTCTGGGAACTGAAGAATATCACATCATCTTGGCAGATATTAATCTGCAGCTATTATATCAGTGCAACTGTAGTATTTTTAAAATATATCCCATAGAACACTTGTAGGATTCTTGTTTTGTTCTGTGTAGGATAATTTAAATGACAGGGAGACAGAGTTTGGATGATGTTCTCATTGTGCTTGGCTAAATTCATGTTTCTGACCAGCTCACATATTAAACCTGGACATACATTAATCATCTTTTTGTGTCCTTAAGAAGCCTGAGAAGTGGAAAACAAACAAAACCCTAGAGCATAGGCTGGGCCAGCAGGAAAAAAAGAGAATTCAGCTCCACATTCCCATGGGTCTCCAGCTGCTCACGTGAGTTCTGGAGTGGTGTAAGGCAGAGACGAGTGCCCAGTGACTCATCCCGAACTACATGAGTTCACTCAGCAAGGCCGGGTATACACGAGCACGACTTGTGTGGTCGTTCTGTGAGTGCAGCGGGAGCACCAAGCACTCTGCTAAGAGTTTGAGCTTGTTTGCTTTCCACGGAGGCTGAGGATTTGGTTCTATATATTTCGCTATCCATGACTATCCTGCTGCTGCAGTAATCTTGTTAGTCGGATATAATGTACCCCATTCCATATTGTTCTTGTGGACGTTTGAAAGATGAATTAGGAGTCTGCAAGTTATTTCAGATGAGCAACACCATAAAAGCAAATATAATTGTTGTTAGAGTTGCTTGCTCGTTTGAGGAGACAGCCTATTTTACATGAATACAAAGAAAAGGGGTTGGGGGCTGAATAAACACCACTTTTTAACATCTTAATTTTGTTTTCATTCTCATCTATTCTTCCTTTTTTTCCTTTATTATATTATTCAAATGAAAAATCAGTGCAGGACAGTTAAAGCATCGCAACTATTCTGTATCAGAAAGCCGAATTTCCTGTTTATCCACTGATATTTGAATACGTGTAAATGCTACATGAATTACGATGAGTGTGGTTGCCTGTTCATGGTGTCTGAAGTTCTCGCAGTTCATGCAGTGGAGGAAGCACAGTGCCCTCGTGCCTGTATGGAAGGGTCCATACATCCTCAGTCTAGCATGCACAAGGACTTTAGTGGAACAGAGGACACAGAAGACTTCAAAAACTGTACCTTAATTATTTAAATGCTAAATTAGCATCTAGTCTGAAGCTAGAACTATTTTTCATCCTCTCTTAGAACATATTCTGTATACTGAATTTTAAGTTTGTACTATAACTGTTTCCTTTATTCTAAATATATACCACAAAAACAATTCTCAGCTCTTGTCAATCAATGTAATTTCATTACTGCTGGCAAGTTCAAAAAATTAACAGTGTCTCAGACTTAACCTTGTAATTATAGCCAGGAAACATCAAGTCCCATTTCCAAATGAATATTGAGTACTACCAGTTTTCTTGATTTTACTGATAAAGATTGGCACAAATCATCTTCTGTCATTGCTGAGCTAAATACGTTACTGAAATAGCTAATTAAATTGGTAATTCTGCAACATTTTTCTGTAGAGAGTTGCAATTTGTTTTATTCTCCAGAATTACAAAAGAAGATAAAAAATTAATCAAAAAATTTAGAAGGTTATCAGTGTGAAAAACATTTTTATTGCTATCTTTAAATAATATTTTGTTATTTTAGTTATATAGTGAAAAACAATGTTCAAATATATTGAAAAAAAAGTCCAAATAAAGAACACTTTTCATTTGTATTTATGTTTTGAAAATAGTTTGGTTTCGTAGGCTAGTTTTATAGCACTGGTGCTTTGTGAAGAGCTTATTGTCAAAATTACTGCCTGTGTAGGGATGCCTTTTCAAAGATCCTTTTTTTCACTTCCTCTCATTTTTTTTCTTGAGTCTTGATGTCCTGCTGTAGCTTAAACACTATTATAAGCAAATGCAAGCCGGAATGCAGCTGTAGTTGGGTATCTACTTACTCCTTCCTTTATAAAATTGGTGCAGGCATAAATTTCACTACTATACCCAGATGCACAGATGCTCAGTTAAAAACAGGGTGAGAAACTGTAATTCTGTATTTCTTCACTTTCATAAATATTGCTTTGATTTGGGACAATATATTTTAGGCCACACATACTGCAGAGGCAGAGGAGTAAGACCATTGGCTAGGACTCTTCATCTAGGCAAAAATATTTATTACCTTGAAAGAAATGAAGAGAACAGCATGTGTGGAATGGGGAAAGTAATTTTATGTGACAAGAAGAAGATCTTATTGTATCTTATCATTCTTGTGAAGAAATCAGTAATAAGCAAGAGGTTTTGAGAAGCAAATATAAGTCATAGGATTCAATTACTTGAGCGCTCAGTTAAGACTAGGAATTCCTGGGATTTTCACCACAGCACAGACAGGGTCAAAAAAACAGGTGTGAGTGACCTAGTAAGGGACAGAGATGGGGAAAAGTAGAATGAAAAAATAGAGAATTGTCAGTGATAGCTGATGAGTGGAGACGAGCTTCAACCACTATGATCTGACCTCTTTCTGGGGAGTCAAAAGTCATGTAAACAGCAATTTGGTCAGTTGAAAGGTTGAATTATACTTCTAAGGTGAAGAAGAACATGCCAAGGTAGAAAATATTATGAAAATATTACAGCATGAATGTTGCAGTGAGCAAGATGAACATGACAGAGTGTGAAACTCAGAAGGGAGAACTGGGAGCTGCAATCCAGTTTATGGAGCTGACCTTTGGCTCAGCCATAAATGACAGCAGCAAGTGAGCAGCAGGAGGAGTGAAGACTCTGTGGGAAGACCAGGAGAGTAGGACAGATGAAGGGCAGAGAGTTCGAAACAGAAAGAACAGAGAAGGTGACAGACATCCCCAGCCAGTGCAGGGCAGGGACTAATGAGAAGCCTTGTTGAGGGATGCCAAGTGCCCAAACACTTGCAGGTGTGTTGAGAGGTGCTGACAGATGTGAGCTCCCTCTGGAAAAGCTGGCTGGATGAGTTAGTTTGGGAAGTTACACCATTAGGATGATCCTTGGCCAAAAGTAGTATATCCCTGTTCAGCTGGTGTAGTAGGTCTGGTCTACATCTGTACATTGCTGTACAGATTCCTGCCAAACTGCAGCTGTATTAATTTTGTGTATGCTTGTGCTCGTTTATGTGGCATGAGAGTTGGGAATGAGGGGAAGAGGAGAGAGGGGCATGGGACCTTGTGGTCATTGATTCAGTGCCCACAGATGGCAAGAGAATGGATGGAGGAGGTGGATATGAGGTTCTGGTTAATAAGTGAAAAGGAGAAAAAGAGGCCGTAAATTTGCAAGACTGATTGAAGTGGCAAACCTGTGGAGAAAATACTGAGTGACTGTATTGTTCCAGATTACATTATAATAGCAATCCAAAAAGAGATTAATCAAAATAACCTCTAAAGTATGGTATTTTCTGATTTTTGAGTGCTATAGTTGGCAAATGTAATTATGTTCCTCAGTCATGACTTACAGAGCATAGAGAAGGAAAAAACACCACGATAATATTTTTAGGACAGAGAAGAAATTTAGATTGGTATCTTGCTTTGTTCCTGTTCACACTTCTGACAAAACAATATTATTTTCCTTAATGTTTCTCTGGGAAAAAAATAGTCTTCAAACTTGCTTTAATGTGAAGTAGCTATAAATATCATTAATTTGAACAATTAAAAAAAGAATTTATAAGTAGAATCCAATTTTCTTTAAAATATTAAATCTTAATTTTACTCAGGCCTATCTAGAAGTCTTTCTGCACATTTTTTTCTTTTTTTTTTAAATCTCTGACATTATAGGTTTTGTACCATCGCTTTGATATTGTTAGAAGAAATGATGATTAAAAAAGATGACATTGGGAGTTGGAACCAAAAGTCTGGCATGATCAGAAAAGAAAGAAAAGATTCAGAAAAAAAATAATGCTTCAGTTGCTTAGAGCCCAGTGGTCAGAAAACAAAGTTTAATGTTGTTTATTTACCGTAGCTGGTATAAGGTCTATATGATCCATGAAATACTTAATAAAATGTAAGAGAAATTGCTCATGAACTTTGACCAAACTACACGTTCATATATCCTCTGGGTGAACCAGTAGCACTTCTAGAAAAATGCATTGAAATTAAGGAAAAACAGCAAGAATTATTATTTTCTGCTGTCAATTAAAGTAGATCATGCTTTTTTATCTCAAACATTTTTTCCAAGATTTCTTGTAAAATAAGCACTTCATCCATTTAAATGCATTTTGGGTACAGAGGAAGCTCAAAATATATTGCAATGATATCCTGTTTAAAATGAGATTTTTCTTGTCTGAATGGTAACGTGAACTGACCTGTTAAGGAGTTTTCTCAGCACAGTGATATTACCTTAGTATTCTTTACCAATAAACTTGCATGGAGTCTCTTGCAAAGAGAAGCACTTATATATGAAGAGGTTCAGTATGTCTCTTGGCAGGACTCGGGAATGATTCCACATGCCACATGTCGAAATGGGGGACAGCTTTGGACATAGTACACCAATGCAGAAACGTGTTAACTGATGTCCTGTCATTTGCAAGAACTGGGGATGACAAGTTAAGAAAAAAAATATGTAATGAGATGGTAGAAGGGATTCATTGGGAACTGAAAAACAAAAAAATATATATATTTTTGGAAAAAAAAAAGTGACATAGGGTAGATGTCCATATTAGGATTGGAAAGAGATATTGAATACAATTTGTTTTGAGTTAGAGTAGATCAGTAGGGTAGGGCCAAGTTACTAAAACACAGACTGAATGAAAATCTTCTGAGCAGAAAAAGTACAGCCTGGCTAATTTTTACCAAGGTTTCAAAAAATGGAGGTAGTGAAAGATCCCGACTATAGTCTATTGCGTCTAGAGAAGTGAAATGTCTCTGACAGGCTTACACCCACTTCACAGACGTAAATGGAGAGGCCTAGAAGAGCTGACAAGGAAAGTCCCTGACAAGGGAAGGCAGGAGAGATTCTGCAATGCAGCTTCAAAATCGCCTGCAAACAATGTCCCCTCCTGTGCCCCTGGGAGGGAAATTGAGATCCCTTAGTAGAACAGCATGGTGTTTCTGACCAAATGCTTTTAGTAAAAGAGAAACTTACCCTCTGCTGTTAAAAGAATCTCCATCTGAGATATTTTAACTTTGGTCTTTCTAGCCTAGCTGAATATTTACAACAAATGCAGCACTGGATCTTATTTATTACTCTGCATTCACCTTTGGTCTTACTATGTTTCCCTCTGTTTTTCTTGCTTCCACATATTAGCATTTTGAGGAGAATAAAGCAAGGACACATGTGAATAGTATCTTATTAATTCTTAAGAGCTTTGTGCAACAAATATAGAATTTTTAATCACACCTGCATAGTCATGAGCTGGAGGGATTTCCTGTTAGTGATCCATCAGAATACCCAACAGAAGAAAGTTTTCAAAAAGGCATTTTTTAATCTCAGAATAGTTCTTACCATACCAAAGGTATGCAAGTAAGTGGATAGTGAAATGATTCTTATTTAAACATGTTGGGAGCACAAAACCAGTAAGTAGTCATGAATTGGAAGATTTCTGTTATTTACATGATGCAAACATCAATTTCCCTTGCAAGAAAGATAGTTGAAACATAAACAGATTGAGATTTGATGACCTCAAATGCCCGAGATGAAGTATGAAGTTGTTCATGCTTCACAAGGCTTTATGCTGGATCTGACCCCAGTGCTATAAGAGATAAAAGTCAAGCTGTGGTTAGAAGAAGTTATGCGGTAAGAAAAATTTATCTGCTTTATTTGACATCTCCTGCTTCCTGTGTGATCCTGACAAGGTCACTTAACATATGCTTCAGATTCATTTTATTCATATGTAAAAACTACTAATAATAGTAATTCATAGAATTCCTGTGAAGGTAGATTAATGAAGATTCATAGCAGATTTTCATATTATGAAATGTAATGTCAAGTGAAAGGTGATACCAACTTAGGTACTCAGTGTTTTCAAAATAAAACAGAAAAAAAAAATCCTGAGCTGGAATTCAAATAATCATATATTACTGCAAGCAGCCTTTTTGGGTTTTATTTCCAATTCCTCCCCACAAGAATTCCGCTGTAAGTCGCAAAACATACTTCACTCCTAGGGTTTAGGGTGTCTTTAGTTAAGCCATGAATATTGTAAGATTTCATAATATTATGTTATATTCCACAGGGCTTGGGTTTTTATTCTTTTTCTCTAAGGATATGTTTTTTATTTTCCTATTATGCTAATAAATAAATGATTTCATATCTTTCAGTGAGGAGAACATTTCCTGAAAAAACTGCAAAACTTTGTATGAGTAATCTCTTTAAATTCCTGGTACCTTGTGTTTGATTAAAATTTAGTCTTGGTGGAGAATTTGTTTTAGGTCTGTACAAGTTAGCTGATTTTGATTATTTTTCATGAAAGAGTAGTAAAAAAGGACCCAAAAAAAACCCATTTAAAAAGTCAGACTGGCTTTCCAAAGATAGCACTTAAATAAAGATATAGGTCCATGAATGATCTATCTCTCAGTATTAGTTCCAGCTAATAGGAATTCAATTACATGGACATTCTGCAGTATCTTAGTCTGAGCTTTTTAGTCCAGAAGATCAATTCCTATCTCACTAGCTCAATTCTTAGTTAAAGCTTTGCTATTGAACTTGATTTTGGGAAAATCACTATAGCGCTTAGTGCATTCCTACTGAAACTCATATTGCTATTCATTCAATATATTTTTTTCAATATTTTGAATATATAAGCAAGGACTGATAAAAACACATGTGTTAGGGTCTACTGTGCTGATAACGGTAGAGAACCATTTTATTAAGAATCTGTTTACTGTCACTTGCACATTCAAGCACAACTTTTTCAATCAAAAAGCAACACATTTGGTTTTCAATAATCAGTATTGAAGAGTAATTTTTATTCTCCAGATAGTAACATATCCAGCTGGACTACAGCACAAAAGCCATTACAGCTGAGATGACAGTGATAAGATAGATATCAAGGGCCCTCACTCACACACTTGCACTACAGACATTTCTATAGCAGAAAGTAACTGCTAAGAAAAATGCCAAATATGACTTCAATGTTGTATCATATATATGTGAAATAATCTGCAATGTTTCATACCTTTGCATTCAATAAAATAAATCTGTTCGGATAACGAGGTAAGAAAAATGCCTTTCTTCCATGAAGAAAGTTTACTTTTCATTTTTTCCTTAGATAATAAAAGATAACTAGTGTATGACTGTTAAGCAAGAAGAAAGATAGATTGATTTAAGGATAGGTTGTCAAATAAGCATCAAAACACATAGATTTATGTTCATATATAAAGTTGTGGTTTTTGAAAAAAAATATGTTTTTAACCTAAATCACTTAATCTGGGAATTTCCATGGCCAGGAGGTAGAAACCTCTGTAAGCTGAAAATATAAAATCAGGATTTTCTTCCCAGGCAACAAAAAATCAAATCATTATTTTTTAGCTAGTATATTAGAACTATGGGAAGAGTCTACAAGGAATGGAGTAAAAAAGGCATTTATCAGCCAAGAAAGCAAGCTCTACTTTAGAGCCTGGAAAGTGTATGATTAAAGTGAGAAAAGTAAAGATGAATTAGACCTTTCAGAGAACCAAATCAAGTACTTTTGCTTTGTTTTGTCAAGTAAATAGAAAGAAAGGAGAGAACAAAGAAGTGGATTTGATTAGGCCGAGGGAGGTAAAGATGGGTTATACTAAAAGTATTTTCCACAGTGATCACTCAGAATCCAGAGGCAGAGGCAGAATGACTAATGAGAAAGTGTGTTAAAAAATCAACAAATGACTGCATTTGAGATGGAAGCAAAACCCAGAACTAGGCTGAGGATGGTGGGGAGCAGATTAGCTCCATCCCAGAACACTGGAAGGATTGAAGTACAAAATAGCATGTTTTGTAACAAGGATGTTTAGTAACTTAATAATATTGAAAATGGTACTGTGTACTATGAATAGGAAATGTAGCCCATTTGAGAAGAAAAATACCTTTCTCGAATCTATGGATTATTTTTTGCTCAACTCCATAGAGAGCAAAACTTTGGAATAATTCTGAAGCAATGCTAAAGAAAGTCATATAGTTAGTAAGAGAAAATATGAGACTTACCTACAAGGTTAAAAATGTCAGACTGACCTGCTATTTGTTTGATAGAACAATTGATCTTATCAGCACAACTGTGTCATCAATTCATTGCCATGTGGTATGGGGAGAGTGAAAGGAGCAAAACTGCTGTATTTCAGAGACCTCCTCTGAAATAGTGAGTACAATTCTGCATGCTCATGTTCCAAAAAGATGATCCAAATTTTTGCAGAATAAGGGCATATTCATGAGCAGGAAGACCTTTTATTTCTTCCACCAACTGTTTCTGATGAAGTGAAGAATGACCTTTAGAGATCAAGATAAATATGTGTCAGTTCAGATTTGCAGAGTAGTTTGTATAGGAGAGTTTGGTGCCAAGAAAAATGAGTGGTGAGTAGTGGTATCTCTGATATCAGAACAGAAACTGTTTATTCTACTCCCCTAGCCACCCCACCCCTCAAAAAAGTGAATTCAGAATTTAACTGTAAAAGCTAATTAAATGTGTTTATGAGAGCTGAATGCACTGAACAGAAAGACAATGCCTCTATTGTGCTATCCTATCTTAGCAATGAAGCGCAAATGGTCACCCACATACTACAGGAAGGCTCTGAAGGTGAGAGGCATTTTGCAGAACAGAAGTAGCTTCAAACATGGGCTCTTTTAAAGCAATCATGTATAATAAAAGTGAATGTGGTTTCAGACATCAAGTAAATTGCCTAAATGTCCTTAGGTCTTCAAAAGCATAATTTGCACAGAGATTGTCATTGCCAAAAATGGAAAATATTTCAATGTAATTACACAATAAGGAGATAATTACCCTAATAGTTAATAGCATGTGGTGGTTGTTGTTCTAAATAGAAACTTTTTAATGAAGAATTCAGGAAAAATAAGGAAACTTTCATTGCAAATGTTGAGCTAGATGCCTACTCCTGGTATTTCAGATGCAGAAGTCTAAAGTTAACACAGAATTTAAGGTGCAGGTAGTGATTGTCTTTAGGAAGTACTGACAGAGTGATGCTCTATTTTAAGGCTCTTTAAGTCATTGAGTAGCAATCATCCATGGAGTATATATAATGTATAATCCAACATAATTATTTTTCTTAGCTATGGGGAATGGCTCCTAATAAAACTTGCTCATTTCCATCTCTATAATTCTGTTTCTAGTTATCTTGAGTTATAAACCTCGCCAATTATATTTATAAAACAAGCATGTCTATACAGCTTAGTTCATATTTATGCTGGCTTCTGACAACAAAAACATTAATTTGAGTATTTAGTACTTTTCAGAAGTCTTTTTCTTGGCACAAAGTAATTGCTAACCTCCTCACCTAATGCAGAAAAACAGAGCCACCAAGCAAGAGTTGTGATTGCATAAGTTACTTGAGGGAAATTTTACATTCTTCCTTATGAGAAAGGGGCAGCATTGCATATGAATTCCACTTGTAGACATCAAACCAATCCTGCAGAATTGCTGTATCTTTGAAGAGCAAGTTTTTAAAGTTTCTTTGTATCATAGGTTTTACAAAAAAAATCACTCTAGAAAAATCAGTAATGTCACATCGATTGATGCTATTATCCTCATTTAACTTTCATGTTGGCTGGCTATTTTATGTGTTTGTCTGACTTGAGACTCGAGAATTGCTCAATGATTACAGAACATTCTCAATAATAAAAATAATGTCTTGATTTATGGAAGTCTTTCATAGGAAAATATCCAAAAATACTTAAAAAGCCATCCAGGGAGCCTTTTATTAGGCTTTAAACAGTGTGTGTCTTTCATATAGACTCAGAAAGCTATTCAGTATGTTAGGCAGGGATTTCCAGACTTGGTTGGCTCAGTTATTGCCCATTAATGGCAATGATATACACTATCATTGTGGATCTACATTTATGCACAGAAAGAGAAGTATCTTTTCCCTTCCTGTATTCTGAGTAGAACTTATATCCATGCTTGCTGTATCTTCTCCTTCATAGATCTCCCCTCATTCCTGCAGGAAACTGTTCCACTAAAGGAACAGAAGGCTGTAGTCACACCACCATCCAGGACTGTTTTTTCCTGAGTGTACTTAATGGTTGTAATGCATTTAATTTATTTTGACCTCTACCTAGCACTGATTTGAAATGCTTAATTCTCTTTGTTGGCTAAGAACAGGCCAAATGAGTGGCTTTAGATGTCTAGGTCACAGATGTGTAATGCTGGATGAAATGAATCTTACTCAATGTCATTATTCCATTAATTCAGCTCCCTGCACTCATGATGTTCATTTCATTCTTTCTTGGTTATTTTGTACATGCCTAAATTTTTTCAGGTGTGTTTTAAGTTCTTCGGCTATCAAAAAGCCTAGAGTGTTGCGGAAAGATCATCCTTCATCCATGAAATTATCACAAGTCTAATCCTCTGTGAAATATATGTGAAAAATATGTGAAGAAAATCACGTCGTGTTTCTTTCTTTGGGACTGTTTTCCTCTAATTTGAGCTTGGACGAGCAAAGGAAACCTTGCAGCAATAAAGAGAATGGGGCCAAAATCTTCTAAGTGGTGGCCAATGACAGGACAAGGGGTAATGGGTACAAGTTGAAACACAGGCAGTTCCATCTCCATGTGAGGAAGAACTTCTTTCCTGTGAGGGTGACAGAGCCCTGGAACAGGCTGCCCAGAGAGGTTGTGGAGTCTCCAAACCCGCCAGGATCCCACCCTGTGCCATGTGCTCCAGGTCCCCCTGCTGGAGCAGGGGGCTTTGACTACATGACCTCTAGAAGTCCCTTCCAACCTTAAGCATTCTGCGATTCTGTGAATCCCAATTGTGTCTCACTTAATGATATTGGCACCCAAATTTTAAAAATCATCATTTTGCCACGAGGTAAAAATAAGGAGCATTGCTGAAGCAAGTAGGGTAGGCAAACATATGATAATATAAGGAACATCTTAAAATTGCAAATACTTCTTAATACAACTCTGAGACAATTTGCAGTTTCCTAGTGAAGAAGTCGAGGTTCCTTCAAGCTACTCCTGGCCAACTATGTCTCTTTTTTTTTGTATTCATGCATGCTCATAACAGGACATTGAGCCTTATCAGTGCTCCTGAAATACCACCAGGTTATAAATAATAACAATGTTTAGCCAAATGCAATAATGAAGATAATTCTAATTTAGTTCATGTGCACTGTCTGATTTACTGCTGCCATTTGCGTTAAGTAAAATAAATGGAGAATGTTCAATATAATTTGAATAATCTGAAGTCACAGACAGCTGTTCTTTTTTTAAATGTTTGCCAGCCTGAATAATGACATGCTTTCTTTGGCATGTCATAATAATGCTATAGTAGAATATATACATTATGATTACATGAGTTAGTAACCAAGGAAACAAAATTGGTGTTACACCAGTGTCCTCTAGGACATGTATAATTAAGGGTCTGTCAGCATTTCTGAAAAAGATCTCAAGTTTCTCTTGAAATACCATTTCCCTGTAAAATTGTGATGTACACACTGAAATGGGAGAGGTGAGAGAGCAGGTACTGCAGCAAGTATAGTGTACTTGCCTTTTTCTGCAAATACATTCTCCAGCAAAGTATACATTACCAGCATTCCAAATGTTAAGCCATCTCTTACACTGAAATCAGTAGGTGTTGAAGATATAGGGCAATTTCCAACAGGATCAAACTGCAGGATTTGAGGGTTTGTTAGATGTTATAGTTCACTACATTTAGGCCTCTATTCATCTCATCTGAGCTTAAGTACCTTACTGAGATACCTGGAGGCAATGGGGACCTAGTCTGATTTTATACATGCCTAACCTGACCTTTCCTGACACTGAGACTTTCTATTTATGATATAGGTAATTTAGGTACTTAGGAAAACTGATCCGCCATGCTCACCTAAAATTTAAGCAAAGTAGGTGGCTAAGATGGGTGGATAGATTCCTGTTCTTGTGTACCTCAAGTAAAATGTTATCAGTTTGATTAGTTTAAAACAAATCAGGATCAGTTATTTAATTTATTAACAGCACAGCATTATCTGGCAGTCAGAGAAGCACACATTCAGGATCAGCGATGAGAAACTCCTGTGTGACCTGGATGTATCAGCGAGGTAGGTCCCTGGGCGCTGTGGCAACTCTCAGGGGCAACTCTCAGAACACCCCATAGCAGAGAGGTCTGTCAGCCCACGCAGAGGCCACAAGGCCGTGGAGCAACTGCTGGCAGGGACAGACACAGTTTTGGATGACAGTGTTTCTGCTCTCCCATTTCAGACGGTGTTATGAATGTTCCCACTTCTTCTAGACTTGTTTAGAAGCTGAATCCTTTCTTGTAAGAGTATCTTTGTAATTCCCTGTTGCTCTTTAATGCAGCTTGTGGTCACCCAGGCCATTTTGCAAAGGGTGGGCTGTTTGATCATACCCAAGATGCCTCATGCTGGGGCAGGGACTATGTAGAGGGTGGCTTAGATCTTATGTGGTCTGAATTTGGAAGCATTTGGAAGATCTTAAGCATTTTGGCATCTGGGCTCTAGCTCTAAAAAGGACCAGGCTTGATTTCTACATGATTTTCCAATCCATTGGGAATCCATATATTTTGCACCTTTTTCATAGGAACGCTTAAGGTCTTCCATACCACACATTGGATGCTTCTATTTCTGTATGTGCAGTTCTAAGATTTGATGTCTTAGTTTTACAGTCTTTAGCAGTCTGGTTAAAAGTTTGTTTTCTGTTTCCCCCCGTACAACCAGGATACTCACCAAATAATGACTTAATACTTGCCTCAGATCAAGGAGCTGATGATCTCCAGCACTTGACAGCTTCATAGTATTTCTGATAATTTTAAGAGGTGGCATGCTCTCAGTAAGAATTAGTTCACTGGGAGCCACAAATAAAATATTGATGAAATGTGGTCATAATAAAAAATCCTAGAACATAATTTCATAGTTTTTCTTTCATTGACAACATAGTGATATTCCATTAATCTAAAACATTGGGTAGAGTAAACTTGCTTGCTTTTCCTAATATTTTCAGTGATTAAAAATGGTACACTGGCATTAATCACATGATGTAGTTACAAAACATGCAAAAAGCCCAAGGATTAGGTCATGGAAATTACAGACCTGGTATGTCTTCCAGGAGGAAGAAATATGCCTTACTCTAACGAGTTTGAGCCCAGACCATGCTTCAAATAAGTTTACATGACAGTTCTTGAAGAACTTGCTGACGATAAACTATGAAAGAGGCATAAGATAAATATATATAGCATTTTGGTCATTTTTTTCAAATACATAAAACATACAAGGGTACAATTCTTGTATGTTTCCACATATGAAATTTTTAAAGGGCATTTAAGTAATTGGATTTACTGTGAGCTTTTTACTGTCAGCTAATTAGCCATGATAGGAGTTAAGTATTTGAAATCCAAGACTATAGAGCAGAATCAAGGTCACTTATAGCAGGCAACAGAGCGCAACACAAAACCAGATGATTGCTATTGCCACGCTATGCCATAAGGATGCAAGCACTTTAACATTTTCTCTTGCAGCATGCTCCACAATGGCATGAAAATAATATGGCACAGCACACGAATTGTACCGTAAAATTGTTTGGAAAAAAACCTCTTCCAAGCTGTTGTCATGGCAAAGGAATCTATTGAGAATGCTTTTAATTCAACAATGTTTCACTGGGCCTTAAAAAAATGTGAGTTAGAGCCAGCTAGAAAATGTTTGTGAGTGAATTACAACCTGGTGCCTTATTGTTTCTGTCCTGTTTCTGTGCTCTAATATGTTTTAATTTTATTTTTCATAATAGTACCAGCATTAGGAGTGTGGAAGGGTGTGATCTTTCTGCTTTGTGCGTCTGTCAGGGATAATTGCTCAACAAGTTGCAGTGTAATAACAGCGCGGAAGGAATGACGCCATCGTTAACCCCAGTCCCCATGTAATATGGGGAAAATGTCACCCCATGGAGAGGCCCATTATTTCAATCTCTGAACCTGAAAGATGTAAAATTAGCCCGTTTTGGATTCTTTTGTAGCACAACCAAAGCAGTCTCACATTACTTCTGCTTATGATTTCCATTTAGGAGTAATTTCCAAATAATGTCTTAACAACAAAAACTTAACAACAACATTCCATTTTTCTCAATAATTTTTACTGTTTCCAAGGAAGAAAATAAAAAGATGATTGGTCATTCATCTGTGCCGTGTGGCGGCTGGCATCTGTGTTCCACACGAGCATTTCCGAGTCAGTAATAGCACTAATTAGTTTTCTTTTTCTCCTGAACATGTCTGAGTAACCAATCTTGCTTTCTGAGAGGAAAAAAAAATAGTTTAAGATCCAACTGCTGGAAATGGAAATGTGAAATACTCATATTGGAAATGAGATGGCAGGTCTTAACAGTGAGGACAGTTTGCAGCTGATTGCATATGGTTAGAGAAAGTGATGAGAGTAAAAAATTCAACTTTAGCCAGAGTCTCCCATGGAAACTGGGAAGCATTTGAATGTTGAATTTAATTTCACAAAGAATAATTCTTTGTCTTTAGAAGTGAATTATTTGCTGAAGTTTTGTGGGCCACATGGAGTAGATTTTTGAGGATAATTACTGAGATTCACTGTTCTGGTCTAAGTGACAAAAATGTGGTCCTAACCTGAATCACCAAGAGTGGCCTGAGTTTGAGAAGGATGAGCAGTACCTTTTGGCATCTTTCTGTCTTTCTTTTATTTTGTGTTCAGAAAGAGATAAAGCAGATATTAACAATGAACTGAACCTGCTTGTTTAACATTCCATGTTATTAAGTGCTCTTATTATAGTTCACTCATTTTTTAAAATTCATTATAATTCACTTAATTTTTATTTCAACTTCAATTAATTTTTATCCATCAGGCAGAAATGAGGAATGTGCTACTCTGCCATTTTCTTTTCCAGGCACTGAGAGGATGAAAGGCAGTAAGCAATGGCTCTCATTTTAAAAGTAAAAGTTAATATTATCTAATTTCCACCTAGTTTGAAAATAGTGGGTGTTAGTCTCTTGACTTTTAATGTATAAGAACACGTAACCCACCCTGAAGCAGGAGCCTGTCAGATTTTCCTGTGTTAATAAAACTACAAATGGTCGGAAATATTCTAGATGTTAATTACTGATGACCCCATTATTGACCTCAAAAGTAATTGAAAGAAAAGTATTCTGCTTTCTGCTTTAAGCCTTAGCTCAAGTGGAGCAGAACTCCTGGCAGAGAAACCTGGCACCGTTGCGGGGCTTATTTCAGTGAGGAGCTGGATGGATTTGACAGCAACTATGGCTCTTCCAGGTCAGAGAAAGATGTCTATTGGACATGTCAGGAAAAGAAAGATAATCCTGTCATCAGGAAAGTGAAAACTGAATATAAACGGAGTGGGCAGTGAGAGAGTTGCAAGTTAATTGCAAAAATTCAAAAATGTTAACCTATTTGAGAGATAAAGCAGCTTAGAAATGTGATTAAGGCTTTCTCTGAGATAACTCCAAGTTAAGCAGCTCTGCTGGTCCTTGTGGTACAGTGGTACGTTGTTTCTTGTCTGTCCACAAGTGGTTCAGCTAGATGTTAAGCAAAGCAGGTGAGCTGGATGGATGACAGTGAAAGATCAGGATGCAATGAGCATTTCTGCAGTCTATTGAGAAAGCCAAATGTGTGACATCATAACCTTTGACTAGCAAGGCAACAGCAGAGACAGGTTAAATCATAGGGGTAAAAGAGCAAGTAAAAGAGACTAAGAGTCACTATGTCCTAAAGAAATAAAATTTCTTAGTGCAGAGACTTCAGCAGCTGTGCATGTATGTGTAAAAATCAGAAATCAGGAGGCTATGCCAGCCTTCAGTCAGAGGAAGGATACCAAATGTGCAGTGTTGCAGATCCAAGAGTGACTGGCTGAATAATGAGCAGTTTCAATTGTCCAGGTCTGGCAGCACAGTTCCAAGGTCAAAGCAATTTTTAATGTCTTAAGTGACTTAGAACATCTGATTCCTAGTATACACCAGAAGCAAAATTAATACTGACTTAGTGATTAAGTAATAATTATGAGAAACAGTATCTATAAATTAATTAACATTTTTTATGGTGAATTTTGGGAAAACTACTTTCTGTCACCTCATTTTTAAAAATAAGGTTGTCAAGAACATGGCAGACATATTAAAAATTGCTTTGAGTATAAGGACTCAGCACAGAGGTTAGTTAATCATACTGATAGAGACATCACAAGTGGGTAGGCCCCTGAATGAATGAGCAGAGAAAGACAAGAGCAGAAATCAGCCTGTGGAAAGCAAGACACTGTTTTGGGTTAGGGCAATATTTACATTGTTCTAATTTGAGAGAATGTAAATAAGCTCTAAAAATAGCTATACTGAGTCACTTACCTTTTTTTAGATACTGCCCCTAGGAAAAAAAAAAGTCAAATTAATTGGTTGAAAGCATTAAGATACTGAAATGTCTGGTTGTTTAAAATGTTGTTTTGTGTGTGTGTGTTTTGCAAAGTTTTTGGCTGCTTAAACAAAAGTATATGACGCAGTATTTTTTTGTTTATCCTTTCCCACATTTCCAGCATGTATCGTATGGTATTCTCAAGGCTTTCTTGAAGGCGTGCTGGGCGGAGCAGGATTCTTTTCCTAACCGCAGCGATGCACATTTCAGTCTGCCTTAGTCGCACCAAACAGGGGAGGTTGCAATGTCTATATTCTCTCCATGTGTACTCACGTAATACAGAATGTTTTTTCTCTGCGGAAAGCCATGGTGCCCCATAGAGAACATTTTGCCTTTTTGCTTTTTTTGTGTGTCTATAACATTTCTAGAGAACTTTTAACAGTTCAAATTCTTTCAGTTATCCTGATAAAGCCCTGTTCTGAGGTGCAATTACACGTGACACATCTGTCTCTTCTTTTCTCAGAAATTCCTCAATAGCCAACATCACAAAACCTAAAAGCAATATATAAAAATAGTATTTGTTCCAACTCTGTTTTTAGGAAAATTGTTTTAAAGGCACTATTTTCTAGAAATTTCTGACATGTGAAATTACAGAATGTAGAGTACATTTTATTCCCCTTTTAAATGTCTTTAAGTGTTTCAGTTGCAAAAATATTCCCATGATTACCTCGAAGTTAGATTGAACTAGAGAGATGTTGAATGTCCAGTTGCTCTGTAGAGATACCAAATATCAATGCATTCCCCTTTTTCCTCCTAAAACATCATGATACTAATGCCAAAAGCCAATTTGTAAACCTTAAGGTTTTGGGTACCCAAATAGTGATATAAGAAATGCAGGCTGGTGCTTACAATTTTTAAGAAAACACCAGATTCTTTACTACCATAATTACTGTGTGTGAAGCCATGCAGAGAAATAAGCTATAAAAATAAGAATGAAATTTGTGAGCAATGGGGAAAAAATCATTTTTTTACCAGCAAAACTTCGTTCTGAATACGTTTGAATGTATGTCTTGAATTAAAGCCAGTGGAATAACTGTAGGCTGAGGCATAAAGGGTACTGACAGATAAGGTATTTTAGAAAAATAATAGTATAAAATCCTAATTCCTAAAGTGAACAGTTCAATAACGTCCCTTTTATTTGTTTTCAAACTGAATCTGGTTTTAGTAGGTCCCACTAGAAGATGAAATGAGCTGTTCTTTTATTAAATGTTTATTTGGGGGTTACACTGCAATCTGTTATAAAGGACAACTCTTCCAAAACTGTCAGAGTAGATCATATAGGAATTTGAAATATGCAGAATATTTACTTAGAGGAAATGGCCTAAGGAATTATTGCTAATTTTAATAAAGTTTTTTGCATACCCAATTGGTCTACTAGAACTGGAAAATCCTAGAACAACTATTTCCTGCAGAATACATTTCCTCATGACTGCTGCAATACCTTCTGGTAGTTAATTCATAGTTTACTTGCGATTTGATCTTTTAACAATACAAAAGAATAACCATTTTCAGAACTGTGAAAAAAATCTACTTTGAGAAAAAATAGTGATGTATGATAACCTGCTTTAGACCCCGTTCAAAGCCAAATATCTGTTACCTTATCCATGTAATTTATGGAAGAGATTTACTTGCTTAACCTGCCTTCACACATAATGTCCTAATAACCATTAATAGGCTGGTCACGATAACAAGGGTCTTCTGCTCCCCTTGTATATCCTCTGTTTCTCCCCGTGTATAAAGAGCAACTTTACACCTTGAGTCTTTTCAGAAAATTGCTAAGACCAGAGGAAGAAGTACAGTATTCTTGTAAAAAAAGGAGCAACTCTAACAAAAACATCTTATTAAAGCTATATGTCAGTCAAGGTAATGATATAATAGGAGAATATTGGCTGTTTAAAGACTTAGATTTGTTCCTGATGTTCCTGTTTCACCAGTGCCCTGCTAAACTATCCACATAGACTATTTTTTCTGAAACTGGAACTTTGTAGAAATGGGTGAAAGAATCAAAAAGTACAAATTCTTAAAAGAGAGAAAACACAGCCAACTCTATATAAAGTTTTGAATAACTATTGTCCTCTTACCTTACTGAAGGGTGATGTAGGTATAAGCTTCATTTATAACAGTTTTGTTTACATCATTTGTTAAAATTCAAGCAATCGGAGGATATATCAGGGAGAACAATATAGGTGTCTACCAGTGGCTCTAGAAGACAGTCAAAAGCTGGGGGTTTTTTGCCTGGGCTGCTCCACGTAGCAACGCAATACAGGACCACACACAGGTCTGAACTCTGGATTGGAAATGTGGCCCATGGGCTCCTTAACCTTTGCTTTTCAACCATGCAAGGCCACCAGAGCTGAGCTGATAGCCTTCTGCAGAACTGCAGTCCTCCCTTGAGACACAGAAACTCAGGTCAGGCCATACATGTGTTGGTTCACTAAAATCAGGATAGGTCCTTAAGCTGTCATGTAGAATATCAAGAAAAAGATTTCACTGTTATGTTAAAGTAGTACTTGTTGATCCAAGTTGCGCTTGGGACATATCCGTGTCTGTGCATTGTCTGTACAAGTGAATGACTGTGCCTAACCCAAAAAGGTACTAGGCCAAAGATGAGGGGATATCATGAGAAGTATCTGGGTGATTATCTGAGGCTTAAGCACTTCCTCTTCTTTTTGTTTTTTTGGGGGTTTTTTTGTCTGTTTTTTTGTTTTGTTTTGGATTTTTTTGTTTTTTTTTCTCTTGTCATTATTTCAGTGTTATAATTAGGCACCTTATTTTACATAAGGCTTTTTTTAAGTGAGGTTCCTATTCCATCTTACGTGGTAGGTACCTGTTTATCTCCGTAGGTTTCTAATTACCTCCAGTGAGTTGAAGGGAAGTGTCTTGCTGAAACTACCGCCATTCTCTGTCCAGGGAACCACTTCACTCAATAAAGGCATTTAGAGATAAAAAGTCTTAAAGAGCCTTAAAATTCAATAGCTACAAATGAATCTTCCTACTGGAGATGCACCTTTCCTGTAAGCCAGGAAGTGGCTAGTTATCTTGCAGTTCTTAACAGCTTGATCGGGAGAGAGATTATTGTCTTGGCAATTACCAATTCCTTTTTTTTTTCTCCAAATGAGGTGCTCTGTTGTTATAGTAAGGTGTCAGCAGGCAGAGAAAGTCACTTTGAAGAGATGAGGGGTGCTTCTTACATAGCTATCTTGATATAATGTCTCTCCTCAGATCTTTTCTCATCCCTCATCTTCACCATGATAAGTGGGAAAATTAAGTTTCTTTCAGAGTTTTGTCTGTGCCTTCAGAAGTCCTTCCCAGGAATGTTTTTATTTAGGAGGTGTGTCTGATTGATCAGGGATAGTAACCCACAATAAGAGGGCTTCACATCAGAAGAAAACCAATCAGCATGTGAGATTTTGTGCAGAGTGCTTTTGTTGAGACGTTCATCGTGCATGTGTTAGCTTTCTCTGTGTCATTGACTGACTGTGTGCATAGCTTTTTGTTTCTCTCTGTTTATCTGCCTGAAAGACTTTTAAAAGGTCCATCTACACTTGACTGCCTAACTGGACCTGCAAATGCCAGTCTTCTGCAGGAGATTTTAGTTAGGGCAAAACAGCTGTGGATTTTGGCAAACACTGACATGAGTCCACTCCAAATGAATCAGAATAGCCGCAGATGTCAGCTTTATTGAAGCCGATATACCAGCATTCCACCTCAGGAAAATTAAAATCCTATCGTAATGAGAGCTTGTTAAAAATGCTCTTCCACAGAAGGTTTTTGGTACTGAGTCTCAGAGCCATTCTGAACCCCGCAGCAAGGTTGCCATGGGTGCTTATTTATGATCAAATAAATTGGCCCAATGAACAAGGGCTTGGCTCTTGATGCTCTCAAAGTGCCTTTGTGGCTAGAACAGCCTTAACAGCCTTTTTTAGCAGCTTCTCATCTCACAAGAAAACTAAGCACAGCAGGAGATCTCTACAGGGGGGCAAATTATCATTTGGAGAAACAGATATTTCCATAATGAACGTTTTTCATCATCAAACAAAACTAGGTGGCATTGTAGTGACCTGGTAACACTGAAAAGCCATCTAACCCTTTAAAACAGAAATAAATGCAGAACCAACACAAATAAAGGTGGAACTGTCCATAAGTATTTTGCTTCCATCCATCTAGTGGAAGACAGATTGCTTAAAAATTTGTATATACATGCACACATGTATATAATGTGTGCATACTGCAACTGGGGGAGAGTAGATACATGCTTTTGATGACTCCTTAAATGCTTCAGATGTTTTTCTACAGTTTCAAAGGGTTGAAATGCCTGGAAGCGTGTATTTTAAAGATCGAATGCTTTCCCACTTCCTCTCATCCAAATCTTTCCCCACTACCTAACACATGCTGGGCATCCAGGCATAATTCAGTCGGCATGATGTGTAAAAATCATTAAAAATGAATAGGGCAATGTTGTCCACGGACCTCGTTTTCGCTTAGAGCACTTGTGAGCACTGTATTCCTTAAGGGTGAGTCCTGATCCAGTTTTCAGTGGTAATAACAAATCATGGAACCACTTATAAGGTGAGTCCAGACGAGTGTAAATGCTATGGAATAACTTTTTCAGCCACTATAGGGAATTGCGACAGGAAGAGCATTTGGATAATCACCTTTTCTCTGCGCTTTTTCCTTCTGGTTACACACACACACACACACACACATCCACACACACACTCCAGCATCGGGGCCACCACTACAAAGAGGCTGGAGCAGATTGTTTCCTTTTAAAGTCAAACACAGGATTATGAGAGCCACTCTGACTGTATTTGGAGCAGTGGAGCAGCAACAATTCCTGAGCCTCTAAATCTAGGTGGACATCTGCTCTAGGCAAGGTACTACAACAGGGTAAGGCCCAGGCAGGCACCAGGCCCTTCCTCAACTTAGATTTTGTGGTCAGGAGCCCAGGTCAGAAGGGAACGGTGCAGAGGGGCAGCTGGGTGAGCAGTGGGGTTCACCAGCATGTGCAGGCATCCTCCAAGCTGTGTGTGGCCAATCCTCGCTCTGCGCAGGCTGCCCTTTCCCCAGTGTGTTTTGTTGGATACCGAGTATCCTCCCTTCTGTGAGGGGTCTTTTAATGTTTTCATTCACAGAAAAGGAAGAATTCCAAATCTTGGTGTAAAAAAGTCAGGTCACCTGGAAGTTCTTCTTTGTGCTTGTACTTCTAGGTCATATGGCACCTTAAACCAAGCATCTGACTTGGTTTAAGCATCTGACTAGGAGCTCACAGCCACTAAAATTCACATCTGAGAAATGTATTCATGTTTCCAAAGTATTTAAGTATGAACTTGTAGTTTATTTTCTTTTAAATCTTGGTCAAAAATGTCAGTACTTATCAAAGAGAGGCATCCAGTAAAGGCCAAAATAGAGAGTTTCACAGTGTGTGAATACTGTTCAGTGAAGCCATTGCTGTCAATCTTGAGGACAGAGGTGCTGCCATCTTCATAAATGAGTAAGAACATATGTCATAGCAGAGAATAAAAGAAAAAAAAATCAGTAGAGAAAAAAACAGAGTAAAATTTTACTATCCAAACAGAATTTAAATATAATTTAATATTTCATCTTCTTTTTTCTTTCCTGAGAGGAATCAGTTCAAGCTCTTCATTCTAGACAATGGAAATAAAACAGCTTTTAGCAGAAGGTAATTACTCATTATCATAATCTTCACAAGAACCTCCTCAGACGGACATGAGTGTACCTGGGGATCTTCAATCAGATTGAATGGATATTTTCTTCTTGCTAATTAAAGCTAGGCAGCTTGGTGTGAAACAAATTAGCAAAACCTGGTTATTCTATGAAATGATAATGCAGTTCTTTATTAACACATCTCTATCTAATTGAAGCCCAGTATATCATGCATTATAAGGGTCCTCTAGAAATGCATACTGATGAAGAATAGCTTTTTGAGGACTATAAAGTATTTAATTTAGGAGGTGGAAAGTGACACTGATACTGCAGGAAGCCATATATCTCCACTTGTTTGAGAAATGGATCTAAAAAATGATCGCGTTTCTTAACAGAACTAAAATTTCATTTAGGTGTATTTACACTGTAGCTGTAAAGAGACACAGCTTGCCCGGGAGATAGAAGGCCTTCAAAGCAGCAGTAATCCCCTCTCCCACAGTCGCTGTCACCATGGCAGAGGTGCGCGCTTGCTGCCGTATGTTGTGGGACTGGCTCCGCTGCTGCCTGGTCCTTCTGTCCGCATGGACAAAATTAGATGTTAGGTGCAGATATTTTATGCATTCCAAATGTTCCACTACTTCAATGTTTCCACTAATACACCAAAAAGGAAAAAAATACAGGAAAATGCAGCATACATATGCCTGCTTTGTTTTTCTCTCCTTTTTTTTTTTCCTTCTATTATCACATACAGGAAACATTAGCTTTAGGATATTTTTTTCATTTGAGAAATCTCAAATAAATTAGGCATCAGGCATTTTGGTTTTAATGTTAAAATGATTGCTTCCTTAGAGAACTATATGAGGTTAAATCTACCTGCAAGGACAGTCGTATGTGAACAAAATTACAGCAGGCAAAATTAACACTGAGTTCATAGAATTATAGAATCATAGAATGCTTAAGGTTGGAAGGGACCTCTGGAGATCATCTAGTCCAACCCCCCTGCGCACGCAGGGTCACCTAAAGCACGTGGCACAGGGTGGCATCCAAGCGGGTTTTGGAGATCTCCAGAGAAGGAGACTCCACAACCTCTCTGGGCAGCCTGTTCCAGGGCTCTGTCACCCTCACTGTTAAGAAATTTTTCCTTAAGTTCCTGTGCTTCAGGAACTTAACTTTTCAGGAACTTTTGGTGCTTCAGTTTCCGGCTGTTTCCTCTAGTTCTGTTGGTGGCCACCACTGAAAAGAGGCCAGCACCATCCTCCTCACTGCCTCCCTTGAGGTACTTATAGACACTGATCAGATCCCCTCTCAGCCTTCTCTTCTCCAGGCTGAACAGGCCCAGCTCCCTCAGTCTTTCAAACTGAGTTATTTCAAACATAGTTGTTTCAAACGTAGAGTTTAATTCATATCACGCTATACTGATGCTAAGGTCAATCAAGACAAAACTTCTCATATTTTGCCAATGATATTATAACATCTTTTTGGTCCTTCATTCTCCATTCCTTGATATCACTAACTTCCTACCATCATCTTTATTCCTACAATGTATATAGCTCCTTTTTATTTTGATCTAAGTCAGGTTATTGAGGTCTAAATCAGCAGTTTCACAGGAGACAGTTGTTTAGTGCTGTTATCTGGCTGCCTATCTTTTCATTTATTCTGTTCACTTAGATAAACCCTTATATTTGTTACATTTAAAATTGACAAGGGACGGGAATTCAAAGGTGCAGACCTTTATTTATTGAAAAAATCATTTTTGAATATTACAATTGTAATAAATATTTCAATATTTATTTGCTTGTTGAAAATCTTAGTGACCTCCATTTCCTAGAAAAAAAGGAAAAAGTTTAGCTAACATGTAGGCCATTCCAATCTGCTGGACATTTCTTTTTTCTCGCAGATCAGCTGGATCATCTGGTGCCATCATTTCTACAGTAAAAAGCTTGAATGTAGAATGAGTGCTTTATTGATGTTTTTACTGATTTGATCCCTGGCCTGATTTGGCTCTGGCCTGATACTTCTTTTTGCTGTATCCTTTCTTACCTCTATTCCACAATAACATGTTCTGAGCTCTCTACCTATCTACAGGTCTTAGGTCATGAAGGACTAGGTTCTTGACTAGGGTCTTACAACACAAGCCAGTCAGATTTGTTTTAATGTATGTAATGCCACATTATCTTTGTATCCATTTAAAAAGATTTTTATGAAACTACATAGTTAGTTACAAATACAATTTAATCTGTGCAAAATCAATGATTTGACACCACTGAATTAAGTCAGTCCTTTCTTTACAAGCCAGTTAAGGCCCTGATCTAGCAGAAGCTCTTAAGTGGATATTTAGCTTTAAATCTGTGACTTGCCATATTGTCACCACTTACACCACACACAGAATGTTCTTAAATGGTTTTCAAGGATAAATGCTCATGTGGTCTATCTTGTAGAAGAATACTCAGTCATGCCTAAGGCATACAGCCACCATGCTATCGGTATCGATGGAATTTAAAATTTTAAAATGTTAAGTTCTGTAGAATATCACCCTTAAATATCTTTGTGGTGCAGGCTCTCAGCCATGATATAATCAGTCAGTAAGAGAATGAATCAGTTGCAGGTACCAGTGTATTAAATAGGCATTGTCTGAGCACGCATCTCACATGGTCTTGGGAGCAAGTGCAATTTACCTCTATACAAATCCAATGAATACTTCATCTGCTTTAACACCCTAAAGAGGAAGTGTTTCATTTGAAGGCAAATTCAGGCTGGGGAAAAATCTTAATATGTGCAATTATACTGCTCTAACCTTTAGGGCAGTGGGAAATATACAGCCTCATTGATGCTTTGGGACTATTTCTTAGCTGCTGTATAATTTGTTTGCTGTTCCTTCTCACCTCCCTTTCTTTAGATAGACATTTGATATTCAGACTGTGTATTATATGGAGGATTTGGACATGAAATACATAAGGTCCTTAATTTAAGGAATGATATTCAAGCTCCCAAAAAACATGCAGTAGATCTGAACTAGCATATGAAAGAAAACTTCGGTCTATCTAAGGCTTCACTGTGAGTTTTGGTGCTGCATGATAAATTGTCATCTAAATTAGAAAGGACCTTATGACTGCTTGTCATTTTACCATTTTCTAATAATTAATATTCAAAACACACTATTGTCACAAATAGCTATCTTCAAAAATTATAAGCATGTTCATGTACTTCTCTTCTGTGAACATTCAGGTACGAGGTGAAATTCCAAAACTTTTAATAACTCATACACCATCTTCAGGCATAATCAACTGTGACTCAGGAAGTCATGAGTCCTGAAAAGTTTATGAACAGTACTTTGTTCACTCAGTTTTGAGTTCTAAAAAGCAATTGTCACAGTATGCTCTGAACATATCAAATTGCCAGATTAAAGAGATAAATGGTCACAGAGGGTCTGAAACTGTAAATGGTACCTGCAGATTACCATAGCCAGGAAATTATCTTGTTATTAGAATGCAGTGAAGGTCTTGACTAGCTCTAGCTGAACTTGTAGAATTCTTTGAGGAAGCTTCTAGAACTAGCAAAATTCAATGAATTATTGTGCAATGACTAAAAACCATATACTACTTTCTGAATTGTTAACTAAGCAATTATCTGTGCAGCCTGTAATTCACTGACATTAGAGATATTAACATTCCCATTTTAATCTTCACACTTTCGGATTATTGGATCTTTCTAACCTTCTGTTGTGGAAAAAAATATGTTCCCCATTCCCAGAGACTTGAATTGAACACTTCATTATTAGTGATCTGAACAAAAGGCTCATGAGTATTTCTTCCAAGATAATTCCCCTGGGAACTGTGCTGCTGTGTACATGTTGGTATTGGTGTCATCAAGAGAAGACTTTCTTTTTGCAATGTTAAAAGAACTTCAAGTCCATAAGCAGATTATAAGGATTCAGTAGCTCAGCCAGTAGAGGGAACTCTAATACAGTACATGGCAAAACACCTATGATTCCAGAGCAGGGTAGCAAGTGTCACAAATAGAAGACAATGCAAATGGTAAAAATGCTTATTTGACCTGTATCATTTGTAAAGCAAAGTACTCACCCATCCTGTTTATTGATTTAATGAGCATGTACTCATTGGCTTATTTTCTTGCCTTTTGTTTTCCTTGTGTCCTCTAGAGTTCACATATGTCTGCCTAATTTTGGGGATGGGTTGCCAGCAATAATATCCTAAGGTTTTTTTGATTCATAAATATTACAGATCAAGTACCATTGATCATGTGGTTGCAATAAGGCCAGAGTAAAAAATAAGAATTTTGTGGATTTTGTGCAAGATGTCTCAACTATGGCAAGACAGAAGCCTCTCTGGGAACCAGTGGTAGGTTCTTCGGAGGACAGAGGACCACTTTACAATCCAAATGCAGAGCAGTCACCAAAAGGAAGTTGGAAGTTTCCACTCTATATAAGGGGAGAGTAAGAAAGAATGAAACTCATGTGGGTTTTTTTGAGGGCGTGGATTTTTTTTTTTTACCCTTATCACCTGAAGATACTTAGAGTAATTGTTAGTTAAATGAAATGTCGCATGTCACCATGCAGGTTGATCACTAAATAGGTTTCTTAGAGGAGTACTGTCTTGTTTCTTCTGAAATGTTAGAAGCAAGCATAGGCATGAAGCAGCTGTAACATTTCTTGTTGCAATTCAGACTCAAGATCTGTCCAGGATCTGTCGCCACCAGATAACCTTAGTTCTGCTCCGCATTACAATGAGACACTTTGTTAGGTCTTCACGTTGGTGCATTCCTTAGGCTTCTGTGGGAGATAAAAAATGTTATAAAAACAAAACCTTGTGACATAATTGAAAAATTTTTAAAGCTTCTGCAAGCTTTAAAAAAGCTTCTGGGATATTCAGTATGAAGATCTCACAGGAGATTGGCTTGAGTTACATTATTTTAAAGAGTGCTTATTCCCATCAAAAGGATGTGCTTCCTAGCACATTTCATATATTACTGTTTTCGGTGTCAGCATTTCAGACTCTGTGCAGTGTTGTAAAACAGAACAAAAGTTTCACTTAGTAAAAATCTCCACTGGAGGTTTTCAAGATACCTTGCGCTGATTTTTTTTTTTTTTAATATGTATCTGGGGACAACTAAAGGCAACTATCAGGCAGTCTCATTGCATCTTTTTGATCAAATAACACCTATATTGCAGCAGGTTTATTCTGCAATAAAGGACTTCATCTTGTATTGAACTCAGTGCATCCTCCAAGATGTTATGCACTATCAACTAAATTGGTATTGACAAGAGATGCATGGGGAAAAAACAGTAGAAAATGTGTAAGGACTTCTCATGAATTGTTCACCAATGTTCGCCATGGGAGGAGTGTTGTAATGATGCAAGCTTGCTTCTCTGACCTTGCATTTCCTGGAGCACATTTCCCTTCTGTCAGCATTGTGACCAATTGGAAAGGAAACTTTTACATTTCTTGTGCTACGAAGTTTTCTGTATATACAGAACCAGATGTGTTCATGCAGATGGATTGTCAGGTTTTTTACTAGTGCTTTTTCTACTGCTGACATCTAAAATATTTCTAACTTAACATATTAGCAATTGATCTGTATTGTTACTGCATTACTCCAAAAGATGGAAAGGTTAATAGTTTCCTGAAGTAAATGCATATCATATAATATTAAAAGATATGTGTAAAGGGCCACATGTACAAGTCAGACAGGTAATTTGATCTGTGTTAAATTATTTATACCACATTCCCATTCAAGTGGGAACTAATGGTAAGTAGCCAGGTGAAGCTTTGTACATTTGATTAATGGATTTGTATTAATGATTTCACATGGCTGAGTAGATTCTTTCCTGGTCTATATATGGAACATTTTATATTTTGTATGTTGAAATGAAGGTTGGTGTTTATACAGCCAATGCATCCATATGCAAATAGACGGATAAAGAAGGAAAGATGCTAAAATCTTTTTTTTTTTTTTTTCTGGTTGTTACTACCGTGATTTACAGGGGTAGCATCAGATTTTAGGAATGATAGATCATTTCAAAATATCAATATGGCATTTTTGAAGAAAACATTGAGGTGTTAATAAAATTATTACTAACTTCATTTGTTTGAAGTGTTACTAATTGATAGATTATGCTATACCTAATAGGGAGTTGATGTCAGTGGTACAGATGACTGAATGGCTGAATCTGATCTACTGGAAAATATACAATAGGCATTTTTAAAGTTGCTACTCATAGCATATAATTTGATTTGTTATTCACTGAAGCACAGGCTAAATCCAATGTATTAATCAATAGTAAAATTTTATATAAATTATATAATTATGAACCAGGGCTTTTGTTTTCTACACTCATACTTGTAATACAGTATGCATTGGGTGTTTTGTATCAGAAGATACACTGACATTCTGAAAAAAGAGTGGATCTAGAGCTCTTGCCTTTTTTGAATTCCAAATTAAGGGAGAAACGAAGTGTTCGTCTGGCATGGTATATTACCCTTCATAATTGTGTCATGTAAATGTCACTTACCTCATTTTCTGAATTAGGTGTAAAACTGTTTGTCCTGTGGTTTCTGACACTACTTAGAGAGTTTAGACTGGGTGCTCCAGCTGGTATGTCAGAGAGCTCTTGGCTTCTGGCACCTCTTCCCAGGCATTCTTAATCTTCATTTCTTTCTGTGGATACTCCCCTAAGCAATCTGAGACAGCAAGATGCGCTAAGACTGCAAGATAGTCTTGTAGCAGCTACGATGCCCTGAGCCACGTACCTGCTCAAGTGGAAAATCCCGAGTGCATGTCTGTTCCCTACAAACCTTTAAACAACCAAAATTGATTCAGCCACCACAGCCTCATGAATAGGTAGGTCTGTGACTCTTGCAAGTATCACTAATGGGCATTAGCATGATGTTCCAGAAACTCTAGCTAATATGTCTTTAAGCTTTACTGTAAGCATAATAAAATGTTTATTTTTTTGCCATGTGAAATGGGATTACTTTTCACAATTATTTTGAATAACAAACAGATTAGAAATAAGAATTCAGTAATCTTTAAACTCTGCTAACTGGTTCAACCCAGTGGTATAAGGGAATGTACAAACTTATATAAAATATGAAGGGGAAAATCAACATCTAATCAATTAATCTCAAAGGCTAAAAAGGTGTGGATGAAAATAGCTGAAATTCCAATTAATTTGTATTCCAATCTGTTCAGTCCCAAGTGTTCACTTGGTAGAAGAAGATAAATCTACAAAAGAAATTGTAAATGTATATATACAAACTATATAGCAGACTCAGTCCTTAGCAGAAAGGAAAAATATACACATTAAGGATTTTGAGTTTCCATTTCTGACTATGTATTTTGATTATTCTTCAAATTGAACATAATGACATGGTGAACCATAGGAGATTTTTTTTTTCACTCTCTTTTGAGGCTATCCATCACCTAACACTATCATATCCCATTTGGGGTAGATAGAATATCTATTCCAGGTACTTATATTATGAAATGATCATGTTATCTGGGGACTTCACAATTTTTATTCTGTAAAATCCCAGCCTGTTTGCAAGAAGGAAGGTACAGTCAGCCCTATTATTTTGATAACAATTTTAAGCACAGCATTAAGAAATCGTTATGAGGCAATGATTAGTAGGTCTAGTGTGTTTCAAAGTATTTTTGCTAGTTTTGCAATGTGTTTTGAAATAATCTGTTATTTTTTGCTGCCTTTATAGAGGGCAAAATCTTTCATATCCAGTCCATCTAGCCAGATCTCTGATGAAGAATTTGATTCCCATCACCTACCTTTATACGTTCATAATGCAAATTCTACAGCTGAACTAGCCCCTAGGCTCCTGTTCTGGTCTTTGGAGAGAAATGTACTTTCAGCAAGATTAACTTGATTAAAAGTGGAATCTGTAGCACCTACAGTGCTTTCTCCTTTCTAGAGTAGAAGTTGTTTCATTTTGTGTTGTTTTGTTTTAAAAGTAAAAGCTATGTAACTGGGATAGTCAGGTAGATTTTATATTTTTCATGCTCCTGTCTTGTTAGGCAATCTGCTGAAGGTGATGCCAACCTTTTTTGGCATCTTTTTTTCAGATGATATGTGAAGTCTTGAGACAGGAGACTTTGTTATATTTCGGGAGGGCCCTTAAGTTACCCAAGGTGATGAATCGTGTGCCCAGAAGTATCAGTGAGAAGCCTCTAGTTTGTCAAGATTTATAACTTAGTCAGGTTAGTCTTGTAGAGTGACTCAAAGAATATGTGATTCAACAATGAGCTTTTGATTCAAGTATCCTTTTCATTCATTTGAGCCTTAAAGAAGCAGAATTCTTTCTTTGCATCCCATTTTTATTTCTGAGTCTTAGTTCAAGTTCTAAGGCTCAGAGTTGTTGAAATGTGACCTGTTTCTGTCTTAGACTATCTTTTATTTCCCCCTCTGTAAGGAATCTAAGAAAGACAACTCTTAGGAGTTCAGGAAATTTTTAAAAAGCATGAAAAGGGAAAAGGCTGAAAATGCTAGTAAGCATCTGCACCTGGTATTCGTGTTGCATGCTCATTAATGATGAATAATTTCTTTGTCCCCTCAAAGTCAATGAAACCACTCAGCTGAGTAATAAGCAATGTAAAGTAAGAAAAACAGTTCTCAACAGAACAGACAATATAATGAGTTAAGAATAAGTTATAGTATCAGGGAATAGAAATGAAAGAGTATTAATCTCCAGGAAAATACTGAAAAAATAAAGGGAGAATAAGTATTATATTGCTATTAATTTAAAAAAAAAGGTAGCAAAAGGGTTAACACCGAGAGGCAGGTGATTGGGAACATTAGTACATTTTAAAAAAATGAGCTTCGTGCTCTTGTAATATTTACAAAAATACATGTTATGTGAAAATAAAGAAAAATATGGAATCTACAGACTTCACTTTGTAGTCTTGCATATTCAAACCTTAAGAATTTCCTCCTTCCTCTTCCTTGCCTGTTTTCTCAGGCCATTTTCTGGTGAGTAATTTGTGAAAATCTGTTCTTCTAATGAATGCAGCTGTTATTATTGTACAGCTGTACAAATGATTTTATGCCTGTCTTATGAAAAAGAAAGATGCACACGCTTATTGAGTGCGAATGGAAAAGGGCCAGGTAGAACCCAGAGTTTGGACTGAGGTAGATGCTTGTCTTCGTTGTTATCATTAAAATACATAAATAAAGTTTCACTAATTGCTAAATATTATACATATTAGAGATAGAAATAAGAACGTTAGTTGGGCCTGTAATCTTAGTAAATTGCCATGTGAGATAAATACCAAATATTGAGGATTTCATAGAGTTAAAGTGTTCAGAAATTTGCTGGACTGCAACACTAATGAAACTGCAACAAACAAAAATTAATATTTCATCTGTATAAAGTAGGGACAGAGGAAGGAAAAAAAATGAAAAGCAAATGGAGATATAAAAATGACTGTTCCTTCTATTTAGGTCAGCTACTATATAATATGGCAACCTGGTTGTTTTGACGCTTCTTATTTATTTTAAATGTATACTTTCTTATGCTGAATTTTGAACTTGACTGGTCATTACTGAATCATGTTATAATTTGGCCAAATAAAATTGTTCCAATTCTGAATAAAGTACAGTGATGTTGAAACATTACTTGGGACATTACTTGGGACAACAACCTCTAATATGGTGATGGACTTAATTATGCAGTATGAAATGTGTGCTTTACATCCTGACAAACATAGGAATGGCAAGATGAGCTTATGAATCAGTTTGTGATTCAAATACAAGTTACGAGGGTTCAACCTGCTCTGACTGTGGATGATGGCCTCACATACACTCCTTGGAGGGACGTTCCAGGGTTCTTCCCAAGCCAGGAAACAAGGACTTTGTCCTGACTTCCCTGGGAACAGGAGCAGGTCCAGGATTTTTTCATCGCTATGGTAACAAGCTCCTGCTTCATTAGAAGGGAGAGGAAATGCCTTAGCATGCATGCATTGAGGGGACAAGGTCTTGAACGGCAGAAGTGAGCACCAGAAGAGCTCAAGGAAGCCCAGGCCACCTGCAAACCCAGGGCAAGACACCAGCTCCACTGATGTTGTGGCCCCTTGAGTGGAGGAGGGAAGGCAACCACCAGCTCGTGCTCAAGGGAGGATGGATCGCGGCTGTTATCCCAGCGAGTGTTTCAGAGGTTCCTAAATTGTCTCCTGTTTCACACTCCAAACTGCCACGTTTGAACACTGAAAAATATTGTTTTACTTCCAGCTAAATGTGCTTTAATGGCTTCTAGATGGCCATAAAACTGTGCAGCAAGCATAATTCTTCAAGCAGGATGTAGCAGCTAGTGTATTTCTTGATTATCCTGCTCTGTCTGATTCTCTACAGATTTCCAGAGCCTCACACTCTTCTAGAAGATATATTTCTAATAAGACGAATTCATTTACTAGGCTCAATATCTTTATGCCATACTGCAAGTACCTCCCATTCCTTGTCAGTCTGTGTTTTATCAGCTCTACCCTCTACATTTTCATAACAAGAAATGAATTAGTTTCATGATGCCCGTTAACTTGGAGGCCACACTTTACTTTCTCCAACATTTTTTCAACCCCACAATTTCAGTAAGTTCGACTGAGAGAAAGTACTGAATTTAGTAAAAAGTTCTGTGACTAAGTGAAAAGACAGATGGTTAAAATTATGGGATGTGTAAACATTTTGTGGAAAATATTTTCCTTCGTAGAATTAATAGAAAAAAAAAAATCAAAAAAGATGAACATCTATCATTGTCAAATAATCTTCACTGATGTCCCATGTGTGTCTAATTATACCTCCACTGATCCTCAAAAACGCAGACTCATTTAGTGATGGTTTCAAGTATTAGATGTCTGATTTTAGTAGTTATATTTCTGTACTAAATGAAAATAGAATATTTTGGGATAGTGCTAAATTCAATACTCTTAAATAGTGTCTTCCTCAAACACATTGCAGAAAAAAATGCATAAATGTGCTTCCATTTTCTAATGTTAGAATTAATAATTCTGAGGCTACTACTGCCTAGAAAACTACAATCACTTTGACTTTTCCGGTTGCTTGGCTTTCATTAGTCTTGCTTGCTCCTGCTTCACAAATGAATTGATCAACCCCAGTGATTTTAAAGGCTTTCATGAAGGAGGTTGGATGAATTTATTTTCACTGCTACCTCTGAAGAACACATGATTGTAACGTTTGATGAGGCTCTTGGACATGACAGCTAATATGGACAAGTAGCTAGAAGAATGGAGTTAGGATTAACACAGATGGTTTTCTGTTTTGTTTTGTTTGAGTCAATCAAAAGCATTTCAAAGGATCTCTCGTGACAGTTCTTCTGACTAAGTTTCCAAGTAATCCCAAAGGCAATGGCATTTTTGTTAAGTTCAAATACAGTTATATTGCTCTCCACTCTAGCCGTCTGACATTTTGATAGTTAAATAGAAGAAACCTATAATCTTAGTCATCATTCTAGGGTCACGCCAATTTGAGAAAACAAGATTGGATAAAAAAATAGTTTGTGTGTGCTATTGCCTGACTGCCCTGAAATTTCATTGTGTCATCTGGTGGAGCATATTATTCAGTGGCAATTGAGTCCTCTCATTAGTTTGCTTTTTGTATTTTTTAAACAGTATTTAATACTAGGGAAGATATTGAGCAGTGCAAGGTGGAAAAATATCTTACCTATGATTTACTGTCATATGTGGCTAGACTACGGATTACGTTGAAGGGGTATTTACAAGGAGGTCTAAACAGAATGTACCCCTTCATTTTGTTAAATGAACAAAACAGAAATTTAAAAAGGAAAAATCATGTTTTGTTTTTTAAATTTCTGCTGAACTATGCTTGGAGTTTTCCTTCCTGATGATGCTGTCTTCATTGGAATGTTGTTTTGACATTTGTGAAGTTTTAGCAAGTGCCTCAGGAAAAGGTCACTTTATAGTGACATTTTCCCTTTTCAGAAACCTATGGAGAGGACACTGAAGTTTTACATGATAACACAGGGTGAATTTAATATTTTTCCATTCTGTGTTTTACAACACTTTTGTTTACCAATTTTGTTTTGTTCTTAAAGTACTGCTCTAACCATTTACTGAAATATGCTTTTCACGTAACTCAGTTTTGAATGTCTTCTTTGTACAGCACTAGCTATGATAATGTAAGATTTTTGTAAGATTTTTCTTTTTTTTTCTTTATTTGGAGTACTGGAATATAACATTTAGAAAACATGAAATGAAAGTATTAATATTACTGACTTAGCTCCAAATACTCTGCGATAGCTATTGCAAAAGCCTCTCCGTGTAACTCTGTCCCTGTACAGTATTCAATCTTGAACAGCCATGCTGTAGCTATATTTGTAAAACATTTTCTTTACCATCCAGCCACTGGGTTCATTTCCATCTGTCACTCTGTTCTGTAATGTTTTGAGATATGTCAATTTAATTAGAAATTGCCCTGTAACATGTGTCAATACTTCATAACACCTTCAGAATTCAGACTTGTCAATGATGCCACCGAATAATGGTACCCTTATAGGGATAAATGCCAGTTCACCATCTCACCATAGTGACAAAATTATGTCTCTTCATAAATTCTCTAAATAGAAAAGAAGAAATATTGCTCTCTTTCAAATTTATAGGTTTATAGGATGAGAAAATATATTGAGATATATATTTTTGTCTGGATATCAGTACATGCTCTGTGTCTGAAAATTCTGTGCCTTCAACACTCCAGGAATTTTACTGGTGCCCTAGTAAAGACAAAACCTATTTCTGTCAAAGAAAAATGGTCTTAACTACATTTTCCAACTGTGGATTTTGCAACGACACAAATGGTATGCGTTTAATGAGTGAATGAAATAGCCCTTTTGTCATTATGACCTGTATACCATATGGGAGTGTGATAAAGAATCTGCACTCACCTTTTCTTTGTCTGAATTAAAATTGAGGTTCTACCGAATTCAAGATTGTGTGTACATAACTCATTAGAGCTGTCAAATTACCTGTACTCACTGATCTGATAGGATAATATGATAATGATACTTTATGTGGCTGGGAAATAAAAGTCCCGTGAACAAAACGTAAAAATGGTTCAGCTGAATTTGGGCAAGAAGACTAGTCAGGTCATCTCAATGACATCTATTTGGTCAAAGATTATATAGCCACTGTACCATCAGAAAGGGAGAGATCTGATTAGATGTACTTGGTGAATTTGACGGATGAGGAGGATGAAAATGCCTACAGCAGCATTCCTCTATTCTTGAGAGCCAGCAGAGATCCCTTTGAATGTTCACGTTTTCTGAGCTTTTTGCTTTCCTACTTTTGTAATTTTGGGTTGAGGGAGTGATTTTCTACTTAGCATTACTTGTGCACTCAGAGAAAATATCTTTGGTTCCATTAAGTAAGAGCAAATATTTTACAAAATGCTTATCGCTCTTCTGGCTGACCTACTTTGTATTGCAAGATGTCCACAAATGAAATCTGTGCGCATGTGTAGTTAATGAGAAACACATGGTTATTGCATGGATGTGTTCTAACTAGGACAATGGGAATACACATAGTAAATCTCTTCTGAAGTGGTGCTGGCCAATTTTTCTTCTTGACTTCACTGTGAAGTGATACTTTCCATGGCAAAAAATACAATCGGATACTAGGCAGAAAAAAAAGTATAGATATTTATTTCATTAATCGGTGCTTTGCTATGAAAAAAAAAAGTGCTTACAGGTTTTTGTAGTTTTTTCCCTTTTCCTTTTCAACTGCAAAACTCTGGACTGAGAACTGGAAGAAAGCAACTGATATGCAGTGAGGCAATGGAGCACGAACATTTTTTTTCAATGTTAAATTTTTGCATTTCTTCTTTTAACATAAAATTTAATCAACCAACACACAAAAACTTTAAAGAGCTTTGCTTGAAATATTAGCTACATTTACCAAAAGCATGATTTATAAGATCTGTGCTATTTTGACCTAACTTGATTTAATATTGTTTCATAGATTTATCTTAGTAACCTCTTCAGCTACTATAATTTATTACCTTTCATGTTTTTGTGTTTGAGCCAAATGAACAGCTTGCATGAATTATTTATTTTCCATACTAACTAAATAGTTCCATTAGCTACATGAGCCTTTTTTTTTCATTCCTCAGCTCAAAGCAGTGAAACATTCTAAAATTACAGCTCAGTGAAAGTCGCTTTTTTTTTATTCTTTTCTTTTTATTCTTCCTTGTCACCTCATGAAAACTCAGTAGCACTGAGAAACCTGTCAGCAGACCAATAGCCTATGTGACCTATTTTACTCAATCTAACAAATGGTTCGTCTAATTTGAAATTAACCAATTGTCATCTGGGGAATTTAAGATTCGTGTCTGGAAGAGAGAAGAAGTGGAATGAGTTAGTTGAAGATTTTTAGCTGGAAAAGTTCTACTACAGACTCCCAAATATCTATGTAGGTAATAAATCACTAAATACTGAGACTGCAATTAAGTTTTGATTTGATTTTGCTGTAGTTATTAAAATTAGATGCTTACTCTAGATGATCTCTTAAACTATTTAAGGCATTAATACAAAATTGTTGAAATTGTTGAAAGTGACTGTGTGTATAGCTAGCTATGTATGTGCAATTTTGCTGTCTTACTCTGTGCCTTGAGTATGAAAAGAAAAAGCAATTTCATGAGATTTATAAGCTAGTGAAACAAGACAGAAGACTTAATTGTGCTTCTTTTTTATGCTATTACACTTTTCTTAAAGCCTGTGATAGGTGTCAGCTAGAGCAGCTGGAGTTACATAGAAAGCATCAGTTTGAGCTTTCACTAGTCTGAGAGAAAAGAAATTTCATGACAGAAGTAAAAGATGTGATCTGTTCAGTAAAATCCATGTGTTCTGGGAAGAATTCAGAAAAAAAATAATAAGATCAATGTAATTTCTAGAAAATCTGCAATGAAATCCAAATAATCTAAGTGTGTTTGGTGGATCTAAGGAGAAATGAGGAGCTGCCTTAATCATGCAATTGTATACTTATGGGAGAAAAAGCTTCTGAATGTAAAAAGCAGAAATTTTTACTTTAAATGTGTAACAAATTCTACAGCTGGGTGTGAAACCAGATAGACTGTGGACCTCGAATAGCTGTTCAGTGCACTCTAGGGAAGATACTTAGTGGATTATTCAGTTGAATAGACTTTCTAGAGTTTTTTGACCAGGTTGAATAGATTTCTGTTGTTCATAAAAGTAATTAATTACTCTTATGTAATTAAAAGTAATTAACAGGTACTGAGGATGCACAAGGTGACATTTAGGACTAATGGGGACTCCTGAATGCTATAGAATCAAGCAGGATGAGATAAAAGCCGTATGATGATCCGATGTCCTGTTTACAGTGTTGGATCCAAGGCAAACCCAACAAGAAGGTCTCTAATTAGAAGTGTTCAAGATGCCTGTCTGCTAGAGTTTAGCATCTATCGCTCTCAACAATTAAAATAAAGAAATTCTAAGAGACATCAGCATAAATTGTGCATCTCCTAATTCCAATCTACTGTTTTAACCAGAAAAAAAATCTTTTAAAAAGTAAAGAAAAAGAAGTCTAAGAAAAAATAAAGTTTAAAGTAATGAAGAAACCACCACATTTATATATTTTTTCATTACAAAAATATTAAGATTCTACATGAAAAATGAAAGTTGTGGCATGTGCTTGGCTTTAAAATGCTAAGAAATCACTAAACTACATATCTGTACTTCAGAAATAACACCTCATATATGTTCATATGCCTTTTTGACTATATCTGGATCCAACAAAATATTATTTTCTTTTAACTGTTTTGAAGTGAACCTCATTGTTTTTCACTCTTTACTTGTTTGGTAATCTCAGTGTGCATGCAGTAACTTTTAACAAAATTCATCTGGTGCATTTAAGTTCTTTGCAGTATTAATAGTAATAATGTCATTGAAGTGTAACTAATAAAATGTTCTGTAAGAAATATGGATTATTCTAAAAAAATGAAGTAAGGAAAACATGTATTTTAGATGTATTTCCTACAAGGCTTTAAAAAATATCAGAGAGTAAATGATTGCTAAATTTTGCAGTTCATCAGTATGTTTATCTTTCCTCTTTTCTAAATCCTGGATCATCTGTATCACTGAGATGTGCAGTCCCCTCCAGTGGAGCATTAAAGGTTGATGGTCCATTGGAACGCTAGTGGACTTTGTCTGCCAAGTGCCTGCATGATCAGTTTTTGATTTACTATGTAAAGTGCTTTGAGATAGCTTGGGTATGAAACAGACTTTAAAAAAGAAATATATTCTGTGCCTTGTAATTCTTTACATAAATTTCCTAGGACGGAAAATTTGTTGAAAAGATTATAGAGGAGGTCAGACTAGCTGATCACAATGGTTCCCTTGGGCCATAGAAAAATCTATGACTAAATAACTAGTAGCAGTTTCTGTGAAGAAATGAAAAGATAGGGATTATTTTAGTGCTGCAAAAGTATTGCAGGGTTTTTTTATTTCTAATAAAGTTAGAGAAATTGCAGCTCTCTTTTCACTTATGACATATCATATATATTAATCTCTTTGAGTTTTGTTTATCCTGTCTTAGGAGAGTAAGTGAATCGTTTCATCAGTTTTGCATTAATTCAATATGTTCCTTCTCATTTGTAAAGAAAATAGAACCATTGTAATGTTCTTTAATCATTTACATAACATGTTTTTACAGCAGGAAGAAAAACATCCTCAAGCAATAACCTCTGCTGTCTACTGTGAAATTACTAGTATTTATTTAGGGTACAAAGTCTGGAAAAAAATTGTCAAAAATTCTTATCACAAAACATTATAGAGAACCTCAAAAGATGATGAAGCTTAAGAGTTTGGAAATGGTAGATCTGTTACTTAGCTCACCAATTAGATGTGAATACTCAAGTGCCTAGACCAGGAGTGAAAGTTTAATTATCTAATTGTACAAGAAGGAGGATGGGTATGTATTTTAAATACTGCTTTAGAGTGCTCTGTTCTGTTGGTTCTGTTGTGTGTTTTAGTTATCAGGAAACTTCTCAGATGGCTAGCTTAAAATACATATTCTGATTAAAATCAAAGCATTCAACATTTCTTCCCTCAAATGTTGCCATATTATATATACCTATACATAGGTATGTAGCTATAGGTATATGCCTACATGTTTCTGGAAAGTTAAGGTCCATTAACTTTTTCAGCTATCTGAAATTCACAGAAAACTTGCCATTTTGTGTATTTCAGATTCTTTTTGCTGCATTTTTTACCATAGACAACAGATGAAGCTGCACTAAAGCAAAGAGCTTTTAAACATATTAGCATTATTACTACTGTCCTCCTCATGAATGGTAACAAATAGATAGGATCTTGTAAATCATTTTACTGCCATAAAAATAGTAATGGTGAGTCTAGGCATAAGCCTAATTTGTTAAGATTTCTCTTTCTACACTGTGGCAGCACCAGTCTTGTGATATGGGTTCTTTCAAGCCAACGATAGGTAATCTTTTCTGGGGTCTCAATGGAAAGTCTGTGCCTGACTTTTAGGCCAAAGCAGTGAGGGATTATCCTGGCTGCTTTCCGCAGCTCTCTCCAACATAACTCTGTTTAGCACGGCATGTGGAAAGCTTTTCCCCAAAGTTGGATGAAGCTGGTGGGCTGAGAAGAATAACCAGTAAGATAAAAATGCATAAACTCCTGTGAATATGCATGACTGAAGCATGTGGTGACACTTCCCATGCTGCATGCTTGTAATTTTACATCTTTTCACCCACAGAAATGCAGGAATCACTTCATGGGGTCTCTCAGCAGGGCTTAAAGAGGTTTAATGGGACACAGCAATACTATGCAACCATTTGGGAATGGAAATAATGACTACCATAAGCATCTGAAACTCTAAGTTGAATTTTACTATAAAGTACAAAATTATGCAGAAATACCACAACCCATAATGGCCAAAGAAGGAAAAAAATAAGGGACAGGGAGGAGAGAGGCAGCAGAGAGAGGGATGGAGAGCAGGAAAAGACAGGTTGTTACAAATAATTAAGAATTTTATGTGTCAACCCAAGTCATGTTGCTTACCATCATCCTTAGGTTTATCAGGCTGTTCGATCTGTGTTTCTTGTTTGGGATAGTCTTCTTTATAATCTGAAGGGAACTACAAAAAAATAATTGTGCCAGCTTTGCCTGCAGGTCGCAAACCTATCTTTAACTGACAGAATCTTATGTCTTAAAAGATGATATCTGTCCCGTTAACTCTGGAGAAATATGACATAAAATTTGAAGAATCACTTTCTGAGTTTTCATGTATATGAAAAATTATGCTGCCAGATAAGAGTCCATGGAGATGCTCCATTTGCAAAGGATTTATTGTGGTCTCAGTCTCCAAATTTTCCAAATATCTGTGTAGAAATTCAAGCCTAAGCTTAAATATATTGAAATATATTTTCAACAATATGCTAAAATCAATATTAAAGAGTGTTTAGAAGGCACATTAATATCTCCTACATGCTTTAAAAGTCTTGTTCTAAATTTGATATTGGTATTGATATTGATATTGATAGTACCAGCAAAGAGTAATAAAAGCTCATCTAAAATGTGTGAGGTTTTTTCCAGTGGTCCTATTTGTTCCACAGGGTGACTTTGAAGACTCATAAACCCATCCTTTCTTATAACAGGATAATTTGATTTGAGAACAACTATCTTTCATACTATTTACCTTTCTTACACTGCACCCAGCGTAGACTGACAGAGTGCTTTCTTTCACTAATAAAACCAAGTGGAAGGATGATTTGGGACCATTAACCTTTAGAGCACAAAGAGCTTTAGCTCAAGGAGTATTTCTGAGCTGCCTAGGAGAGCCGTGAAGCCTGTGCTTTCATCCCTCATCTAAATTGCCTGAATTCATTTTCAGGGCTGGTAAACTGTCAAGTGAATTATGAGACACAGGCCTTGGCTTAATTTATAGAAATGCTTTCTCACAAATACTGAGCAAATCCACCTTTTTTGTTGAACTTACTTGCAAAAGCTTCAAGCTCTTACAACTATCTTATTTTGCCTCATTTCAAGGCCCTATTTCTTCATTCTTGAGAATATGATTTAGTAAACAGGTTACTCCGAAGGATCTTTTTTCAGCTTGCCTCAGATGACTTTAAATTCCCTCTTCAGGTTGAGCGGCATATATGTATGTAAAAAGATGGTCAAGTTGGCTTTTTTTTTAAAAAAAAAGTTTGAAACGATGAAAACGTTTTCTCTTGTATTACTGTCAGTACTTCAGCTATCAAAGATGAGTTCAAAGGAATAATTCATCTTTTATCTTCCCATATTCAATGGCTATCTAGATTGCAATTTAGGCTTATCTGACTAGCCAAGTTCAGCGGAAAGTATTAGAAAATTCTTTACTAGTTAGTTTTCATTATTAAATTCTAGCTGTTTATTTCCATGCATATTTGGTATATGTAGTATGGGACTGGAAATAGCTTGACTATATCTTTTCAATTAAATATTCTGTGTATTTTTAAACATCAAAAAAGAGAGAGACAATATCTCCAGCAAAGATATTTAATTTATATTCCAATGAAAATTGTTAACGTAAAACCAATTAATCAGTGACATACAATGTTTGCATTTCGGTAGATTTCAAATTGACATTAAATGATTATCTTTAAATATTGTAATGACTGGACATTCAAATGTACGATGATAATATAGGTTGTCTTACTGTGTGCTAAGATGTAAACGCTGTATTGCTTTGGAAACCTACATGTAGGTAAAATATTTACACTAGTTATTTTGCATATGTAATGGTAATCTCAGAGTACTTTAACTTGGGTAAAATCCACTTATAGCTCCACCTTTGCAGTGTATGGATATTTGAGGATTTTTCTCTCAAACACTGTATCAACAAGATCCTTTTCATGTTAAAGGCTGTAAAGACCTTGCATGTACAGCAATTGTATTATAATGTGGCCCTGGAAAGAGCTTAGATTTCTTAGTACAACGTAAGCATCTGAAAATCTGAATCTTTGGAGAAAAAACGAGTTTGCCAAGCAGACATGGACTGTGAAATTGGTGACACCAAGTATTTCTTAATCAGAGAGCGAGTACTGTTCATATCACCACGTAACTCATGGCACTTGCACATTTCCTTGTTCACATGGTGTCTAAGTATCCATTTTGGTTGCTTCTTTACCAAGAAATCTGTACATCCAAAACAACTGTTTTCAGGAATGAAACCTGAAAGCCTTACTGAATACTCGTCTTGTTTACTTCAGCATAAGTAGCTAAAATCTTGTTTACTTAGTGTAAGTAGCTAAAAAAATGTCACATAGGTATGGCATACCGCAAACATTTAATATTTGAAGGCAAAATGCAAAACATAGTAATAATCAACTCAACATGTATATAGCTTCAGCAGTCTTTAAATTTTTACATATTCGACACAAAGAACTGTGAGCTTTTGCAGGAAGAAAGAATATATATATATATACACATATATATATTCAATTAGAATACTTTGTAGCAAATTACTCTTTCAATCTGAGCTTTTCCCTTATAATTTTCCTCAATAAATAGAATGGTAACCTGAAACTTGATTCACTCAGCACCATAGATTGTTAGTACTGAAATGCCAAATATTATTTACGTAGGTCTTAATCTTACGGAGAGAACCACACGAGCAAATCTTGGAAAGAGCCAATTCACTGCCCAAAGAGGAGTGTTGTGGAGTAGGCTGGTGGAAGCGAAAGATAGTGTGGTTGTTTGGTACAGCTTGCTGTACAACATGCTTATGTTTGTACTTTTACACGGTACCCACCATCTGTCTTCACACTCAAGGGTTATAGTCAGCCCTGGATTTCTTCACTTTGCCTCCCAAACCTCTCCTGATCTCAGAGGACTGGGGCTGATCTCCATTCTCTCCAAAAGAGCCTTGATAACTCCACAATAGGGTTCTTCTTCACAGCCGTAACACAGAGTGTGTAGTCCACTAATTTATCCAAGCAAGCCATACAGCTCCACATCTGTGCAGCACATCCATCTGATGTGAACTATCGTCACTCTACATAGTCATGATCATGACATGATCATGAAAGGACAGCTTCTTCTCTTGGACTGATATTGTTCTTGCTGTAGTGGCAAAGCTTAATGGGCAGAATATAATAGTAGGAGTGAACCAATATAAGAGGTCTGGGGCTCATCAAACATGCACTGCATATTGTAACAATATATTTCTTTTCTATTAGTTGCCTATGGAAGTTATAAAGAATAAATTGATTATGTTTTCTAATTGTGAAGAAAAAAAAAAAGAAGAAAAGGGCTGAATATTTATTCTGGAATTACAGTTTACAGTATTTAAAATGCATGACAAGCTACAGTCTTGCTTCCTAATTACTTAGTCCCTGTCACTTCTCATTAGCATGTAAATCATGTTATAAACATAGTAAAGGTGGAGTAAAATATGTCCTGAGGGGAGGGGGCCTGCTGGAAAATTGCTTTGGGCAGGGTGGTGATGAGAGTGTTTCATTTGCAGCTCATCTGTATTCCACTGCTACGGGAAGCTGCATGTATGAGATTTAAAGCAATCATATTTTCTTTGTCCTAGGCTGGAGTGGTTGTAGCACTTAAACAAATCAATCTGCAGGTTTTAAATTATCTACAAGGAAATTAGCATTAAAAAATGTAAGTTTATAAAAAAGATTGAAAATGCATTTATGGAGTAATTATATTCTTTTTTTAAAAAGAAAGAAAAACTTGTTTATGATCTTAGGTGATCGTCCTGAAAATCAGGCCATTTCAATATGGTGGCTTGATTCTAGCAATCCATTAGCAAAAATCCCTGGGCAGCTAAATACATAAAAATACATAGAACTGGCTTATACAAAAATAAGGAGACATTCAGAACATGTAGAATTAGTTATGCGATTTGGTGAAATTGTTCCAAAAATGGAGATGTGACTTCCATAAGCTCACTTGCCTTTTAGTATTTAATCTTTAATTATTTCTTATTATTTGTAAGATTATTTGTAATTTCTTATTTGTAAGAATAATTATCTAGAAAGTAATTGATGCAGCAACATTAACGCTTTTTACTTACACCAAGGGCTTTCATCTTGAGAAGACATCAAGACCTCTAGTTTTATTGAGAAAATCAAATTATGAGCATATGACTTTATTTACTTGCCCATCACTGGCTGAATGATGAATAGAACTAAAGAGTTTTCTTATCCAACATTATACTCTAAACTGAGAAAAAAAGTGTATATACTTTTTTTAAAATATGATGGTATTTTATTTTCTCCGTTGACAACTACCTAAAGTTCTGAATCTGAAAAATAAAAGTGAATTTGGCAGGTTCACTTTCCTATTCTTTAAGAAATATTGTATAGAAATGATGAGTAGTATGTATCCCTCTTATCCCACGTAATTAGCTATCTATCTGATTTAGCTCTGATTTCATTGTTTCTTGTGAACATTCTTATGGTGAAATGTAGAATAAACAAAAGCATAATGAAAAGAGAGAGATGGGCTGGTAGTTTATTTCATTATAATTAGCCTAGAGTACCTAATTACATATGTCATTTATATAGCATGTTATATTGACTTTCTAGTACTTGCCATATGAATATGACAGTATATTTTAAAAAGAGATATGGGCAAGTGATTAATGGACAGCTGGGGCTTTTGGCATGAAGTATGTGTATTTCACACATCCAGAGGTTAGTATTGAGAAAAGGACAAATTTTCTTTCCTTTCCCGTCTTGAGAAAGAGGAAAGCAGTTTTTTATTCTGGAGAGAGTGATTATCTCATTCCCCAGCTCCTGAGGATTTTGACAGCAACTAGTTTTCCGAGGACATGCCCTGTAATCTGCCATTACATCGGTTTACAGGATAGTAGCAGATAAATTGTATCCTTCTGCTAAAATGATGTGTGGTGCTAGAGTGAGCAATAGCAGAAGTATCAGTTCTGAGCCAAAGTTTCACTGAAATGAGTAGGACAGTTCTCTTGCCCCTGAGCCTGTTTCAAGTAGCCAGGGAAGAGATTGTGCCCACATGTTGCGTGCTACCTTTGCAGCCAGATTTGGAGATCTGTGTTTTAGCAAATAGAACTGTTTGGCACTCTGTGCTTCATGGAATATAAAGGTCTGCTAAATGAAGAGTAACTAATGGTCATGGAGCGCCTGAAGAACAGAAGTATGAATGTCATAAGGAAAGGTGGAAAGAAGAGATCTGAACAGGTGAGAACAATGAGACCTAAGGGGCGAATGAGTAGTTTTAGCAACTGGGAACAGAAGAGAGAGAATCCTCAGAAATGCTATACGCAGAAATATGTGCTCAAATAAAGTTAGTTTTAATCACTTTTGGGGAAGAAGTCAGTGTTCAAGAGCTATTTACTCTGTTGAGGATTACAAGATTGAGTTAGGCTGAATGTTGAACATGTTTTATCCTCAGCTAGAATTGCTTGCACACAGACATGCATCAGCATACCAGGTGGTGGGAGCAGCAGTGGAGTTAGTCCACAGCATTTTCCAAAAAAGAGGGAAATTTAGTCCATACCTGAAGCAGGATTTTGACAGAAGGGTCAGAGTCTGTGTTTTAGCAGCAAACTGGCAATAGTTTGTCACGGGCTTGAATTTGAAATGAGAGGATTTAAAGACACTGGTAAACCTATGGGCTTAAAACACATAAGAGGAAAGTGTCTTTGCTAGCAGTGATAGGAGAAAGGAAGAGATGAGAAATGACAGGTTCAGTTTTCTGAATGGTTATATAAGGATATGTCAAGGCAGAAGGAGAAATAAGACTGTCAGGTGTCACCATCTTGACTGACAGGCAGCCCCGTTGCACGCTCCTGCAGCCCAGGTAGATCATCAAACCTCCCATTAGGCTGACAGCAAAGGTGGCAATTGTGCTTCCCATCTGCAAGGGCAGCAGGGAGGAGAAGCTGCAAGTCAGCAGCAAGTCAGCACCTTTCCAATGCTCCTGTGGGGATGAGGAACAATACCAGAGGTAGAAAAAGACACTTTTTAACAGGCACAGGCTTGCGGGGAAAGAGAAGCTCATGGCTTATTTTCCGGTACTGCCCTACACTAGTTCCCCAAAGGTACTTGCCAGGGAGGGCAAGCCGCAAGCCCACACCAGTCTTTATCTGGGACTTATTCACCATCTTAGCAGCAGACATTTCCACCCTGGTCTTTGAGTCTTAAAAAGTGGCTGACTTTCTGAGAAGCACTTCCCATGTTCTCCTTGAGCACCCCCAATTGCCTAAGAATACTTTAGCTCCCCAGTTATTGCCCAGCCACCAGCCATTCCTTGTGAGGGTACAAAATCACTCATTGAGTGTTTTGCATAGACCTGAAATCCCTTAGATTCACTGGGTAGGAAAATGTACTGAGGAGAAAAAAAGGATTAGTACCAAAAGGAAACTCAAACAAAGAAAGGGTAGGAAAAGAAAGGACCACATGGTGTGGGTGGGCATTATAATGAATAGATATGTAAATGAATATGAATAGATGAATAGATATTTGATAGTGTTCTACCAACACTAATTATTTCTGTTTGTCTACTCATGTTGTCTTTTTTTGTTGCTTCTTTTTTCTTGAGTTGTTTAAAAAATAATCAAGGGACTTAGTTGCATAAGAAATATTAACTGTTAAAATCTGTTAGGTTCAGTTAAGGAAAGCAGGGAAGGAATAGTTAAGGAAAGAAGAAAATGGATAGTTTCTTGGTAACCAGAAATTATGTGAAGAACAAATCTAAAATGAAAATTGAAATATAAGGTAGGGAGGAGTTATGTACTTCGGTTACATTTTTACATTTGAATTCTGACCTGTTATTAAAATTTTCTGAGCCAGACAGAAAATTGAATGCCGACTGGGAACAGTGCTCAATGACAGTGACATTTCCTGACAGAGCAATTCTTTGCATATCAGTTGTACTAATTATATTCAAACTGACAGCAACAGTTTAACCCATTCACCAGAGGAATCATCTTTCTGCAAGACCAGTGATCTATGTTTTCATTTAGATGTCAGTCTGGCCTTCTACTGTACATTTTAAAGGTATAATTAATTTTAAATGACTAATATGGCCACGAGGAACATTATCTCCCCTTGAAATATTGTACAGGAGGGTCTTAAAAACAAACAAACAAACAAAAACAGGTAGTTTTCTCCTATATAAAAATTTAGAAAACTACTGGGTTTTGCCCTTTTCAAAGCCAGGTTGAATGAAGGCAGTTCTTGCCTCAGGCAGTTTTCTTCATTTGACAAATAAATGAATATAATTTTGAGCATCAGACAGTGCTTTGCCTCACAAATGCCCAGGCTGTACTGGATCAAGTTGGAGCAAGTGAAATCCAACTGCCAGTGCCTTTTCCTTCCACTCTGAGTTGGGTTTTCAATTTCTACAATAGAGGCAGGAGACCTGAACAGTCTGTAAGACAAGAGCGTCAGATGAAAATTAGTTAAATACATCCTTTCATTGCAGAAATTATTCTGCCCATAGAAAACTTAATTGTGGGTGGAAATGGAGAGAGATGGAAATACTGTATGACTGGCCGGCCCCAGAGAGTTGGAAGCGGGCGCTGGACGCGTATTCCTTCCTCCTTCGGAAAGCGCCAAGCCCTGTGAGCGCTCCGTAAGGGCGTTGCTCCCCTCCTGCAGCACCGCTCGCTGCGGAGCAGACATCACCAGAAGCGCTCGTCCCGGATGACATTCTGCCATCGCACTGCCTTGTACTGAAGATGATGGGTGTCTGAATACACCTTGCATACATGGCTTAAATAGGCACTGAATGCACTTATTGAGTGGGAAACTCTCAGGGACAGAGTAGTTGGTTTGCTAGGAGAAGGAAATGGACTCAAGAACAACAACAAAAAAAAGACAGAAAAAGAGGGGAGGATGGAAGAGTGTTGTAGGTAACCTCCTGAACTAGAAAGCCTGGGGGGGTTAGCAAAAGACTGGCTTCTAACTGTTGCTATTGGCACAGGTTATGAATAGATTATACAGTGTAGTAAGAATTAGAGGAATAACTCAATCTTAGGAAAGGCTAAGTCAGAGAGGGGATGCAGAAAGTCTGAGGACACTGCTAGAAAAAAAATGATTAAATTGGCAAACAAAGAAGAAAAAGGGAGAAAATTTCTAGAGCAATTACAGAAGGAAGGAAAATATAGATATGGGGAAAAGTAGTGAATAAGATTGAGTTTTGCAGAAAATCAGTAAAGAAATGTTAGCCTTTAAGAAAGAATCGAACAAATTGTTCAGCAGTGCAGGAAACTATGGTACATGATTTCTATGAATGTTTTTGTGTTCTGTGACCACTTTTGCACATCAGTTCTATGGAAACAATATAAACCTGCCAGCATGGTCTCACTTAGTGTTCTGCAGATTTTTCTTTTGGAGGAGTAAGATCTTATTTCTCACAGGAGCTTTAGGAATAAACACTGTAGACCATTCTCGAAGCTTCCCAAGTAGGGAATTGGGCCGTTACTGTAGAGAGTGCACTGAGGTATCAAGCACTGTCTAAAAATCCTTAGAGATATAAATACAAATATGATATCAAATGCACATAATCCCATGCCAGTCCTAAAATAAAAGACACGTAATTCACTTAAGTTTAATTTTATGTAACACCGGTCGTCTTAAAGTGAGATGTTTAATTGCATGCTATTCACAGAGGCTTCCTTTCCAGTAAATGGAATATATAGGCATATCCAAAAGATGAATAATCTGCCCTACTGGAGAAGCTATTTTAGAATGAAAGGTTTTGTCTTCTTGAGGTGCTTTCTTCTCTTTTGAGGCTGATGAACAGCACCCATACTGCCAGTATACTGGCTCCACGTAATGGATTTAAATTTTAGAATCTTAAATTATAGCAAATCAGATCCATCCTTTGTCACATGAAGGAAGGTTAAAGTGTAGAGCAGTGTTCTACTATCAGGTAATGTTTTCATTTCTTTTTCAGAGAGTGTGAGTTATAGCCTGTTAGTAATTGAGACATGGAGTAACTCATAAATCATCCACTTGCTCTGCCTTCATATCCTCACTGTTACCTAGTGCTGCTGCTGGCCTGCATTTCCAAGGTTAATTAGCAGAGATTTGCAAAGAGTTTTAGAGGTGTCAGATATGATGTATTGTTTTTAAGGGATTCAAATGGAAACTCTGTATTTTATGTGCTCCACTGAGGAGTGTAAAATGATTTCTTAGCAAACAAAATCTTGACAGAATCACAGAATGCTTAAGGTTGGAAGGGACCTCTAGAGATCATTTAGTCCAACCCCCCGTCCCATTTTCTAAAAATAGAGCAAAAAAAAATCAAACGTAACACAGCACATGTTACATCTATAGATGTACTTTGCTAGTGCAGTACAGGTTGTTTTTTCTTTGCTTTCTCCTAATGATTAGTTTCGTGTATGTTATGCAGCATCCTTAGTTAGGAGTTTGCCAATAGCTGTCCTTTATGTAACTGGGTTCTGTACTTCTCACATATATGTTATGTTCATCTTCTGGGCATTTTCCCAGTTTTATGTGGGAGAGTTCTTGCATCTGGATTAAAATATGGTATTTCCATAAAATATGCCCAGTGATGTATGTTCCTTTGAATGTTTGGAGATTGCTGTTGTGAAATGCTTAATGTAATCATCCCAGTTGTTTTAAGTAAATATTTGGGGTGCCAGACGAGTGAATCTATTCCAGTCTGACAGATGATAGGCTTTTACGAACTGCCAGCAAGATGTAGCGCACAGCATATACAGTTGTGGTTTGAATATGTGCAACTCTATATAATTGACTGTTGATTTTAAAGACCTGCTTTTATCACTTGCATGTCATTTTGTTATATGATATTGATATCATTTTTTACTGCTTTGGAATTTTAGATTCCTGATAAAAGGAATATTAGCTTTTTTATTCTTTTCTTTGGAATTTCATTGTACTGTTTACTATAGATCCTTAAAAATATGAGCCCCTGTTAGCAAAGCTTCTATATAGTGTATCATTCTGATGTTAAAGATGTCAAGGACATGAAATAGCATCATAATATTTTGACTGAGTGCAAGTGGCTGTGCTGCAGTTTTGAAATTATGGTTTGCAAGCCAAATGGCAATATGGGCAGCTCACTAGCTCTGTGGTTTTCAATAAAGGAAGGTGGTAGAGAATTGTTTCTGACTGTCACATTTTTAACTGTATCCACACAGGTGTTGCTTTTGAGGAACATAGCTTTTAACTTAGATTTTAAAATTAGATTTTAGATATTAAATTTATATTTAAAAAATAATTTATCAGCTCTAGAAGTTTCTTAAGAAGTTTTAATGAGTATAAAATGAATCTTTTTTCTGTACAGTATTTTTATTCTTTCTACAGTCTTCCTCCTAACCACCATCAATTATATGTAACATACTGATCCAACTGTATCAATCCTTATATCAGGTATTTCAAAGATATTTTAATGTAACTGAGTTAAAAGGTGATACTTTTTTCATGATCTAGAAGGCTCTTGTTTGAATGGTCATAAAGTTCCTCCAGATTTTAAGTAGAGTTTGTATAGTTTTAGAGAAATCTTTAGGTGACAAAAGAATTGTAAATACAAATTTCCAATCTCGGGAAAAGTAATCTCAGGTAAATTGCATGGCATAGATTTATAAATATTATCATTACTAGATGAAGACAGAGATGCTACCTCGGCCATATAGAAAGGATAAAAATCTTGAGGATTTGTTTTAAGAACTACATCTGTCTTTTCAAGAAATTGATTCCATAGGCCATGAAAAAATGGCCATTTAAACCAATTCAGTTCAAATCAAATTGCATTTTGACACAGCATGATAACTTTTGGGAGTTCTTTTCAATGTTCTTAAGAAGATAATATTTAGATTATTGTTTCATGATTTATTCTACTATGATTTATTTTTCTGAAGGACATCACAGAACTTTTTGTTTTCTTGATTTCTTACTTAGTTTCCATATATTCCATATAGAAGACATTATGTCTGTCTACAGAGACTTCTTTGGTGGCTTCAAAAGTCTGATATTAAACTACTGAAAGAAAACCATGACTCTTGAATAGCAACAGCTACACCACAGAAGACTCACTATACCTTGGCATGTTAGTATGTGTGATAGATGTCATGTGTGTGAAATCTTAGCACAAAATTTGCAATGAGTGAAACAATAAAATACTCCAGACATGAAAGGATGTGCCTGTGTGAGCCATTCTCCATATTGGTCCACTAAGGGTGGGACACTATGGGAGGCAGGACTCATTCTAGGATTTTTTTCTGCCATCACCATCAACAATAGCTTGGAACAAGGATGTTAAAGAAAACCTGTTTAGTTGTATGAGAGAATTTGTCATTTGTAGTCAGAAAGAATCTAGTCATCTTTAAAGCACAGATTGTCAGTTCAGTTTACTTAGTGCTGAATTTGTGATGAACTATAGTAAAAAGACACTGTCATTAAATGGCCATAAAAAATCTCCATTCTATCATCCTAAAATGATAAAATGCCTTTGCGGTGTTTTGAATAGCAACATTTAGTATTGCATCTTGGAAAGGAATTAAATCCTTTTTTTATATCTGATTTTGCATTGTAAAAAAATATTTTTGGACTTTTTTGGACATATTTATAGGGCCAAATATAAAAGGTAGCAGACCATTATTAAAAGGCTTACAAAGCACTACTGGGATCAATGCACTTAATATCTCTTGTTTCAATCAGTGTCTCTGAATATGAATTGAAATGTAATGAAAATTAGACTGTAGGGAGAAATGACTGCATTTAGATTTTTGTGATGATGTCTTTATTGCTCTTTTTGCAATATTCCGTACACAGTAACACAGGGAAGTAACACAGCTATGTCAACAGTACATCAGCATTAATCACAACTCCACTGAACTAGGTTTTGAAAAACAAGTTTGGGATTTTTGTTTATTTTGTTTTGTTTTGGATGGGTTTGGTTTGGTTTGATTTCTAAAAGAAGCACTGAAAACACCTACTAGAAAGTATTAGCGTTTATTTTTTCTGGCAGAAAAAGAAGAATAAACTATTTCCAAGATGCTTTAAAGTCCAATGTATCTAAGTTAAATATTAATGGTCTATCTCTACGAGTATAATAGATTCACACAAACATGCATCAAAGGACTTCCAAGGTCATATAACACTATCAATGTGATTGTGGAAAGAGCGATTACATCTGGAAGAAAAGCCATTCTGAGCTGACTCATGATGAGATGAAGCTCTCTGAGAGCGCAAAATCAGGGAGGCTTTATACAAGTAACTGTGAAATCAGTAAGGATGTAAAAAAGATTCTGTATTTAAAATAATTCACAAAATTACTCTGTGAGCTAATTAAAGAATACTAGAGGGAGTCTTATTGCTTGAGGCGTTAGAAATTAGACTGGAAAAACCACTAAGGGGCCTATTCGAAAACCTTCAAAATCTTTTGAAGTCGTCAGAAGCCTGTCCCTTGAATTTCAGTTGTTTTTTGAGTCAGCCATAGAATGTTGTGCTAAAGGGATTATATCCACTGTTAGGAAAAGCAGCTACATTATCTGAAAGTGTTTTCTTTCTTCTAAATTAAAAATTTCTAAATACAGGATATTATGATAGATGAATTTACGTCTCAGAAATTGAAATTAGTCTGTAATATAAATTAAAACAAAATCATGGTGTGATAACTTTATATATTTTCATATTTCTCAATATAAGTAAAAAATATTAACCCTATTTTTATTAAAATGTGATGTCTTTCACTAACCTGGTTTCACAGAAAGCAGTAAATTTTTCCAATTAGAAAATTAGTACTAGAATAAAATTAACTGAATTGAGAGATGACAAGAAATGTCATCTCATATGTCAGATGAGATGTCTCAATGTCATAATAGATATGTCTCAGTGTCGTAATTCTCATTATCATTACTAACAAATTACGTTATGAACAAGTATGGATTCTAAATATGGAAGCTAACAGGAAACAACCATTTATTTCCACAAATTTTTTGTTAGGTATTTTGACATTTTAGAATAAAAACTTTTAAATCAGTGAGTTCATATTCATGATGCATATTTTCTTTATATAAAGACTGGAAGAGTCCAGGAAATATACCCTATTTTACACTTGAAGGACATGATGCCTCAGACTGTGTATACGAATGTATGCATAATTTACTTTTGCATGTTCACCTACTTGCATGTGCTCCCTAAAAACCCAGCTGCATGAGATTAGCCTCCCACTTAATAAAAATAACATCTGAATTGGATGAAAACATTAGCCATGGATTTTGGAGATAACTGTGTAAAGTCTCACCCAAACTTTACAAACCCACCTGGAAGAGAAGAGAACCACCAGACAAATGCACGTATGTGTGTGAATACGATAGCAAAATAAAAGTGGCTGATATCCATTCAGTCAAGATCTCTTCTGGAGTTTATCTATCTGCCACAGGTATGTAGACATAGTTAGCTATTCTACTTCTGCCAACATTTCATTAGTTTATCTTTCTTTATATATCATCCCTGAAGTAGTAGATCTGTTTCTATAATACTTAAATAGTCCATTCAATGTCTTTCAACGAAGCTAAATAAATAAATAAATAAATAAATAAATAGAAAAAGTAAGAAGTAGAACCAAAAAGCCAAGACAATGATGTTTCAAAAATATCTGTATGGATCATTAAACTGTAACTACTGAGTTTTTACTACTTGCATTTTATTATCTGCATATTCTCAGTGGAGAATAAACAATAACTTTTGTCAAAGATTAATGACCTTTTGCCCAATAATTAGATCTGTTTAATTAGTGTGCTCTGCAGATGAGGTATGCAGACAAAAAAACAACACACCAAAAACCCTTTCTCTTCAGTCTGTCTTACAATTTAATTATTCTGTAATGTATTTCTTGGCATAAGAGGCTGTTACATGTGAACAAAAAGATATGTAAACTGGTATGATATCATTTTGGCACTATAAATTTGAAGTTAGTGCTTTCTATCATGATTTAATACAGAATTAAAAATACTTCTAGTGTGTCTAATATTAAAGGATAGAGTAACATAAGTTAATCTTTGGTGATCCCGTATTAAAATATCTCTTTATTTTGTAGTATGGTGAATAAAATTAAAATGCTAGTACTACTGGTACTTTTTGGAAGGAAAGTTCAACAAATCTTTGGAATTTTAATATTGTGAAAGCGTGGTCCTGAACCCAGCATAACTCTATGCCCTATACTCACTCCTGACAAAACTGGTTAAAAATCATTCTGGTCTTTTGGCCAGAAAGAATCTCCACTGAATTGAATTTGACATCAAATTTTGCCCGTGCTTTGGTTTATATAACAAAACTATTACAGACAGAATTGGCATGCTTTTCTCAGGAAAAGCTTAGGGCTGGAATCATTAGAAAAAGGTACCATAGGCGCCGAAAGATTTCTTTGTAGATCTGTTACATGGAGCACGGGGTTCTTATTACAGATGTGATTCTAGCAGAAAACCTCACGAATAACAGCACATGGATTGGCAGCAACCAGGCAGAGTTTAGACAAGCGCATAATTGAGTACTGACATCAAAGAGTGAAGGGAAATATCATCCTCTCTTTGACCACAATAGAAAAGAGCTCATGACGAACAGCTGGGCTTCATGAAATACTCTTAAGCTGAAACAAACTAGTAATCAGCGGTTTTTGCTGTACTGCAGGGCATCACTGAGATGTTTTCAGATAATGGGAATGATATATCCCGTTATAAAATGCTATCACCATATGCACTTCCCCTAAATATTAAGTAATTTTTTTCTATCACAATCTCTTGGTGAGAATGCTGGTCAAATGAATATTTGTATAATATGTTGATATACATATTCTGATATATATGTATATATATATATGTATTATCAATAGTATATACTGATGAGTATCTGAAGTCCTATTTTCTTCCAATTTGTTTCAGTTCACTAACTACTGCTGTAGTGAAAAAAATGTCTAGGAGAACAGAAATAACAAAAATAATAATCCTGTAGCCACTTTTAGTATCAGAGTTATTTTTGTTTGTTTTTTTTTTTGTCCCAAAGTTTCTTCAGCTTTTTAAATGTGTCTTTTTTCACATTTACATAATATTTTCTCTATACAACTGGATATCCTTGTAGAGATCTGAACTCAATAATAAAATGTCACATAATTTTCCTGTGGTCACACAGAAAGCTAACAGACATTATGCATAGACCAGGCTGCTTCGCTCAGTATTTAACTACCCTTTGCTTCCAAATATAAGTATATGTATATATAGGAAAGCAATGTCAATGCAATTTTTGAGGCTCCAGAAGTTCCATGCTTTTTCATAAGAAGTGAGGATTTCTGGCACGTCATGAAAAGGCTTGCATCTCATAAGGTAAATGTCAAAATAGTTTGTATATGCCTCTGTACCAGCAATTCTATATGCAAATGTATCATCAATTTTAGAAGGACTTAATGTTAGAGAAGGCTTTGTACTGTTCATGGAGTGGCAATTTTAAAGCTTAATTCTTGACAGCAAAGTTGCAATAGAGATATTAATAACCAAACATTTAAGGAGTGATAGTTATCTGAAAGTCATACTGAGGCTTAAGGATCTCTTTTGCTGTTTGCTGTCCAAGCACAGAAAACTCCTATTCTGAAAAGTGTATTTCTAATAAGAAATACAATGAAATAAAAGTAATGGCTTAGGATACGACATACAACAAAATGAATATAGTGCTGAATTGTATATCAAATTTTCTCCATGGCCTACGTATATGAACATGGAAGCTTGCTACTACAACCTAACTCCCTGAGTTGTTTCAAAATTCACTTTTTGCAAGGAAATGCTATTTATACAAGTTGGCTGGAAAAATACTTATAAATAGGCATGGAAGCATATTGACAATATGAAGCTTATATTTCATTATGTTATTCTTCATCTATTCTCAAATCTCAAAAACTGCAAATATAAACATCTACTTATATTCTACAAAGATTTTTAAATCATTTTTCTCAGAGAGGTAACTTCAAATCCCTACTTAACTCTAAAGAAATGTCTAGATGAGGTATGTAAGCAAGGAAATAGAAGATAGTGAAACATGCAGTATTTTGGTTCACTCATTCAGGCATTGCTTGATGATGCTACCAGTAATGTTATGATTTGCTTTCATGTGAGATTTATGCACAGGTTAATAATAATTTCAGATTATATTAAGCATTTATTTTTGTAATCTTCATTGAACAATGGTCCATTGCCATTGGCACTTGAATATGTAATTGCTTCAATGAAAGAATTTCTATATTAGCTGGCAGATAACTGAATGTTGTGTGAGGTTCCAAAAAATCATTATTAGATCCAGCTGACATTTAATAAACAGTATTAATAAATAAGGTGAGGGAAATTTAGACAATTAAGTCTACCAAGGAAGCCTGTATTGGAGCACACGTAATTGGTCAGGTGCTTCTAACATCCTCCCTCAGCAATGTAATGTTATCTGCAAAAAGATATTCCTCTAGCATTAAACATTATCTCTCTGAAAATTAGTAGCTGATAAATTAGGTGCTGATGGGGAGCCAACAGAATGCAGTCAACTGTGAGTGTGAAGATAGCACTATTTGCATTCCTTATTATTCATAAAGAATTACAGGACGCCCACACATCTGACATGATTAGAACGCATGAGCAGTAGATTAAAAATCACAGTGTATTAAACACACAAAATGAAGTGGAAATGGAAATACATTTTGGTCATTATGAGAGTGTAGTATTTGTTCAGTATTTACTGCAGCTACTTGAATTCCTTTGCCAGCTGTCTTGCTGTGGGAGTCAAAAAAAAAAGGGTGGGGGGGCAAAAAATCTTTTCTCTTCAGATTTCAGTTGAGATTATTGCCTAGGAATTGCATCAGAGACTGTTTTGCAAACACTAAGGCCCACTGGAACTGACAACTGAAGGGGTGATATTTTTACCTGAGTTTGTTTCTTTTTTTCCGGGATCAAAACTTTCAATACTCATAAGGCAAATTTCTAATATTGAAAAGTTATTATTGAAGCTGCATATTAATCTTAATGGATGATAGAATGGATATGAATCATTAAGCTCTGCTGAGGAAATGCAAATGCGCCTCATTTTAACTAACTGCAAATCTCAATATATGTCCAATTTTGCAAAAATATGATAGAAGAAAAATGCCTGGAAAAAACTACACTGGGAACTTGGCACAAAGCTCACAAAAGTCCGAGGGAGATTGTTCTCGGCGTCAGTGAGTTTTGGATCAGATCCATACTCCTGAAACCCTAATATGCATTCAAATATACATCCAAATAAGCTTTTAAAAATATCCTTTTTGATTTGCATGAAGGCCTTGGATTTCCCTTTTCTCTCACGACTTTGAAAGTATACATGTTCCTTGACATTTTCTGACAGAAAGCTATCTGACACAAGAAATATCTACATTTGTAATCAAAACTAAAGTGACATTACAATAGTTCCTTGATCAGGTGCTTACACTGTAGTAGACACTCTGACACCTACTGCAAATAAGGAATAATTCCACTAAAATCACACTGCTTGTGCTCTAGCATTTGTGTATCTTTACCTCGGTAGGTGCGATGAGTTACTTCGTTGCTCTGCCCATGATCTAAAGCCCAGGTCAGCTCTGGTCCAGACGCCAGGAGCTACATTGCAGGGCTGAGCCTGGGCTATTTCACAGCCATGTAGCTTTTGCATCAGGAAGTTATGGATGCAATGATTTTGTCTGATTTGACAATTTCTGTCATATTCTTTTAGCAGAACTTTTCAAAAAGTCTCCAGAAAAGGGGAAGAGCAGCAGAGGTTTGCAAACTGTATCACAGTAGTTAAGTATTCAGCATACCTGGCTTCTGAGGGATGAAATGATGTTTATTTTACATGCAGCATGGTAACCAAAGAGATTTGAAACCAACAAATGTAGCATAAAAAGTGTATTAAATTATGTGCGTGGATTACCCATATGCCTTACTGGACCTAAAAGTGTTGAAATTATTCCTACTGCAGATCAGGGTAGCATTTCAGGAAGGTTTTTTGATAGCTCTACTGAATGCACAGCAGCTTTCAAATAGACAATGATGTTAAGGCAGATCAAAAACCTGATAGAAAATAATATGGAGAGAGTTCAGGATTATCCTGTCAACTTAAATATGTTATGTTAAATTTTAATCACGTCATTTAAGAAAAGATATGTGAAGGAATGGGAATTTAAGGGAGAGAAAAATAGATTGAAGAGGAAGAGACCTTGGAAGGAAGGAAGATAGCTTGAAAAGTCTGATACCTATTTGTATACATTCAAGTAAGATGTAAAACATTAGACACACTGGTAATGTAAATAAGGACATCAGAGCCCCTACTGTATCCTTAATCTTTATACAAAACAGAGCAGTCACTAACATTGAATAATAAGGTATTTAACTATTTCGTATTATCATTTACTTTGATAAGTGTTGAATTTGTCTATGAATAAGTTAAGACTTCAAAATTTAGAAATATTTTAAAACAACCAAGAAGCACATATGACTATGATGTACACCCATAGTCTTATCAGCTAAAGCATCTTCTTTTTAGATTGAATACAAACCCGTGGCTTTCAGAGTTTAGGTCAGACCATTGACTCGTGGCATTTTTTTGCCTATGGGTTGATGGCTTCATAATTGTCAGTTGCAGAGTTCCTTTCACCTTCATTTGAAATGTGGGGTGGTGGCCTCTGTCAAAGATGGGATACTGGATTAGACGGATAATTGGTGTGATTCCTTACGACAACTCATATGAATTTGTATAAAATCAAAGTAAAGGAGAAGAAAATAAAGCTCATAAATTTTGCTGAAGTAGGAATCAGCTCTCTAGGGATTTTTTTGATGGGGAAGAAAATTCTTGCAAGTATTTCTGCTATACCTAAATAATTTTCAGATGAGGATTTTTGGAGATTGTGCCAAAATGCAATTCAGAGTAAAAATATTTTTGCTCATTAAAGTGCTAGAAAAGGCACAGCTATGTGAGTATGGCCTTTTGCCTATGCTAATACATTCTGCTGTGCAGCAAGCCTCACTCATCCAGGCAAATGCAACAGTAGGTGTGGGGATGTTCATTCAGATAATAAAGGAAGCTCAGTTTTGACCAGTTAAACATGTATGTGGTGCTATATTTTGCTGTGTGCATTTATCCTTGTGGGGCATGCACGTAGTATGGAGTATATCAAGCACTTAGACTGGTTATAGACACTGTAGACTTTTTTGGTCCATGAGATTGGCAAAGAAGATAAAAATAAAAGTCACTATCTTAGAAGATCTACATGATTACCAGGCCTGTGTTAGGAAATCTGAAGTGTTTAGAGGAAAAGCAGCAGCCGTTCTTTTTACAATGAAGGGGGCTTGAAAGATAGAAGAGTCCTTTTCTTCATTGGCTTGCTTTTGACTTTCAAGGAGAGTACACATAAACAGGCCTGGGTTATATTTAATGAATGTAACAATACGCTTTTCTTCTCCTCAGTGTCTATTGCTTAACAAGTGCATCTGGACATAGAGAACATTGTGTTTTTCATCCATTTTCTGTTGCTTTTTTGTGTCTGTTTTTGCACTATTTTGTACAGCTGTGATCACTGGAAGGACAAAATGTTGATTACAAGATGAAGGGAACCTTGGAGACAGAAAGAGATAATTTTCTGCAAGGAAAAGTGTATACAGATAAAAAGGAAAAATGCCAAAATTTATTATTATCATAACAATGTACCTGTCATATTCCTATCTTTTTGTGTAATAACTAATTTTGTATGGATGCAGCAACACTGAATTCAGCACCCTACTCATGCTAGTTTTTGATAGGAACTGATGATCTACATCAGGCCCCTTTGAAAAGTCCCAGTATTCAGTTAGTAACAGCATGGTATGTAAAAAAAAAAATAAATAAAAGGAAGAAAGAAAAAGCAGAAAAACAATATATTCTTGATAGAGTGCTTGTCAAGTGGTAAAAGGAGAGGAGTGAGGATGTAAAAATATGAGGTCAAATGGTCTTTTGGCCACCCTAGATTTACATTAGTGCTTAGCTCCTAATCTCTAATGCAGCTCCAACTCTCTAATGCCAGACACGTAGTGTGATCTTGAACAAGTCATAAATTTCTTATATCTGCTTCTATAGATAGCTGAATGATGGCTCTTACATCCCTGCGCTTTTGGAGGCCGTAAGGGCACCTGGGGTGTCTTCAAACCTCATCTAAGCCATACAAGTCAGATAGAGGCCACTGAATCAGCTCTTCATTGCTCAGATGACCTGCAACAGACCTTACGAGGTGACCACTGAAAGCAGAAACACACATTAGATGAATTCTGTTTATTGGATGAACAGCTAACTCTGTTAATAGTCTATGGTGTGCAGAAGTGACAGAATAAATCTCATACATTGAGTTTTCCATCTTTTTAATGTTATGTCTGCTATGTTTTTGTTAGGCTAGCATTTTAGCAAGGTGCTTGTTATGTTCTATCTGAATAAGCAGCTTTAGATAGATGATGTACCTAGAAAGCATTAAAAAATAAAGAATAAAGAATAAGGTGGCAGCATTTTGCCTAACTGTGGCTCAGGATGTAGCTTGCCAGACATATTTTCCCATATTCAAAAACCAGTAACAGCTAGGGAGAAATATATGCACTGATATATATGAAATATACCCTACACTCGGGTATTTTGGGGAGGAAAGGACAGTGATTCAGCCAGAGGTCAAAATGATTATTTTAGAGATGTGCCATGATTGTAAAATTAGATCACTTGCTAAGGCATTTGTTTTTCATATTATCTGAAATCAAACCCTACTGATGGGCAAAAATCTTACTGTTGACTTCTTCGTAGTCTTGCCTGTAGTACCTGGATTTTGGAGGGACGCTCTGGACAGGATTTGCAATGGTACAGGAGGCCATTCAGCTCATACAATTGAAAGCAGCATATTGAAATGTCAAGCACTGTGTGAGCAGCCGATTTCCAAAATCCTATAATTGCATCCTTTCTCCTGCATTTATAGCTCAGCATTATAGCCTTTTTCTCATTTTGTGGTCCCAGTTGTGAGAAGCGGCTGGTTGGCTGATCATGCGTAGGTGACCAGCTATGCCTGGTATGTATTCACGGAAAAGAAAATTGCAGTGCAAAGGTGCACTACTTAAGAGAACATACTCTATCCACAGGTTAGTATTGCAGTTTTCCCTGTACAGCCACCAGACAAGCTTTTACTTCTACGTATGGATAAATACGTCAGATGCAGTAGTTCCACAGCTTCCATTGCATGTCCTAATGATATTGCAAACATCACAGATGAACCTTTAGGGATCTACACATTATATTTCATGCATAGACTGAATTATATTCCTATATCACATATAGGAACAAGCATATGTTTTGTGTGTGATCACACAAGTTGATTTCATATATAACTTCAAAAATCTGGTATTTGTAAACAGAAATTATTTGATATATAGCAGAATTTTGTTCCAGAATACACTGAGTTGAACGAAGTCTTAAAGTGACAAGATTTAAATTTATCCTAAATAAATAAACTGTATGCAAGCAGCAATATGTGAAAATGGTTGTAAAAAAAATAGTTTTCATCAATATGGCCCTGAAGTGTTTCGAGAACGTTACCTCAATGTTATGAAAAACATACTATTATTAAGGTAGACTTACAGACCTGCACAAATATGATGCTTTGCAGTACGGACAAATGACCAAAACATTAGCTAAAAAATCTCATATAACAGACAGGAATGAATAATTGTAGAGAAGTGCAGGACTACCAGCAATACATCCTTCAGGCTAGGCTTTATTGTGTTCTTACTTTATTAGACATTTTCTGAAAAAAAAAAAAAAAAAAAACTTTCTCAATGATTAAGTGCTTCATCACATAACAGCTTCATAGATTGGCTAATGAGGCTGGAGAATATACTTACTTCCAATGTATCTCTCCATAATCCAAGTTCTTAGGTTTACCTACATTTTGTGTTCTTCTGCGTGTACATAGCATTCAAACATTGCCCTTTAGTCATATGGAAAAAAAAAGGAACAACCTAAAATGTCATTTTTGATTTTGTTTTGTCAATATCAGGAATTGAAAGCAAGGAGTGCTTATCCAAAAGAATAGTGGAACTGAGAGAGAAGATGCAGTGTGAAAAAACTTCATAAGATCGCAAGAATTTTAGCACTGTTCTAATTTTCGAAAGAGAGAGAGAATTTGATTGTGCAAGAAGATTAATGGAATAAAGATTATTTGTTGCATTGTTGACAAAAGAAACTGTGCTTCTAGGGGAGTAAATGAGAAAAATGAGGTTGGATATGGTAAAGACGTAATGAATGGTGATGGACTGGTGGCTTGCAAGGTACTGAGCTGAGGATGAGTGATTCTGGAGGTGATGAAAAAGATCCAGAGGGACATTAGAAAAAAGAAGCAAAATATAGCGATGACAAGGTTGAGCAAGTGGTAAGTGGGTGAGTCGATCCATGATGGAAACTATCTGGGAGGTAATACTAAGGAGTCAAAAGAGATGTCCTAGCAGCTATGCTGGTTGCCAGTATGAAAACAAGAGAGTGTGAGTAGTGGCAGAGCTTAGTCAGCATTTTTTCTCTTTCCTCAGTCCACATAAACTTTGAAGTCTTACCTGCATCCTAACTGTATTACAGGTTTTTTTCAGGGTCTGAAATGTGACCATGCTTATGACATAATAGAGGAATTGTTAGTCATAATTCATTTTCCTTTGACTATTCACATATGTGAATTTAAATTTAAATTTAAATTTATATTTATTTAAGAATATTGAAGCCAGTTGGATTAGTAGGTAAACTGCCTGCAGTTTTCTCTGCTCAAATTTAAATATGAACCTGCTGAATGCTAAATGCATCATCATCACACAATCAAGGCACCAGGGAGGTGCTGTGCGCCCAAGAGCTAATCTTTTCAAGGACTTAAAGAAATTAGATGGATAAATTTCAACCAGGAAGCAAGCATCTTTGTGTGACGGGACTGGATTAATGCATTGGAGGCAGCCTTCTTCCTATACAATGACTGCAGAAGCAAGGTTTATTTGGCTTTTGATTTGATAGGAAATGTCACCTCTGAAACATGAAAAAACTTACATTAACAAAGTTTGTCCGACCTTCAAGTGTCATTTGGCCACAGGGAGAAGATGAACTGACTCAAAACGGTCTCTCTCCTGACATCATACCTCACGGGCTGTCTCTGGAGATGACTCTGACGATGGGTTGGAGCCTTTGAAGAGTTTCCAGAGTCCTTGATGATCTCCTCTCATATTTTCCATCTTCTTTTTTGAAATTCCTGAGTTGCATAGAGGAAAAAAAAATCCAGTGGTCAATTAGTACACCAGCATAATTAGCCCTGTAGTCTTCTCTCATATTCTCCCAGACAGAGACAGAAAGGTGCACCTCAGTATATATTTCTTTATGAGCCCCACAGTTCGTATCCTAGAAATAGGCCTGAGGAAACTGGTGCAGTCCTGCTCAAAAGCCCCACTCTGGGAAGGCTTTGCCGCAGCTGTGACTGACCTCCACAAAATCTCATCAGAAAGTGTTGTGAACTCGAGTTGCTTTGAATCTTATAAGTGGGAAAAGGAAAAAGATTTAATGGAGCAAGTCACTGAAGACAGAATTTTAAAATACATAGCAGTTTATCCCACAATGAAAGCCAGGGCTTGACAAATAAAGTTACAGCAGCAGTAAAAAAGTGTCCCAGTGTGCAATGCTAGTGATATCTCTGGTAATTAAGATACAAAACACTAGTTTTGTAGCGCTGCAGTTTCTAATGTATAGCAGAAGTGGCAGAATGCCTTTGTCTATTCTGTTTCTTTCTGTGTGAACAGATAATAGGTTCATGGTTTAAGTCAAAAATAAACTGTATTACAACACTAAGTCCTTAATTATTTGACCATTTGAAGCACAATTAAATATCTCTAAAAAGTGGCTGTTAATTTAGCTAGCATTCCCGAGCTTTAAATGAAAAACTAAATGATATTTAAAATCTAATTTACTTAAACAGGGAAAACAATTCTTGCTGTGAGCATTCACCAAAGTTATTCTCCACTTAGGATTTTTATAAATTGGGAAAATCATCTCCTTTCAAACTCTCATGTAAATACGGTTCCTTTTTTTTTTCCAGTAGTGAACAGACTTTTTGAAAACATATTGACTTGAATTAAAGGGTTTTTTTTTAAAGTGTCATTGCTATCATATGATAAAAAGTAAAAACAAAGTAGAATTCTACTTAAGGTTTTCAGTCTGATGATTTGAATGATCAGTGGTTGTTTTCGTTTAATTTACTTTCGGATTTAAGCAGTGTAGCCATCTTTGGTTAATTGTGTATATGGGGGATAATATAATACATTTAGACCACAGTTAGATAGGTGTGGTACTCATCAGTATCTGTAATTTGATTTTGTACTGATCCCATTTCCTGTAGAGTTATATTTCAAACACTATGCAGCAAAGCTGTCTAGCAGCAAATTCAGGGAGCCAAGTAGAGAGGCACTGTCAGATAATTTGACCCTTTCCATTCTATTTTTTTTTAAATTCTTGCTTTCCTACTCTACTAGCATTTGCATCTCATAGACCAGTGTGAAAGTCATCATTTATTTCCTGAATATTAATAAGAATAAACCTTGCCTGCTGATTATTTTTTCTAAATACTTAACAAATGTTGTAAGGTGACTTGGTGTTCAGAGAGAAACATGTGGTTTACAATTCACAGATGTTATGGCTATAGAGGAACTGCATAAACACATTATTTTATTCTTACAGATCATTGCACTAACTCATGGAAGTTTCACTTCACTTTTATGTACAATGTATGTGCAATGCGGATCAAGTTCCTAGTTGATCATTTAATTTATTTGAATACAGAAGCAAAAGGGCATGAATTTATTTTGCTAAGACCATGTTGATCATATCTGTAGTATTTCTCCACCAAAGACAACAGAAATATGCCAGCAAAGAGTTTAACCCCTCCTCAAAATACAGAATTAAACATTTATGTATTTTCTGAGCTTAAGAAGAGAGATTTTATTCAAGTTATTCTCATGCCAAAGTTATACAGGATGAAAGAAAAAATAGTATTATTTTTTATCCAAGCCAGAATGCATATGCAAAATAAATTAATGCAAAATTTGTTAAAATCGCTCTTTCAGGTTGAAGACATTGGTTAGAATTAGATACAGGGATACAACCAATATCATGGGTTAGAATTTTTTGTTAAATAAAATACATAAAAATAGGTCAGTCCTGTCACTTAACTTTGAATAGTCAGGGATGAATAACGGCTACTTGGAATAATGGAATATTGTCAAAGCAAAGTGTAACAGAAAGTGCAGGATACATTCTCAGTATAAATGGCTATGTCAGTGACAGGCAGGCACTCTAATGTGGTACTCAACGACTGTCACCAGCAACTTATGCAGTCTGTCCTCAGCAACCACCTATCCTAATTTGGGTTTGTTTCGTGGCTTGGGACACCAAGAAGAAGTCACTTTGCTTCCCTGCGGGAGCTGCCTCGGTCTGTATTGCAAGTGCTGTGAAGGGCAGCATGGCCTCAGGATCACCATGCACTGGAGACAGATAGGTAGGGAGAGGAGGAATACGACGATAGACTAAGGGGAAAGCAGAGCAAAATCTCCTGCATGCCAGATGGACCTTTATTGGTTCACTGATAAAAATCAGAAATCTTCATGCTCTGCTTGTTTAGATGAGCTGCTAGTGATCAGAGTTCACTGGCAAGGGATGAGTTTTTGGACTGCAGCAGAGACTTACTGGTGTTTGGCAAAGAATTACCCTAGGAACCCATACATCTTTTTTATTTTTTATGAAAACTTGGGAAAAAAAAAGAAAACAAAGGAAAAGAGAGTGTGAGAAAGACTGACGTTTATTTTCTTCACCCTTAAGCCCTATTTCTAATATCAATCTTTTAGTGCATGTATTTCAAATGTTATTTATTCTGATTTATTAAGATCCTAATGGTCCTTGGATTTCATGGTCTGTCCTTTATGCCTGTGTTCACCCAGAGGTTTGTTACCTTCTCGTGCTCTTCCTATTGAAATTTCGTCTAACCTATTAGTGTAGCTTTTTATGAGCTTGCTACAGTGGAGACCGCAGTTGAGATAGAACTATAGGCCCCAGTTACGATGATACAACAGACACAGCAGGTACTGAGAAGCTTTCCCTCACGCTTGGCAACCATATGTCATCTTTGTACCAGTTACTGTCATACAGTTTTACTCTGGGGATTTTTCTGCCCAGATATTACCTGTCTTTTTTATTGGAAAAGTACATAGAATGATACTGCATTGATACTGTGATTTATTTTAGTGCTTGACCTGAGGAGTACTTAGAAAAGTGTTGTTCATTAACACTGCCAAAGGAATATTGGCCATTGCCTTCAATGAGCAGAGTACCAGGCTGTGCACATTAGAGAGATCTGTAATACCTGAAAATACTGAATTCGGGGACACTGAAGCAGGATGCTCTTACACACTTTGTTACCCATGCTCTGCAGTGAAGCCCTCTTCAAAGGGGCTCCTAAAAAGTGGTTCTGAAAAAGAATCTAGATGCCCTTTTATTGGCCTCTTCTAGGTTCATTTGAATTTGACATCATCTGCTTTCTTCAGTTCATAGGTGTGGGTGAGGTGGTACTTCAGATGAAGCAGGACAAATAAGCTGTTATTTGAGCTGTCTTTATTCTTGGAGGAGTGGCTGACCTTGCAAGTGATTAAAATATGTCCCTTTCATGATTTATTCAGTACAATGACATATAAGAAAAATATTTTCCCTAATAGGATTTTATTTTGACATCTGTATTTACTTTTCTTCACCTTCTTTCACAATTGATTAAGTTGACATAACTGCTACAGCCAGGAGAGGGTGGTGCCTTTACTTGTAGGATTCACAGAGAAGACCATTTCTGCACCTATGGTCTTTTTTTGCTTTTGCATTTTTATTTGCATCATCTGCTGTCTGGAGCTCCACTCTTTTTGTTATGACCTTTACCTCTAAAGTGCAAAGAAAGGTGAAAAAACTTGTTTCAGATGTTTGCATTCATTTCATGCTCATGCTTTTTTAATTCTGACAGTTGATTTAAACATTAGATTGAATGGCTCAAAGTTTCTACAGACTCGTGAGACCTTTTTTTTTTTTTTTTTTTTTTTGAGTTGTATCATCACTTGCTTGGGAAGCAAGGATTACCAAACTACACTGCCTCTGAGTGTTCCCTCTAAAAAACATTGTGCTTGTTATCGTATTTTAACTGAATGTGACAGAACTAGAGAACTCTGATTAAATAATTAGATTTCCTCGGATATATAAATGTTTCAATTGGACATCAAGGTCAATCAGTCACAAGACACTTCTTTAGGAAGTCGTCTTTTATTAGTTCCAGTGATGTCAGAACTTCCTGTTGACTTACACTAATCATTCAAATATTTTGGTGCTGGAGAATATAAAAACACAGAAGACAGATTTAGATGACAGTGTAATCTCTGAATTTTGAATAGTCCAGATTTTAAAAAATCTTTAAAAGCAATTTTGATGGTATTTGAGCACCCAGTTAAATGAACATACCTCAGAAGGTTCCCAAAAGCACCCTTCTCACATCTGAAATATTAAATAGTTAAACATTTTTTTAAATCACAGCAGGTCATTGTGTATCTTTTCAAGCATTTGTACAACTGTGAAGTAGAATAGGTACATCACTGTGCTTCTGTATATATGAATATCCAAGATGTCTTTTCAGTCTCAGGGATGTGCTGATTTTGGGAATACAATGAAGCTGTGAGTACCAGATTCCTCTCTGAATCCTCAAAATAAACATGCAATCAAGCAAACAAATAAACAAAGCTTCAGATAAATTGGTCAACAAACTTGAAAACATATTTTTGTCTTTCCCAAGCTATATTAAAAGTACTCACAAATAAGGCACAATAATCAGCTAACCTATAAATCTGAGATAGCTGCCTAGGCTTTTCTAGGATTCAGCAGAAAGAGATAGGTCCTTCCAGAGGATAAGTATTAAAAGTAAGTAGAATATACTGCCCTATGGAGGTTCCTGCTTCACTTCACAAGGCAGTGCAGGTGATTTGCTTAGACTTGACATGTAGCTTTTCTATGGCTAAAATTAGATGAAAGGAATCCCTCATCTAAACTGCAAATTGACATAGCAGTTTCTACTGGACTCTCTGTGTAGCAAAGTGTTCCTCAAAGTAACAGAGGCAAGCTCCATGCCTTAATATTCTTTTCAATCATCTTTTCTTATATATATATAGGAGATCCACAGTTTTCTCCTCCTATTCAAAACTTGGTAAAAGAGGACCAGTTTTCAAAGATGAGTACTTAAGTTTTGGTTCTGAATCCTTATCTTTTCAGATACTAAAACAACTTCAAGTCTTCCTTAATCTACAGATTTAGAGCCCAAAGATCAATCTTGAACCTGTAAGCATTTTGTCTACTGGTTTCTTATAGTTTGCAATAGAAATTTCATAAATGGAGAACTTTTTACATTGACTAGTCTAATATCATACTCTTCACATGAAATGTTTGTCTTTCTTGTAGATAGATACGCTGTACCTATTCTGCGTGTAAGCTAAAATAAAAATCTTTGCAATGTACAAGGTAAAGAATGTTAAAGATTGATATTTCCCTATGGCCTTTGTAAATTTATTCTGAAATTCTGTCAGAATTTTGTCAAATGTCCAATTAATCAATTATACTGTTCTTGCGCTTGTATTGTTCCCCTAATCCTCAGTAAAGCCATGTTCTTCTTACCACATAGCATATAGTTCATTGTCTCATTTCATCAAGGGCAGCCAGGCCTAATAATTTGGAATGAAATCATTTAAGAAAAAAGGTCTTAACTTGCTTTTTAAATATTGTGAATGTGAAAGATCCTAGTAGCACTAAACATGTGAGTGGATATGTACTGCTTCTAATTAAAGCTTCTCTTTTTCTCACTTTGCACAAAGAGACACAAGGGACTCACAGTTTTGCCATTTCATCTCTAAAAAATAGACAATGTTCTATTGTGTTCATTGTAGGCTGCTGATATCCTGTTACATCAATGACAATTCAGGCACAGAATGCTTTCAAGCCTGGCAAAAGGCTACAGCTGCCCCTCGTTCTTCCACTTCCCTCTCCAGAAATCTGCTGACAACCTGAGGAGGGAGGGCTGCAGCTGACTTTAAAGTATGGGGAGCACTTTGGAATTACCATGAGGTACACAAATGGCTTTGCTTCTAAAAGTGATGTGACAGGACAGGGAGGGCCATGATCTGAAATACAGGCTTGTGCTTTGCTTTTTTGCTTTAGTCTGAGAGGTCACTGGAGTGTGTTGCCACAAATAGAAATGGCCTTTGGTAATCTACTTTCCTTGAGAAATTTAAAGATAATTTATTCTTTTTTTTGACTAAAATGAAGCAAAACTGAAATAAATAGGATTTATTGTTAAAGTGTGAATCTATTGTGGAAAGTATTTCTGTAAGTACTGCCAGCTCACACTGGTTGAATTTAGTAAAGGAAAAAAAAATCATTTCTGGGGTCTCTTTTGACTTGTTTCTAACTCTTCTGAGACCTACAGAGTCATTGCAGCTGTGAGAAAGGCAATTAGATCCAATCTCCTTTTTTCTGTACAACAACTGGACTACAAGCCAATGATGCCTTGGTCAGTGCAGCAAAACGTTGTGCCCAAAGGAAAAGAACATGGGTGCAGTGTCCCACGAGGGTCAGGAGAAATTCTGAGCATGTTTGCTGTGCACGTTGTGGAGAATCACAGCAAGTGTAGGTGCCTAAAGCATCTCACTTGACTGAAGGAGTTGTGTGGTGGAGGACTCCTCCCCATACAGCTGACGTCTGCTCCTGCAGACACACACCGTTACTACCTATCCATACACACCAATTTACCTTCTGCTAATGATGCATATTGCATTTTGAAAAGTGCATAAACAGTATCTAGTGCTGATCAGTAGTGTCTAGAAATACAACAGGTAGGTGTTTTAAGACCAGTTTAAAATGCCGTGAACACCAAGACAGCTGCAATTTTCAGTCTACCAGCTCTGCATGCAGAGTTGCCTTTTCATCCCTTCATTTGATGCAATATTGTTGAGAAATCAGCCGCGAATAAACATTACTTTGGAAAAAATGGAGAAGGAAGGCATTATCACATTCATTTAAATAAAAAGAAGCAAGCACAATTGACAAGGTTATTTTTTTTCTTCACGGTTTGATATGGTGTAATAAATCATCCTTGATGTTTCCCCCATTTTATTATCAGTATCTGTGAACAAGCTAGAAGTTGATTCTTTATGAGCTGTGACACTCATCTCGAATGCAAGGCTGAAAATTCAATCTCCAGAGGAAAAAATTAAAATCATTAGGGAAATATGGAACAGAATGTCTAATCAAATGATTATATTGGATGAAGGAAAACCATGATTTGGCAGTGAGACATTTTGCTTTGTAGTTAGAATTAACTTGGTACTTATAATGAGCTGTGAATTTTGCAATTATTATTTTTTTAGATATGCATAACAGTCAAAGAGGATGGATTTCCAAATACAAGTGGTTTTAACATTAGGAAAAATAGTGCTAACCTCCAAATTACAGAATGAATACACACACACACAAACACATACCCACAGAACATACCTGTAACTCAGCAATTAAGCTGAACTTTGGACAAAGCATCATATTTTTGGTGTAAGGAGGGACAGGTGACCCTGGAGGAACACAAAGATGCAGACAAGGAGTAAGGAAAGCCAAAGGCTATCAGGAGCTGAATCCGGTGAATTGTGAAGGGCAATTAGAAAAGCTTTTACAGGTATATGAGCAGCAAAATGTGGCCTGCTACTGAATGAATGCTGAAAAAGCCAAGGCATTCAGTGCCTTTTTGCTACACCGATAAGTTTGGGTTTCAGGAGCCCAACTCTTGGGAAAGCCTGGAACAAGGAAGATTTGCCCTCAGTGGAGGAGGATCAAGTTAGGGAATAGTTAAACAAACTGTACATGCACAAGTCCATTGGCCCTGGTGGGAGACACCTGCGAGTGCTGACGGAGCTGGCAAAGTCTTCGCAAGGCCACTCTCAACAGTCTTTGAAGGGCCATGGCAACTGGGAGAGGTTCCTGAGGACTGGAAGAAAGCAAATGTCACTGCTATGCTCAAGAAGGACAAGCAGAAGTACTTGGGGAGCTACAAGCTGGTCAGCCTTCCAAATGTACTAGGGAGAAGAAAGGGATTCAAGGGAGTAGGCAGCATGGATTTATGAAGGGGAATTCATTCCTCATCAACCTGAAAGCCTTCTGTGATGAAATGACTAGCTTAGGAAACAGGAGAGAGTATCTAATGTTGCTTATGTTGACTTTAGCAAGCCTTTTGACGCTGTCTCCCAATGCATCTTCATAGACAAGCTGATGAAATATGGACTAGATAAGTGGACAGTGATGTTTTTTGAAAACTGGCTGCTCAGAGTGTTGTGATCAGTGGCAGAAAACCCACTCAGTGGCCACTCATAGTGATATCCGTCTGAGTCGATACTAGGGCCAATGCTGTTTAACATTATTATTATTGACATAGATGATAGGGCAGAGTGCACCTTCAGCAAGTTGGCAGATGGTCCAAAACTAGGAGTGACTGATGCCTGGGCTCATTGTGCTGCCATTCAAAAGGATGTTAACAGGCTGGACAAATGGGCAGGTGGCAACACCAGAAAGTTCAACACAGGGAAATGAAAACTCCTGCACCTGGGAGTGCATCCCACGCACCATTGCAGACTGTGGACTGACTACCTGGAAAGCAGCTTTGCAGAGAAGGACCTGGGCCCCTGGTGAACACCAAACTGACCACTAGCCAGCACTGTGCCCTTTTGGCAAAGATAGTTAGTGGTAATCTGGACTGTATTAAGCAGAGCACTGCCAGCAGGTCGAAGGAGGCCATCCTTCCCCCATGTTCAGCCCAGGTGAGGCTACAGCTGGGGTGCAGGTCCAATTCTGGGCTCCCCAGTACATGTGAGATATGTAACTATTGGTGAAAGTTCAGAGAATGGCCACAAAAAAAGATGAAAGGATTGCAGCCTCTCACACAAGAAGTGGAGAGAGCTGGGACTGTTTAGCCTGGAGAAGAGGAGGGTGTAAAGAAGACAGAGCCAGACTCTTCTCGGTGGTACCCAGTGACAGAACAAGAGGCAATGGGTGCAAAATGAAACACAAGAAATACCATTTAAGCAAAATAAAAACTTTTTTTTACAGTAAGTGTGGCTGAGCAGTAGAACAGGTTGCCCAGAAATAGAGACCTATGAGACTGCATGTTTGGGAAGCTGCTCTGGTCTAGGATTAATCCTGGAAGAGTGACATGATTAGGTATGGGCCAGCTCAGCATTCTGAACTTACATAATTAATAGAAGAGGAAAGAAGGCAGAACTGCCATGGATCTCCCAAACTGAGACTGTATGTGAAAATCAAAGAATAATATTCCAAGAAGGAGACAGATGAGCAGGGAAATTATATAGTCACAAATTATAAGATGTGGAGCCTTTTTGCTGCTGAAAATTTATCCTCAATTACCTTTCATTTATTTATAGATTGATTATATTTCACTGTCTAAATCACTTGACACCATGCAATGTTGAAAAGAATAGCAGTTTAGGCAAAGTTATATTTCCCACATGGAATCAGGACTGATTTGAAACGCTTCTATTAGATTGACTTTACGCATATATGTTCTAAACTTTTCTAAGATGAAAAATATTCTAAGTACAGTAATTAGATCTATGTTAGGTTACAAGTGAATTTAAAAATATTTCATTCTGATTGTGTGATTAATTAGAATTGAATTAGAATGGAAAGTAGAAGGAAAAACTTTATTAATGTTCAAGTGAGGCTGCTTTGTTTTTCTTTTGTTGGGTAAAATATTACGTATATTAAAGGAAATTGCTTTGCAGTGAATCAACTGACTTAAATTATGCTATTCTGGGAGAGTGAATCTATTTATTTCCTTATCTGTCTTATACCAGGGAAAAGTAAGTTGCATGGAAAATATTTTATAACTCTAGCTAAGCTGTTCATTAAAGCGCGTCTCAGAGAGAATGAGTTATGTGAGCAAATATGAAATATATCTTTGATAGGAGAGAGCACTTTAGAGTACTTAGGTATTTATTTTCCTTACAAATATTCAAACGTTGTATTTTGAGGGTTCAATTTCTAGCAGATTTTTAAGAAAAATACACAAATCTCTATGTATAGTTGTAAAACTGTAACCCTTTGTTTTCATGCTTGCCTAAAAACCTGCTTAAGTCTAAGTAATGATAGCAAAAGGCTTATTTAATTGTGTCCTATGATGAACAGTACATTTCCTGAAGAATGCAGTTCAGGAGACAAACAGGAGACAAACTCCATGACTCCGTTTTGGGTGGGTAGACATGAAACATGATGGGAATGTATGGAAAGGAACATAGAAATGGTTAAGTTATCCAAATGATAGAAGTGGTTCAATTATCACTGGTTTGCTGCCAGTGCAGAAACAGATTTCTCTCAGTTACCTGCCTTTGCTGGTGTCCTGTAGTAAGTTCTATAAAAAAGTTAAGGTTCGAATTCATTCATTTCTGCCTGAGATATTCTTTCTAGTTTCTAAATGAAATATTCCTTCCAGTTCTAAGTAGCAGAATAGTGTTGTTATGCACTCATTTTTACTGTGGAAATCATTCTGTGAGTTATGTGGCTGGAGTTAGTTCAGTAAAGTATGAAAAAGAATGTAAACCTAACATGAATAGAGTCATCATATTTAAAATGTTCTATTATTACTGTAATGTTCTGTCCATAGAGAATGTTAATATCTGTAAATCTTGTCTATTCATTTTTCTGATAAAAGACTTGCCTTAAGGGGCAATTTCTGCAGGTGCTAACAAAGACATCGAGCAAAAATGAAACCTGGCTTTAACTCTTTGATCTCAGTTATTACCCTGAAAATAAAACCATGAAATACCATGCAAGGTAATTCATAATCATTATCATCTATTCTGATTGGTAGCTTTTTAGTATGAGCAGAGCATAAATTTAATGGAACTGGCATGGAATCTAGGTGTCCCTTTCACTTCAACAATTTCAAGAAAAATAGAGGTCATGTCCTTCCATATAGGTGCTGGTCTGCAGGAACTATGCCAGAAAACATGCAGACTCATTCAGTGGTGTGATGAGCAAGTAGTCGCATTTTCAAAATGATCTCCTGGCACTTCGTTTTTGGGGACTTAACTTGCAAAAGAAGAAGTCTATGCTTTCGAACAAAATTGAGCATCAAAAGCACCACTATGTTAAATGTCATGGAAACCAAACTGAAAAGACCTTGATCAGGTAGAAAGGCAAGATATTCTTATTAGTAGAACTTCTCATCAGAAATAATGAAAGAACAGAAGCAAAACAACCCTGAAAGCAATATTCCTCCTTCCCCACACAGGAATTATCTAAAAGACATAAAGAGACTGGGAATTAAAATATAACCACACAGATTTCAAAGCACTTTATAAGAAAATATTAGAAATTCGATGTGAATTCAAATAAGCCCTTAATGCAAATCCGTCTTTCACAGAAGTGCAAAAAAGAGATAATGTAATTAATAACATATACAAAGGAGAACCTTAAAAATGGACAGCATATTTACCTCCATGTGAATGATGATGGGCAACTGGTAACTAGGCCAGAAGAAACAGTAGATGCTTTTGGAAAATTTAAAAACATTTAGATTTCTGTATTTCAGATTTATATTTATTTTAAACTTCTTGCACTAAATAGGAATAGACAAAAAGAGATCTCAGATTTTCATTTGCATTTACTGCAAATCTAAACAGAAATAAGGCAGGTGGTCCTGAAGTCTTTATCCAATAACTCCCACTACCAGTTTCTGGCTGTCTGCTTCCCACAAAAAACTGGGCTGGGGAGTGACAAAAGGAAAAACAAGTTTGCTTTTGTGAGCAGGCAATGTTTTTATAAATATTTAGAGTAAATTAAATTTATGCAGTCTGTGCACCATACATATGCTTTAATATCTAATATCTCTCACCTCTCTTTTGATGCAAACACTAAAATTAACAAACTTTATGTACAGGGTGAGAACAAAAGTGAAAGCTGAGTTTTCTGATTGAATAAAATAGCTGAAGAAAATGATGCAGAAAGGGGTGAGCACTGAGCACAATTATTTGTTAATTTTATTGCAGATGTGCCTTTGGTAGAGCATAGCCAGAGAAGTAAACTGCCTCTGGAGACCCTTGAAGAGGAGAAGAAAATCAAGCTCCTCTTTCAGAAATAACACTAAGTTGCAGATATTATGTTAGTCCAGGAGTTCCAGTGAATCTTTCAGCGAGCTGATTTTATTAAAGGATAAGTGCACATCTCTGATGTACATGTCTGTTTTCAAGCCATTATTAATTCCACTTTCAGATCAGCTACAATTAGAATGATGTTTTTTTCTTTTAAGTCAGCATCAATGCTCACAACAAATTATCAATGTAGACCTTGTCAGACTAAAAGGATTTTGCCTTAAACTGGGATGATCTCAGGATCTGCAAAACAGCTTCACGTGGGGTAGCTGCCTCTGTAATCAGCTTTCCGCTGCCTCCCAACCTGTGTGCTTTAGCCACTGGTGCAGAATCACTGGTGCTTTTTAATTTTTTTTTCCTCTTATTGTCCTGCCTACACAGTGACTTCTTTAACAGGAGGTGAAGAACAGCTTTAAATTTACGTGACCAGCAAAAGTGTGATTCTCAGTTGGAGACTGGGACACTGCAATTTATTGATTTTCCTTAATTTTAGCATCTTCTCAAGCATAATCTGATAAATTCAAATTTACAAGAGAATTTTTGCAGATTGTAATGGATCCTGAAGGTTCTGAATTTAAAGTTTTGTCTAGTGTGCTTAAGGGCTTAAATGGGGAATTGTTTGTTCACTTTTTATCACCATGAGTGGGTAACTTGAGGAATGACTTCCTGTGGAACTGGTCTCCCCAGCTAGGTAGGTACTTTTCCAAAACCTGTTTGCTTTCTCTTTTCACTCTTCAAAGATGCTGCAAACCCTCTAATGGCATGTGTGAGAATGTAATACTTCATATTGCTTTTATAATTCCCCTTGCAATCTGATAAACTGTTTAAAACGAAGGTATTTGCTTTATGATCATTTTAGCAACTTAGTCACTGAATTTTCATCAGTCAGAAATATCATACTGATATCATGGATGAGTTGGTAGTTCACCTTAACTCCTCAAATATGATCAGTTGCCAATTCTTAATTCTATTTTCATTTCTTAATGAACTATATACTGCCTGTCCAGGTCTGTGTTTACAGAATGAAGCACAATGATTTCTGCATCTCCTTTAGGCTCCTGGCTTAGAACTGCAATGATATGCAGCACTCTCATCTTTTCTAACCTTTTCGCAGGCTTAGAATGTTCATTTTTATGGAAGGAATTTTCTATGAAAGAACAAACTTTTTTTTCAATAGATAATTTCTTCCTTCCAAGCTAAATAGTTTATTTTGCGCATTCAGTGGTGTGATGAGCAAATAGCCATAGGAAACTGATGTGTTTGTATAATGTTTCACAAGGTAGTATGTCAGCACTTGAATTAAGAAATATGGTACGACAAGTTGTCCTTACTGGATTACAGCAGTTATGGCATAATTAAGGCTGCTTTCAATGATCTCTTGCCTTCATTAGTGTGTACGAATATTTTCCATTCATAACTCTCTCCATGACAACTTATGAAATGAACAGTTTGTGCTCATTTTGTGCTAGTACTCGTTTTGTTTCTCAGTCATCCAAAACCATTTGCACATTCTTTATATTCTAAAGATATATATTTCCATTTCAAATCAACTTGCAGCTTGCTGAATATAGTAACCCAAATACTGTGCTTGAAGACCTCTTTAGATACACTCAATGCTTTAATTTCTTCTAAAATTCCTGTGGATTACGTACTTTTTATTATTCTAACAGTAAGCATATTCTCTTGAAGACTTATCTGAATTTTTCTATAATACAGGAAGTCCACAATGATTTATAGCTTGCTGTCTTAAGCTGAGTGTGGTTTAAAGCCCAGATAGCATGTTTCATTTTGCAGGACAATATTTATTTTAAATAATCTTTCCAAAAAATCCAGAAGAAATAGGGGAGAAAAATGAACTCACAGCTGACTTTCTAAAGGACTAACACTTGGCAAGTTATTATGACAAAGCCAATTTTCAAAATTGTCTGTCTTGTTTCTTTGTAAAACGATCTCCTCCTGAGTCTGCTGCATGTCCTTTCATCTGATAGCAGGCAATGGCAATAGTGAGAACACAGCTTTTGCTCTGTTCCCCCCAATACATTTTTGTGTAGTTTTTATCTCTCCTTTCAAGAGTGCTTTACTCCCATTCTCTCTCTCTCTTACAAAAAAAACTTACAGGATGAAGCATTTTTAAGTAGTTTGCCATGAAAAATAGGAATTGTCTGCTGCTTAAACACTGTTTGCTGATCTATATTTAATTTTGACCAGAACTTCTTCACCCAACCTCTGAATATATTAGGTCCAGTGATTTTTTTTTCTTTTTTTTTGCTACGATAAAGAAGGCAACTGCAAGGATTTGGGAGGAGGAGAGATGGCATAATCACCAGAATTGAATCTAAGCATTTCAGTAACAAACACCAGAAAACATTCCAAGTCATATTTATATATCACCCTGCCCTGACCTTTTGTCAGTCAGTCTTTTTGCAGATAATTAAGAAGCCCCTGCCAAGAGCCAGGGGGCCAAGAAATGGTAGTCCTGTACATTGTATTCCCAAAGGAAAGATCTGTAAACATCTGCCTTTTTTCACGTGTAGAATTAGTGTAGCCCACACAAAATGAAGCTGTTTAGATTTGAAACAGACTATTTGTAATCCATCTATATGTGTCTGCAAGTACCTCCAGCATCCAGACATTTCAGAGAATGATCATTATTATCCTTGTATTGTAGTAACATGCTCATAATTGGAAAGAAAAATATTTCTGTTTACCTGATTATAGTTGCATCTCAGTTTTCAACTCTTGCAATAGCTGTTGGCACCAAATCAGCTTGGACTCTTACATAATTTTTTTTCTGCTCCTGCATTTTAGCACCCAAGAAATCCAAAGAGTCTTTCTACCAATAAAGGCAACGCTTACAAAACAACCTTCCAGTTTCTGTAAACTAGGCCAATAAACAAATTAAACATATGTAAGTTGCCAATAGAACTATATATTAATAGGCCCTGATACAAGTTAACCCCTGATGTCTTGTCCTGTCCAACTCAAACTTTGGGAAAAGAGGAAATTCAAAACTAACTTCAGCTCTGCCCTTGCTTATCAGTGTCCCTTTGTAAATATCGTGCATTCCACTTTTTCAGAAAATATAAAAGAATAATAGAAAAAAAAACCCCTTTGTTTATTCCAGAAAAACATTGTACATTTTATGCCTTTTTTTCACTATATCTTTTTACCACACTGCCCTGTCATGCATTGTTTTTGGAGATGAGCTGTCACAGATATTCCCAGAGCTTCAGAGGTAGAACTGGAGCTAGCTAGACTGAGCAGATACTGTGATTCTTTATTTTATGCTTTTCAGAAGCTTCAATTTTTCTGAATTGATTCTATATAAAAGTAAATAGTGAGACCCTTAAATGTGTGTTTACAATGTTTTTTCCCGGTGAATAAAATTTCCTGATACAAAGGGACATAGATTTATATCTGATTCTTGCTTATACTTTAGAGATATTCCTTGTAAGTCTGAAAACCTAAATAAAACAAAGAACACCCCCAAAAAATGAGGTGTTTTAAAAATAAATGAAAACTGTTAAATGAGTTGATGATGTTTAGCTTTATGAGGAAGTCAAGAAAGGAGGTTTAATAAGGTGTTGAAGATGCACATACCTCTACACACTGTGACTCTCTGGACAAAAGTACATACAACAGTGTTTCAAAATATATAAAAGATTTTATGTTAAATGGTAAAATAATTTGCTGAGTTATTTTGTCCTGCTGATAATGCAAATGTAATAATTAAAGATATCATTTGGCATAGAAACAAGGAGGCAATCATGGTTTGTGGCTGTGTTGCACACTGATAAGCAATGTAATTTGTAACAGCATAAAAAATGGACTTTTAGATTTTGGTGCATAACCTTGACTATATCAAAAAATGTTCTAAAGCTACAGATTATTACATCTGGGAAAACAAGTGTTGGATTCTCACCACGATTATAAAATTTCTCTATTTTGTCTCAGTTTTGCTTTTTTCTAATTATGTATAATTTACTTTTTCTAATGACGTGCAATTTATTATACAGTGAGGAAAAAACTTTTTTCTTTGCA
>NW_010585711.1:306052-320212 GCF_000705375.1 Tinamus guttatus
CTGTTGACACAGATGTTATGGCCATAAAAGTTCACATGCATTTGTTTCCTACAATGATCCCATGTACAGTATGAACATAATTAAGCCCTGCAGCAGAGTTAAATTGCATTTCTGTTTCATAAATGGGTAAACTGAGGCACTGTCATCATGATTTTCTTAAAATTACACTGATTTAATGACAACACCAACAGTGGAACCTAGGGGCTCTAAATGCCAATGGTTGATATAAATCCCAAGAACATATGGTCTCAATTAACCCACACTGATTTCAACTACAGCCACACTCCTTTATAATTTTATACTATAATTGTTTCTCTTGCATTAAGCTATAGGATTTGTCAATATTTATGTTTCAGCAGCTTCCTCAGATCCAAGCGCCTCTCCCACAGGGTTCAGTTTTCCTAAACCACATTGTAAATGCTTATTCATGCACTCACATTTTTTTCCTGCTTTTTTTCTATTGAGTTTCTACCCTGCTCTATAAGACCTCATCACTATGACCCTGCAGTGCACTATGTACACTCTAAAATTCTCTTTCCTTTCCTGATGATTTGTTTCATTAGTGACATTCTTCAAATCAAATGTACCTAATCCATGGTTCAGTCTACTAACAGGAAATCGGTTCAGTGAACAGGGATTTATATAACAAAAGAAGTGCTCACTTAGGGAGTACTTTTAATAGTTGGTTCATTGAAAAAAATGCTAACCTTCAGATTTTTCTGACTTTAATGTGCTGGTGTTTCAGTTTGGATTTAGCTGTAAGTGAAAGACTTCGAAAGCCATATAATCCATCGATCTCGTATTTGCTGAAGCACAACTTTCATGGTACATCAACATTTTTTACTTCTTTGAATTTTTTCTCCTGTAATTATGTCAGCTATCTTACCTCTGTTCTGCTATGTAATTTTTAACAAAAGTCCAAATATCTGCTTTTATATTTATTTAACTTAGCTATAAAGACTGTACTTCCAGCATCTAAATTTGTTTTTTGTGGTTTTATTTCTCTCTCTTTTTTTTTTTTTTTTTTTTGCTATCTGCACTTTATCTATTGTGTCTTAGAGGTTTAGATTTTGTTCTGTTTGGAGAAGTATGAATCTAGAGATACAGTGTTCTTACTGAGTAGATCTCTGTGTGCGCGTATAGATTTTTTTAATTTTCATAGGACAAGAATATATTCTATCTCTGTAGCAGGAATAAGTTTTAACTTCTCACACTCCAGAAGCAGTATTGGTATGAGAAATTAATCTAGACTGCAAATCACCGGATTATCTCGCGACCTCTCAGTTTAGTTAACTAACTGTACAATTCACTGTTCCAGGGAAAGAACAAAATCTACTGTCACCACCACCACTGTTAGCTTTGCAGTCTTTCAAAATTCTTAATCCACTGATAATATTTCAGCAAGAAACAAACCAGCTTGATTTTAAGGTCAGGGAATGAAAACAAGAAAAAACAACCATGCCAAGAAAACTGTGTCTAGAAATCATAATGCCCAGGGAAGGATTGTGCCCATTTACCATAATTTTTCTTCTCAGGGAAGAGTGATTTCACAGTGTTTTGATTACGATACACAGGCCAGACTGTAATGTATAATATACAGACCTTGAAATAGCAGGTCTGTTTTACTGAATCATGTCATGCTTCTTTTATTCTTTCATTTTTAAAACTAGTGAAATTGCTTCTTCCTCCCCACCACATACAAATTGCTTCATGCAGTTCAGCTGAGGTTAAACTGTTAATATCAATACAGTTTACAGTAGAAGCAGGCACACATATAAATGGTGATCAGATTTGAATAAAAATAGGATTCTGAAGAAAAGAAACAAAAAGAAACCATCCGCAATGTGAACAAGAATTATATAGCAAGTTATGATTTTATACTCTTAGCAGATAACTGAACAGCTTCCTCCTCATTATTTGTTTTATATTGTTTTTTCCACTGCAGTTGAGTGGGATGTAGATTTTTGAAAGTTTTAACCATATTTTCCACTGCAGTTCAGTGGCATGTAGATTTTTGAAAGTTTTAACCATAGCATCACAAGACAGGTGCATATCTTCTATACAGGGATCCATAATTTTCAGAGAGTTGTCACTGTGCTGCTTTCAGGCACTACTTCTTGCAGTGACGGTCCAGCTGAGCCCTCATCTCTGCCAATCCTCCTCCATCCCTCCACTGGGATACTTACCTCAGGAAATGAGCTGCGCAGATGCCAATTTGAACAGTGCCCTGAACAGAAAGGAAGTCTCTATCAGCCTATCTTGCTCAGCCTTCTGAAAGAGAGGACAGAAGGGATCCAGGGCAACATTATCTAGTATTAAATTTGAAATACATTTTATCTATTTGTAGCCTAGTTTGAAAAAAATGAATTCTCCACATTTCAGTCATTTGATTTTTCAGTTGTTAGCAAATGCCAGTACTATTCAGTAGGCTACCCTACTATTGATGAGATATATTAATCAAACGACTCTTTCTTATCTAAAAATATCTGTAAAATATTTTTCTAGTATATGAAAAGTTGACAAAGAGGAAGGAAAAAAACAAAGTTCAATGAAATACCTGCAATACATCCCAGGTACTGATAAATACCTACTGTTTAGCACAACTGCTAACATTTCAACAAAATTAACATTCTATGTATGAAAAGTACTGCTTCCTTCCAGTTCTCTGAAATCAAATGAGCACTAATTTACCCCTCAGAAATCCAAAACTATACTTATAAACCCTGCAGAGAGCATGAGGCCAACAGTTAAGAATTCCTATAATCTAGCCCAGGTTTCAGATTTCATTTCGGGATAGCCATAGATAAGTTAATCTTGCTCCGATGTCTTCTTTTCCTATTCTCTTGTTATTGCAAAAACAAAACAAAATAAAACAAAAACAGAAAAACACCTTTTGGCTCATATTTTAATGGAGTAGCAAGCCAGAAACAAATTCAGTTAAATGCCCTATTTGTTATTCCATGCTTGCTAGACTACAAGGGCATTTTAGCAAAAATACTCAAAAGTAGTTCTTAAAAACATATATTTTGTCAAATTTCATACCAAAGGCATGACAGTTCTATCATCCAGTACTGGAACAAACATGCCTAGATTTTGGTATATATGTAACCTTTGCACACCAAGATTTTGTCCTTTCAGTGGAGAACAGTAGCAGTGAGGTTAGATGTGATTTCAGAAATCTTGACATGTGTGTCAAATATGGGTTTCTCCTTAAGCGAGAGAGTGCTCCACAAAATGAAGAAAAATACAGAGGAAGAAAAATCAAGATTAGGCTCTTGGTGTTGAGCCTGGCAGCTGGATAAAGGCCAGGCAGTTTGGAAAATCAGCAGTTGCAGATATCTATATTCCGAGGAGATGGTGAATTGTAAGCTTTAGATACCAACCCATACTTGTAAATCAGGTAAATTATCCACCTTATTTACTAGCAAAGATTAACCTTTTATATATTATTTCTTATTATCATGTACGAAAACTGCAATTGTTCATCTTTATTATTTTAGCTATTTCCAATGTTTCTTTCCATACCATTTAAGAGTTAGGAAATCTTCTCTCTCTATCATCTTAGTCTAAGGCTTTGTCTACCAAGACTATTAACTACCAATTTCTAGTCATAACTTCTTAGCTCAGATATCAGATAAATAATTTTCATTTTCAGGTGAGCTTCGTAGATGCCAGTTTTAACAGTGTCCTAAACAGGAAAAACATGCCAAAGAAGAAGTAGGGGTCACCGCAGAAGATCTTGGTAACTTGCGTTATAAAATAAAAATAAAAATAATAAACATAATCTCATTTGAATTTACAGATTTCATTTACCATTTTACTGGCCAAATTCATCTTGCCAGCAAACATGCTTAACTCCAGCACCCTTACAGATAATAACACTGGTGGTTGTGAGTGAGTTGTTACTTCAACATAGTAAAACCATTAGAAATCATAATACAGAAGAGTAAAAGTTTTTACCTGTATTAAAAAAAAAAAGACCAATCAAGAGCCATTAGAGATCAGATATGACTAATTAATAGCATGCTTCATGCTGTATCGTGTTTAGTTTCTGTGCGGCTTTCACCCTTAGTGCCAACAGAGTGAGTGACAGAATTTATTTCTGCTTTTGGGAAATAAAATTTCCCAGTAATACTAAAGGCACAGTAAAGAGCTACTGGGCTAATAAGGAGAATGGCCTACCTTCCTCTTGCACCAAGTAATGTGCTCTCATTTTATTCTGAGACATCCCCAAGAAAAAGCTCCTATGTGACCTTCAGCCCTCCAGGCTTTGCACAGCCCCACATCTGCCTCCAGCCTATGGGCTGTATCTGGAGGGATTGACAGGAGCCAGGAAAGGGCTGTTCTTCATCCACAATTGCCAGGATATAAAAACCTGTTCATTAGCCCAAGCTGTGTTCTGAGAGATGCATATTAATGGCATAACATGTTGCTGTTGTTTGATATGACTTCATTTCTGACTTTGACTATTAGTCCTCCTTCTTATCTACAAGGTTACTTCTCTTATTTGGAGAGTATGTGGGCTTTGCCCCTCAGACCTCCTGTTTCATAATGTCATGATTTTCCTACTGTGCAGTGTAAATTGGTATGATCACATGAGGAAGTTTGACAGAAGGTGCTTTGGAGCCAGTATTAGGAGTTCTTTACAACATTTCACTGGTTTGACTGTGTGTTCACAGTAAATTGCTGGATGTTGTTCGGGTCTGAACCTTCTGAAAGCACATAACATGAGAGTTTGGTTTGCTGTGAAGAATGAAAGAAAAGGTCCTCCTGATTCGTGTTGCCGTGGGGAGTGAATCTGCACTCTGAACTCTGTGTATGAGATTAAACCTACAAAAGTCAGAGTACTAAAAAGAGATGTGGCATAAGAGCTTAAAACTCTCCCAACTTTTTAAAAGGAAGAATGGTCCCATGCTGCCAAATCCCCAAAGCTGGTCTGCCATGAATCTTGTGTTTGAGCTGCAAAACAAGCTCTTTATTCCACCTTTCCTTGTATCTCTGTATTTTCACAAAACTTGTAAAGGCTTGATAGCTTGAAGGTGTGAATTATTACACTATGAAAATTAAAACCATCTATTAGGTTCAAACATAGTAGCGGAGACTAAAGGACGAACAGACAAATTCATATACATACCCCACATCCTCATCCCACATCTTTGTCTCCTCCCTTTTTGCTTTCCTCTGGCATGACAGAAACCTACTTGTCCTTAAGAAACCAATCTAAAAACTTCACTGAGTTACACAATGAAGCTTTACCGACTTCTGGGAATCATTCTTCATTTATATCAGTCTGAGAGTTAATTAAACCGTAAGCCTTAATGAGATCAATTAGGTACAGATACTGCAAATACATAAGCGGGTGGCTTTGTACAGGTGAACAACTGCACTGAACTGACTGTGTTTATTCACCCTTGTAGGTATTTGCAGAATCAGCTATTTAGTTGCTATTTCAAACTTAAATGGTCTTTTAAGCTTAGAAGAAAATCTGAATCATTCAAATGTATTTAATGCATAGAGTAAGTATGCTTTTCTCTTATGACTTAAGTGACTTAATTTATATGGCTACAGTCACAATAATTTCTGTTTTAAGAGTTATTATAAAGTAAGTTTCACAACAGTACACATTGTGTACAAATGCAACGTTACTGACTCCCATACACAACAAAAATATAATACTTGATACAATAGTTGTTTGTGTATGTACCGTGGTAACACTGTCACAATTAAATATAAGGCAGTTTTAAAAATAATATTTTTTCAGTGAATTTGAAGAAACAAAGGGAGGATGTTTGGTTTCTGACAAATGGAAAAGTTGCTCCAAGAGTAAATATCACTATAAAAAAAAGAACACATGAGGGCCTGGAAATAAAAGATGAAGTATTCAGAAGAGACTTATAAAAGAACAGAGGATGGTAACATATGTAAAATGAAAGCGCAAAGTGATTTTATTTCTATAGTGTAAAGAGCTCCAGGAGAGGAGAAAGGGCAGATGCTTCAGGTGTTGCTGCTCTCCAAGGTCCTGAAGGCTACAGGCTGAAATAACGTGTGAGACCAGGGAGAGGAATTAGCTGAGTAGTGACGAGTAGAAGAGCCATTCAAATAGGAAACTTTACGTGAATGAGAGCAGAATGCATAATAAATTTAAGAAAATTGTCTGTTGGAAATAGGAAGTAGGAACATAAATTAATTTGTTGATTTTTTGTAATATTAGAACTGTATTTTGTTCATCTGGTGCTTTTTCACAACGGTTTTTGTTGCATAGCTTTTGGGAAATACGTATGTGTGCATTTTTGCATGCTCTCGCACAATATTTAGAAAAGAGTTGGACATGTTCTGCTAACACAGGCCTCCCATTGTTGCATTCCTCGTGCATTAGATCTAATCCGCGATACGCCTGCATTCTGCTGCGCAGACTGAGTTAATTCCCTCTTCCAGTGGGCAAGCACACCGCAGAGTGTTTCATTGGCTTGTCATGGGGAGATCGAGAAATCTATTGTTAATTATTATGGTTTCAATTCCCAGCTCAGCTGCCTGTGTCAGATGTGCCGTGGTGTATGTGTTACTATTTTAATGACTAGATGGAATATTACTATGTACACTATGACTGCTAGGCTTCTTTTTTTTTTTTTAATGAAACTTTTCTAGCTATAAACATTTAAAATGGTTCCAGCAAAGTCTGACAGCCTCTTACACAACTACCCAATAATTGATTTAAGCACAAATTGTCGGTTTTATATGGTCATAAAGGAAAGAAGATACATCCACATTGGTTTAAATTGTAGATAATATATAAACGCTCTATTAAAAGCAAATTATGAATATAAATATATTAAGCACTATAAATAGTAACAATAGCAAGTATTTATTAAGTGGAAAATGTTATTGCATGTACCTAAAATCATGAAAATAAAGCATTACATATGAAGTAAAATAATTAAAATAGAGTCTATCTAATATCAATCATACTTTGTATTTTTAAACAGATACAATTTTGGTTATATTTTTGAATAATTTCATTATCACTTTTGCTTTTAAAATCTAAACCAATAAATGTTTGAAAGAATAAATGATATTTATCATGGCTTTTTGTTAGTAAGAGCTGTTGACTTAAAAAGCAAACAGGATATTCCAAAGAATATTTGTATTTTGCTTTAAAAAGCTATCCTGTATTGGTCTCAGTGAGCTCCCCATATAGGGAGTGCTAGAGTGCAAGAGAAATGGTATGGCAAAGGCGACCATCTTCCCTTAAAGCATGCAATATATATATATAAACTGATTTCCAAATCAGAGGTTCTCCAGAACCATCACATGTGAAAAAGTTGGGCCCTTCTCAGTAAAAATTTTCTTCAGCTTTAGTAGAATAAAAATTATGGTCACTGGAAAGTAACTGTGAGAGTTACAGTAGTACATGGACTAACATCCTATAACTAGCCAACTCTGGGAGTTCTTTACTATACAAACAGTATAGGACTTTTTTTTCCAAGCATACTCTACCATTCTGTTATAAGGATAATTCATTTTAAACAAACTCCATTAAAATTGTATAAAAATAGATTACCTAAATAGATTTTGCATAATTCTTTCTTAAGTCACTTTATATTACTATGATGTGAAAGAGAGAAATAAATAGCATTTTTATAATCACAGTAAACTGAAACAACTACAAATAGGCTGCATGTTTAGCAATTTGCTTTTTAATTTTATTAGCATGATAGCAAAATGAAATTTTATTAAAAAATTGAGTAGAACTGTTTTAGAATGGAGTTTATATCATGTATTGGCGAATGGTGTGCAAACTTGTAAATGGGCAAATACAAAATAACTGGAAGGCATAGGGCAGTGATGCTGGTCAAGGAGAAGGCTCAATAAAGGTGTTTAACTTTGTGTTTGATATTTTGCAATATATCAAGTCTATTCTTGAATGTTTAAAGGTTTTTTAGATCATCTATTTTGTTCCTACTAGCAGGAGAATCTGCACTGTGTATGGGATTAAGGAATGTTTGCTGATGGTGACACTTAGCTCTTCTTAAATCAAGGTGAAACAATAGGGGAGTAAAAACACAGTCATGTCATTATTAATATTGATACAGGTGCAGCAATTTTCATCTTTACACCTTCGTTGTCCTTTACAGGGACAAATAAGGAAATAATTTTTCTTTATGAAAGGGTTTTACAAATCAGAACTTATTATGCTTGCCTATTTTACCCAGGAAAACACACATAACAAAATATATATTTTTATTGAAAATTATATTTCACTCCAAGGTCCTTTATATTTATTTATTTTTATTTAATTAGCTCATATACTTTAAATAGTCAAAATCAAAGCAGAGTACTTCCCCAGAAAATAGCATCCATTTTCTTTAATAAGAGTATATGAACAAACAAAAGAATGACTTTTTGGAAATAGAATAGCTTGCCATAATTCATTTTAAAAAATGCCCTTTTCCAGTGCTATCATCACCAACACATAGACAAAGGTACAGATGAGGAAGGACATTCCAATACTAGCCTTAAATCTATTTATCCATTGAAAACATTCTTCAGAAGTAGGTCACATGCTGCAAACTCCAGGCAGGCAGAGCATTAAGTTTTGTAGGCAGCACCATAAGTGCTGTGTGATTATGCTGCTATTTAATAGAGATGCTCATCTCTTTATACAGTCTCATTCTCTGGGAAGAAGGAGAAAAAGCCCTTCAATAAGAGAAGTGTGTAATGTGAGTCAATCAAGTGCCATTGGAAGATGAGGTCCACACTGTGCCTATAGCAGTAATTGACATCTTGTGGCTATCCTCATTGTAATTCAATTAAACTTTATTGAATTCCAACAGGGGAAAGCGGCGGGGGTGAGAATCCTCGCTACCATGCTACCATGGGCCAGCCTCCTTACGAGCACTGGAAACCAATTAAAAACTTACATAGCCAAAGTAGCACACTGAATGAACATGCTGTCCAGAGAGGACTATGACTATCTTCTATATCATGGGATGTACATGCATGAGTACAGTCTTAGAAAGAAGGACAGAGAGAAACAGTTGGACTATCCCAAGAAAGTTAAATTAATATCCTCCAAAAAAAGAAACAAGACAATTTTTTGTTTCTCCCATTACTGCTAACCTGCTTTCACCAAAGTTACTGAGATCCTCGTGCTTAGCAGTTATAGGAAGGTATTTGATCTTCCGTAGAACGCATGCCTGGCAAGTGGTTGGTGAAAGAGCTGACAAAAGTTTTTGTAAAAGTCAAGCTCAGTGTAACATTCTGTCCCCACTGCTCTTTACAAACCAAAGGGACCTCTATAGCTGCTGTGTCTAAGGGCATGACTTTGCTGAAATATCACCACTTCATGGATGGAATGTCATGCATATGTAGAGATCAGCAGCAGCACTGCAGGCAGCTTAAGTACATAAGATGATTATATATATATATATATATATATATTCCCTGTTTACCATATCTTATTATTCAAAATGATACATTTTATTTTCTTTTTTTTAGACTGATGGTAAATTATCTAGAGTACTGATCATACATATACTTATACACACATGCATGCACAAGTAGATATGGCAGATATTAAGAATAAAACCTTTCCAACTCTTCAGTCTCAGCAAAATATTCTTGGCTGTAGATTCTAGCCAGGATATTAGTACTGAGTTCCTGCTTCACAAAAAGTGCCATGAGATATTTCAGTGAGTGCACTCAGTCCAAACCCTCATTTATATATTCTTCATATGTTTCCTGTGGCACAGTCTTCTGAAGCAGCAAATGAGGAGCTGGTTTTGACACCAGTGTTATATGGTATCTATCCATACAATTTCCATTTTGCTCAAGCAAACTATATGGCAATGCCCAAGAACTGATGTGAATCTTGCATTACTTTTGTAAGGAAAAATTAAACAAGCAAAAAACACACATTCTAGCAGGCTAGGTGGTGTATTTCTTCCTGATCTCAGAAGAAATCGTATTTCTTCTTTTTATTTTCTTTCATCTGGTCTTTGAAGTAGGAAAGATTTCCATGATCTCTTCCTGTGGCTTCCCACAATTTGAAAGGAAAATGTCAGGAGCTCCAAAAGGTATTTGTATTAACCTTGCTCATCACCTCTCAAGTTTTGATGTCTCTTTTAAAGTTAAAGATAATGACTAATTCATCCCACAGAGAAGCTTGTATTAAATGCTGTCTCTAGCATGGGTCACAGCCCACACATGTCAAATGGCTTGTGTCACTGGAAGAGGGCCACATCTGCACCTCACCCTTCTTCTTTCACTTCTCTCTTGGCAATGTTTGACCTCTGAGCACAAAGAAGAGTAGGCAGAGCCAAAAACCATTCCAAAATCTATCCCAAAATTATTCGCCTCAGAGATTATAACTTGTAAAGTGTATCCATTCGGAGTATTTCACTTATCAGTGAAATTGATATAAAGGACTAATGAAATTGCTATAAGTGTTTTATCTCCTTTTTTATTATTTTTGAAACACGGACTTGCAAATTCCACATCTGAAGAATAATGGAAAAGAAAAACATTCATGCCTGTTTGCGGCGTAAATTCAAAACCCCTTCATAAATACACTTACATGTGATATCCTCTCTCCTACTAATTGGACATAGTTTCATTTTTAAGCATGTACCTTTGTGACTTGCATATAAATGAACTGTAAAAAAAATCCAACCTAGTTCCATGATTTCTTTTAGGAAGAAATCTAGCCTTAAGGATGATAGGTATTATAAACAAAATAGAGATTTTATTGTTATTTTATGTTGATATATGCATTTTTTACTGTTTTTAAATTAACATTGCAAATACCAGAACTATTTCTGTAACAAAGTAGACTATTAATTTATTTTTGTCATGCCTCAGTAATTTGATTATGTATGTGCTGCTCAAATTAAAACTCTAATTTTTAAAGAGTATAATTTCAAATAAGGATTTTGCCAGGAAACTTTCAGACTCCTCTCAAAGGATTACTGGTGATAGACTTAATGATAAATATTATGTTTACTTCTGGAGGAGCTAAATAACAGCTCATGCAGTTTTTTAATTTGCTAAGTATTGCCACACATGATTTTCAAAGTGGAATTCTTACCTGCATACGTGAGACAGATATGCCTACTTTTATATGTTTTTAGCTAATTACACATATGTAAACATATATATGCATATATCTTTTAGGTAGAAGATAATCTTCCAGTTCCTGCAGTGATCCAGGCTTTTACATTTTAAAGCATTAAAATGTATGTCTTTTTTTTTTTCTATTAATTTGTATGACAACATAGACATTAAAAGAGGTTTTATGGAAAGATTAAAACCACGGTTTGATTTCTAAGAAATTAAAGGACTCTTTTTGATAGCTGTAAACTAAATTTCTCACTAGGTATGTGACCACAGCATTTCACTGCTGAAAATTTGTAGCGTACACCGCTTTGCTAAAGTGAATATGTTGGTGGCTCTAATAAGCACATGATCCTCTTGCTCATCAAGAACTCATTGAGTTCAAGGGGATTTCTGTTCAGGGTGACTCAACTGCATGCTAGTACATGCCACCTTTGGCTTGGAAAATCTGTATATCAGCCCTGTGTTTTACACAGTATTTTAACTACTATAAATGACTTCCAGGATACTGGTGCCTCTTTTCCTTTTCAGTAGCGATAGTTTAGGCCTGTTTATTTCCTGAAGCCAAGTTTTATGACGACTTTGTAGCAATTAGAGACTGATGCTTATTTCCAAGTTAGAAAACACCAATATATAAGGAATGAAGAAATCTGAGCAAGAAATACAATTAGAAATACAATTTCTTCTACTTTTACTAGCCTCTTTGAATGATTTCCATTTGACCCTTTCTAATCAATATATGTCATTACCTGCTCTTCATTGTTGCTCCTTCAGGAGGGCAAAGACAAAAAAAAAAAAAAAAAGACTATTAAACAATGTAATTTAATGTGCATATGCAGAGCTCCAAAAACATGCAGAATTCCTCCTCCATCCATAAACTTAAATGAACAAAGTGGAACTGTCTGGTTCCTATGGCTTATATTGGCTCCTATGGCCTGTGTTGCAGGCGTCCTTGTAAAGGTGATGAGTGTTAACTGAGCAGGGCATTAAGGCTTTTGTCTACAAAGAGGTGCTTACCCTGGCAGTAAAAGAGTCTTATTTCTAAGGTGTTTTCAACATACAATGATTTAAAATGAAGCACCAGCTAAACTCTTGCTATTTTTTAAGAAAAGTTGGTTTGCAGGAACCATTTATTACATTTCTACATATATTACATGTATCATATTACAGAATAACAGAATCACAGGTTCTGTGGTTGAGGCTGGAAGGGACCTCTAGAGATCATCTAGTCCAACCCCCCTGCTCCGGCAGGGACACCCAGAGCACGTGGCACAGGGTGGCATCCAGGCGGGTTTGGAAGATCTCCAGAGAAGGAGACTCCACAGCCTCTCTGGGCAGCCTGTTCCAGGGCTCTGTCACCCTCACAGGAAAGAAGTTCTTCCTCACATGGAGGTGGAACTACCTGTGTTTCAACTTGTACCCATTACCCCTTGTCCTGTTGCTGGCTATTACCAAAAAGAGTTTGGCCACATCTTATTTACATTCAGCCCTCTCCAGGCTAACAGACCCAGCTCGCTTAGTCTTTCCTCACACAATAGATGCTCCAGTCCCTGTTGTACCGGGCAGCCCAGAACTGCACACAATACTCCAAGTGCGGCCCCAGCAGAGCTGAGCAGAGGGAGAGCACTGCATAGTTTGCATTTTCATGCATTACAGCTAGGGACATTTTACCTACCCTGTGGAGGCAGTGTTGACTTCTGCCTGGAAGTTATGAACTCTGACAGGAATTTGGTGAGGATAGGAATGATGAAGCGCTACACATTCCTTACACTTCGCATACACTTATAGTGCTTCAGCATCCCTAATGAAGATACGTGAGATTTAAAAACCTTCAAGGGTTTTTAAAAAGAATTGGGAGTATGGGTCTCCTAGAGTTCATCTTGCAATGTGGTGCAGATCAGCAGATAGTCCAGAATATCTGGTATAGAACTTTTTCCTCAGTACACTAAAGCAAATTCAGGCTGCTCCTCTATCTGCTTATCGAGAGAATTACCTTACATCATAAGACTGAATGAAAAGCAAAAAGTGGAAATTCAGGTTCCGTGTATAGTGCCAGAGCAACTTCTGAAGTGTCTGTAGACACATCTGCAGTTAATATGAGACAGGCAAATGCTTATTTATGATATTTGTAGGAACACTGGGAAACACAGCAAATTTTCGCGTGGGCTCTCCAGCCTTTTAACTTGGGGGTCTGAGAACACGGTCATATGAGGACAAGCTTAGATTTTCTCAGGAACAGATGATGTGTAACATGTACTCAATTGACTGATTATGCACAAAAGCCTGCTTAACCCTTTGTGCCAAGTCTGGCAAATGGTTGCTATTTCCTGACATTTTCGAATGAATTTGAGAGAAGTTAACCTGGGTGAAATTCTGGCCTCATCAAACCTGATAGAAAACTTTTCTTTATGATAAGTGGGGTCAAGAATTCAGTATTTTACTTGGGACTAATAGTCTTTGTTTCTCAGGAGACTTGCTTGAAATGTACTGCTTGCAAGTAAATCTAACTTGCCAAAAAATACTGGTCGACTTTGGAAATCTTGGCAAGAACTGGGACTCAGATAGCTGGGACTTCAGGGCTATGGTATCAGTCTTTCAGTCCTCTAGGGAATCCAAGCTCCAAAACCCTAAAACCTCTGCTAGTTTCAATCAATCAGGGTAATCCTAGGGAATGGAGCCATTGGATAAGCTACAGTTTAGAAAGTCAGGTTTACATGTTATGGCACTTATGCCAAAGCTACGTGAAATCACAACAACATGAACAAAGGGCAAATAACTGTTTTCTGTTAGGTATGGGGCGTTTGCTGTTGAGATGTTAAATGAGGTTGTGACATAAATACTTACAGACTGGCTTGGGGTGTTGTAAGGGAAGTACAATTGGGAAGAAGCTGCCCAGAGTCTTGGCATCTCCTGGCCAGCGTGACCCGCGGTTTGTGCAGCGGGGAGCCGCGTCCCGCTGCCCAGTATTTGGCAGTGCCCGGGTACCGAGCGGGGACATTTCTGCCCCCACTCCCATTATCCCCCGTGAAAAGTTCTAATGTCTCTGAGGGG
>NW_010585712.1:0-20072 GCF_000705375.1 Tinamus guttatus
TTTTTTTTTTTTAATGAGGACCCATAATGATTCTTTTTCCCCCGTCTAAAAAACCCTCCACAGGTTTATTCTTTACAAACAAGGAAGTAAATCAAAATTAAAATGACCTCAAAGTAGATCAGATACACACATATATTCAAGAAACAATGACTGTGGAAAGGTTTGGCCAAAAAAAAAAGGCATGGTAGAGTTCTCCATTTGCAATGTTATAATATATCAATATAATTCTCTTCAGGATTTGATGACAGCAGGTCTGTGACAATGACAAAGTTTTAGACAATATATGTTACAATTCAGAATGAGAAATTATTAGCAGAGAGATTCTCCAAACAAATTAAGTTTTGCAATATTGCTTTTAGGAAAAAAAAAATAAGAACAAATAGGTATTTCATTCTGCTCAGGGATCTGTGGGTAGAGAAAGAGAAAGACTGTTTGTTCAGTTCTTTATTTTCATGGATCTGAAAAAGAGAAAAAAAAGTGTTGTGGCAAAATAGTTCAGGTGATGCTATTGCTGTTGTTATTATTACAATGCAATTATGCAAATTCACAATATTCAACAAAGTATTGTTTTTGCCTGTATGCAGTGACACCAATCTGCAGCAAAAGTGATGGATAAAGTAGTCATATAAACTGATTTACCTTTATAGAGTCTTTTGGAAACAGAATTTTTATAGGATACCGATATCTAATTGGAACAATTAAAATTTCAGTATAGCCAACTAAGCTAGTAAAGTAATACAGTAATAAAGTAAAATACCAACAGCATCTCATTGATTAGTTTTGGAAAGATACATGGAGAAGTGAATACATACGTATGCACATATACATATATCTCCAAATCCTTTCTCCTATAGCGATATAAATTAGTTTTCCAAACACCTATTGACAGCTCTTGCATTGTGTATGTATGTATTCCAGCAGTGTTTAAGTGAGTTTCTAAAGAAAGCCATTCACATGGAGAGTGGAGGCCTCACTGGAGATATGGGCTTTGATATGGCAATTACTTGTCATATTTGAACAATAAATGTCAGAAGAAAGGCAAGCTGTGGCAACTGGAATTTGAAAGAGATATCTTTCATTCCAGTTCTGGCTGCCAATAGTTCATGACACGATTTTCAGCAAGTCAGAAAAGAGCCATGCCTCATATTCCACTCCTGCATCCGAAATGGTGGTGAAGTTCATCTGTCAAAGTTTATCCTCTTTATTGGAATCAGAATTGAAATAGCTTCAAGACTATCAGATAATTTGCCAGATTAGTAATTGATGTAAAATAATTCATGCAACAGCATATTGAGTACTTGCAGTCCCTACTACTACATTTTTTTTCCCCATGGGAAAACCAAACAATTCATAAGCAAACAAATTAAAGGTGTACATAAGTTTGTAAGTGATTTGATTCTAATCATCATTGTATTATAAATGTCAAGACATCTATAAATTGCCTGTAATTAACTGTCAAGATAAGACTCATTTAAACACATTTATTAAATTTGGGGAACATTAATTAAGCTCAAATGCCAAATACTAAAACTTAAATTTGTAAGTGACAAACAGAAATTTGTTTCAATCTATATGCTTTCAAAAAGACTGAAAAAAAATCATTTTTTTTAGAAGAAACTAGAGCATCTCTCATATAAGGAGAGACTGAGAGAAGGGGGACTGTTCAGTCTGCAGAAGACTGATCTTAGCAATGCAGATAAATACTCTGTGGCAGGGTATCAAAAGGCAGGGCCAGATTCTTCTCAGTGACACCCAATGCCAGGACAAGAAGAAAGAGGCACAAACTGAAACAAAGGAAATCCCACTTGAACACAACAATTCTTTACTGTGAGGATGGTTGAACACTGGAACAGGTTGCCCAGAGAAGTTGTGAAGTCTCCATCCTTGGAGATATTCAAAACCTGACTGGACACAATCCTTGGCAATCTGCTCTGGGTGACCCTGCTTGAGCAGGGGTTTTGACCAGAAGATCTCCAGCAGTCCCTTTCAATCCCAACAATTCTGTTATTCTGCGACTCAAAACCTGAAAAATATGGTTATTCTTGGATTCTTTAAATTTATTTTCAAAAAATAAAATTAATTATATTTTATTTAAAATTTTATTTAAGTTTGATGAAATAATAAAATTCTCAGTTTGGAAAACTTCCAAACCAAGTTTATCCTTTTTTTTTTGGGGGGGGGGCAATTTTCTCTTTTTTATGCCTTTATATATTTATTTATTTTTACCTTGGGAATCTGAAGTGCAAGAATAGAATGATGCACACAAGACAATATAACAGCGTCTTCTTTAAGTAATTGAAAAAACACTGTGATCTTAAGAAACACTTTTCTGGTTACACAAACACCATACATTCTCATTTTTCTTGTTTTTTTTTATTTTTTTAAATTTGGTAAGGAAATGGAGTTAGACAACGCATGTTGTAAAAACTTACTGAACCAGACACATTTAGAGCTGCTGGCCAGAGTTTTGATCTCTTAACAAAGGAAAATAACTACATTAAAAAATAAAAAAGTTAACAGGCTTATTGCTCTTCTACTCTCAGGACCAGAGTGTTTTCAGAAAATTGGCTCAAGCAGTCATTTACTAAGTATCTAGATAACCTTCAATAATATTATATTAGGATATAACTGAGGATCAGAATCCTCAGGATATGTACATCAGTAAATTAAAAACTGCAATTCTTATTAGAGATTATGTCTGAAGACCTACCCCAATACAATCACATAAGCAAACATAAGCAATTCTCCTTTAATCCAAAAATGAGTCAAACATACAAGTCAGGAACTCCTCTCCATTTCCATTATTGTGCTATTTCAAGGGATAAGACATTAACCAAAATCTACCTTTTCCCCTCACAGAACTCCTCGGTCCTAGCTCATTAATCTAACTAGAAAGAGGTAAGCAACATCTCACAAGATGTGACGCAAATTTTCTTTCTCATCTCCACCTATGCAGAAGTTCATTCATGCTATGAGTGATGATCTTAGTTAAACTTTTTCACTGCTGGAAAGAGGGCATAACAACCATCGTGTTTTAATTAGCCAATTCATTTCTACTCAGAGTTGCACAGGAGACATAGACATGCAATTAAAAAAATACAAAACATGCATCTTCTGCTGAACAATTCATCACCATTCTGTACATACACTGGTAAGGATATTTTCAAAAGTAACATCTTAAGCACATTTCCTGAGAACCAACCATTATAACTGAAATATATACACAGCTATGATTTAAAGTATGTCCAATACCATAAAGAGAAAAGATATATATAAATCTTGGCATTATTGACAGAAGGCTATTTACTAGAATAAAACAGTGTGGTTTTAAGACCACAACAGTTCAAATCAACAAAGCAAAGCTGATTTAGCAGAAAACTTTCTGAAGATAAAGAGAACAGAAAATAGAAGGATGTGTAATACAGGAAAGAGCACACAGAAGGGAGACAGAAAAGAAGAATATAGAGCATGATTTCTGCAGGGAAAATAGGATGGAAAAAAAAAGATTGAAAAGATTAAGAAATGATTGTTTAAATGATTTATGCTCACTAGCAATACTACACATTTTTCTAGATGCAATTTAAGGCTTTTTTATGGACTGAAGTTGTAAAGCTAAGACACTCTTCACCATAGTTTCTTTTATTCTCCTTCACTTGTCTTCCCTAAGTACGCTATTAATGAAACAGAAATAAATTTCTAGACCCGTAGAAGAGAAAATGATGGAAGGTCAAAATACAGCTGCATCTTAACAATTTGAAAGATATTTTTCTGTGTTTCATTGCACAGAATAATACTAATACATTAAATTTCCCTTACAATGAATGAGCTATTTAGCATATTAACTGGGAATCAATGACTAGTTAATATGGAAAAATGTGACTATGTGTTATTGTGAGATTACGGGACATGGGGAAGTCACCAACACTGACACCTCTTAAGAATCTGGCCTACGATTTCTGTTAGGGTGAAAATCGGGTAAAAAGTGGTGTTGGTATTTGACAGAATTTCACAAAATGCTTCAGGTTCTGAAACTCTATGCTGTATTTAGCTATATTCATCAGAAGTCTGAAAAAACTGACACATATATGTATTCTCCATAAAGCGAGAGTAAATCCTTTATTGCCAATACTTCATCCTTCCCCCTGCTCCCAGATAACTATTGCCTTTAATATTCTCTTTGACAAGGGTAAATAGAAACTGAATTACACTCAGCTCAAGCTGAAATGGAAGACAAATATGACTGGGTTTGATTTTTTTTTTTTCAGCTCAAACAGCGTTTCTGTGATAGAGCCCATTAGGAGTATATGAAAGTAGATAGCTCGAACCCCACACAGTTATTCCTGGATTTAAAGACAGATTGGAAATGAATGTCCTGTGGATAAATGCCTGTGAAAAAAACTAGAGGAGCATAAGTGCTTGAGAGATTAAGAGATTTACTGTAACCTCTATGAAAGCTGAACACTTAAAGGGCAGGAATTTTTCATTTTTCAAACAGCAAATCTAAAGTGGCACAGATTTACATGCCATCCCAGTAACAAATTAAAAGTGTTCTGTGTTGCGAGCACTTGTGAGTATATACACATACACATTTATTTTATATTTATTTGCAAATCAGCAGATATATATTATTAATAGATTGTACAAATATTTATTCTATTCAGTAAAATAAAAACAATTGTTAGATGTCTTCATTTTTCAAAATGAATTTAGTTCTCTGTATTTATTGCCCAAAGTCTGCTGAACTGAAGGCAAAGAGGTCCTCTTTGTTACTTGAACAATGCACCAACCATGAAGGAGGCTTCATATAAAACTTGACCCTCCTGTTTGCTCTGTCATCTTAACATTTTATGACCCATGGGAAGACAAACCTAGATGTGCTGAGGAATGACAAACTTGCTAGATTTTACTTTTACTTTTCTTGCCCAATGTCTTGCCCAGTGTTAAGGCTTCTGTCCATATTTTGCCATTTCTGAAGTTATGGTGATTCAGGAATTGTAACTCACAATCAAGTCTTTGAAATGGAAATCTTACCACAGATCTCAGCACATTTTGCCCTTCTCTCACCAAACAGGAAGCTTATTCAGAATTATTGTGCTGCCATTCTGAGAGACCTAGACAACTGGGCAGAGAGGAACCTCATGAGGTTCAACAAGGACAAGTGCAGGGTCCTGCACCTGGGGGGGAATAACCCCAGGCACAAGTACAGATTAGGGGTTGACCTGCTGGAAGCAGCTCCCAGGAGAGGGATTTGGGAGTGCTGGCTGACAACAGGTTAGCCATGAGGCAGCAATGTGCCCTCATGGCCAAGAAGGCCAATGGGATCCTGGCCTGCATCAGGAGGAGCATTGCCAGCAGGTCGAAGGAGGGGATCCTGCCCTTCTATTCAGCCCTCGTGAGGCCGCTCCTGGAGTATTGGGTGCAGTTCTGAGCTCCTCAGTACAAGGACGTTGAGCTTCTAGAGAGGGTCCAGCAGAGAGACACAAAGATGATTAAATGACTGGAGCATCTATCATATGAGGAAAGACTAAGCAAGCTGGGCCTGTTTAGGCTGGCGCAAAGCAGGCTGAGGGGGGATCTGATCAACATGTTCAAGTACCTGAGGGGTGATTGCAGGGAGGATGGGACCAAACTCTTCTCTGTGGTGGCCAGTGACAGGACAAGGGGTAATGGGTGCAAGTTGAAACATAGTAAATTTAATCTCCATATGAGGAAGAACTTCTTTACTGTGAGGGTGATAGAGCCCTGGAACAGGCTGCCCAGAGAGGCTGTGGAGTCTCCTTCTCTGGAGATCTTCAAAATCTGCCTGGATGCCACCCTGTGCCCCGTGCTCTAGGTGTCGCTGCTTGAGCACGGGGGTTGGACTAGACGATCTCTAGCGGTCCCTTCCAACCCTAAGCATTCCGTGATTCTGTGATTAGACTCTCACCTTTCTCTACCACAAGAGTCATCATTTTGCCTACCCTTCATCAGTCCCTGCCTCATCTTTTTCTCTTGCAAGTTATAGCTGAGGACAATATGCTTATAAATTTCTTGATTCCGCAAGTCCCTGAAGATTCTAACAATGGGATGCACATAAAAAATAAACACACTGCTACACATCTGATCTTACTTCCTAAAGGCGCTTAAATCACAGATCAAGTCCCTAAACATTTACTCAGGACAAACTCTTACTGATGGCTTCAGGCACCAATGAATTGCAGTATAAATGATATTAAATGATATTTCCTTTTTTTTTTTTAAATGTAAATTGCCAATAATGCTAGGATCTAATAAGTATGTGGGAATGTTAGGTCTAAGAGAAAAAAGCTATAAAATTTTGAGTAACTTTGCGAGCATCATGAAATTGTGACTGCTAAAACTTTCAGTATTGCTGAGAGGAGGGATTAAGAATGAAGCTGAAAGGTAGTTTCTGAGAAATTTGTTTGCTGTTGATTCAATTTGCTAGAAAATAACGTTTCTATAACAAGTATCACCAATAGAGAAAGGAAAGAAGAAAAGTGACTGAATACAATACAAAGTAAATATTAGGTATTACTTCATATTATTGTTATGGTATAAACCGAAGTTACCAATATTGCTATTCATTTATGGAAGAACAGAGTTGCAATATAAAAATCACAGGTACTTTTGCTTAAATCATGTGCTGCCTGCAAGGAAAAAAGGAAGGAGTTGGATATATTTTCTTCATTCCATGGTAACTATTTAATATTTGGGTTTGCAACATCAGGATGCTTTGGAAACACGGTCTAACTTCCTCAAACATGTAAGAGCATTCACAGTTCAATCAGTGGTTTTGGAAGATAAAGCAAACATCAAGATTCTGTTAACAATGCCAAGATTTTTCCCTTCTTGCCAACCTATAATAACAGATACACCTTAAAAAATAGCAGCTTAAGCATTTCCAAACAAAGACATTGATTGGTTTTGGTAAACATGGTTTAAATGTTTGTTAATGCCAGAAAATGATTCTCCTAAATAAAACTGGGACTCTACCATGCCACGTATTCAGCACTATTGTTATAATAAAAACACGTCTGAGATAAAGATAAAAATGTGAGCATAGGAAACTACACATGGAGGAGGAGAAAAGGAGGGAGAGAAACTCAAAATCATTCTAGAGAGGCATTAAATTAACATCTATAAAAAATTCTACAAAATGCAGGTATCTGGAGTTATCACATTCCACATCCCCAGTGTTCATTTAGAACTAACTAAATAAATCTTTCATTTTATTATTTATATTTCACATATCTTTATTACTGTGTAAGGCAAAAGGAAACAGAGTCCCCATCCTCAAGACTGCCAACATGGCATATACAATATCACCATGCAGTATTAGATAATCCCACAGATATTACAATCTAATTAACCTAATTGTAGAAAAAAATGGTGAAACTGCAAGACAAGATAAACTTTATAGGTCTTTTCGTACTTCAAAGGGGTTTTCTTTTAGAAGGATAGAAATTAAGCATATTTGTCAGGTTCGATGTATGAAAATTTCCTCCTCCATCCCACAGTTGTTCATTTACTCATTCTAGTAATTTTTTCTGTTTGTACTTACCTCTAAAAGTTAATCCAGTCCTTTAAAAAATGAACTTTCAAGCCTGATTTCTATGTCCAGTTATGAAAAAGGACTTAACACTGAACCTTACCACTCCCTCATTAGTCTGGCAGCTCTTACGTCAGCATCGAATGCCTTTTATCATACACAAAAATAGCAAGGTTCAGGTGTTGGTTCCACTCTTCACGGAGCATGATAAAGGGCGTTTCACTACCAGAGAAAATTTCTGCATGGAAGATAAGGTGTTCTAAAGTTTGCTGTACTATTAAATAGCATTAGTCTAACCCTAACATATTGCTGCAGTAATCTGGTCTAGGGGGAAGCTGTCCTTGACCTGATTACTGCCCTTAGTATTGGTAATATCATGTCTTTCCCTTAGGGCTTTTTTTGGGTCACAGGGGGGCATTTCCAACCTTACAAAACATCAAGAGAAAAGAAGCCTTAGACACCTCACTTGGTATACAAGCAGATTGAGCACATTTAAAAATCTGTGCTGTACTTTTCATAAATACATCTGTCTGCTTTGGTCTGAAGAATATTGTGAAATGCTTTTTTATTAAAGGAATATGAACCATGAAGGAGACATTTGGCTTTTTCCTGCCTTCTGAAACTGCAGTGTAAGCTCCCCACTCCCGACATTTTGCATTTGCACACATTGCTTCAGCCTCCACATATTAATGGCCTCCCATCTATAGCAGGGGCACCACAGAGCCTGGAAAGCCCTGTCAGAACAGATTACAGAGACATGCTTTGTGCGCCCAGAAATGGTAAATCATGGTGACAACTCTGCTCCTGGGAAAATTTGGGGAGCAGCTAAACAGGATAACTCAAGTTCTCTGTGATGCAATTTAATGCAATACTCAGTTTGTTGGCAAAAGAATAAATCAATAGTATGAAGGTTGTTCTTTAAAGTAATTAGAGTGGGGATAGGAAGGGACATATACTTTACTAAAACATACCAGGGATATTTTAATAACACTGAACAATAACTACACCACTCCACATTCCCACTGACAAAATCATTCTTATATGAAGACACAATTTGTTTAGTTAATCCTGTCACCAACTAACACGGAGATCTGTCAAAAGTTATAACACAAAGCAAATTTAGAAATGGTACTCCAATAATGGTAAGACTCCTATAGCATTATCACATTCAACCTTACTAATTATAGGTTTGCGACAGTCATAACATTAAATGAAAAATGAGTGTGAATGTATTTAATAAAAATCAAGATGCAAAGAAGGAAAAACATATATCATAAAAAGGCAGGTTCTCCAGACTATGAAGTTTGCAGTATTAATAAATAAAATCAAAACAGGAGAGATGCAGCTCCATTAAAGACTGTGGAAGCCATGCCCTATTCTTGTTCATTTGGAAAATAACAGCAGCATGATTTACTTGAAAAAATAAACAGATATTTATGACTGCTTAAAAAATTCATTTCCAAAATAAATTAGCCCTTCAGCAAAAAGCAATCCACAGCTGTTTCTTAAAGAGTTAAAACTAACTAGCTTCTGATTACCATATGGGACTGACTAAGCAATTGGGGAGATGACACACAGGTGTGTCCTCTAAAAAGCACAGCACTGGAATTTTCTTTCCAACCAACCCAATATCTCAACTTATTTCTACACATAAAAGTATGCCACAGTTTATCTGTGTGTATGTCTCTGTGTGTTTATGAATATGTAATCATTGTACTCAGTAGTGCATATATTCATATTTTACCAGAATCCTTTAGTATCCTATTACTGTGGTCAATGGGCTGTGTGTGCTATCAAGGAAATTAAAAAAGGGGCAGATGATTTTCTCCACAGCAGGTTTTCAGGTGTATACTAGACTAAACTAATTTGCATCCAAATTTCCAGCCTGTACCAAAAAAAAGGCAAGTAATTCATAACTACATGTACTGGAATACATTTTTATAGAGATAAAAATAGAAAAGTGAATCTACTAAATAAAATCTTTTGTCTTAATAAAAAACATAAAGTGTTGGTAAAATCAAAATACTTCTGAATTACACGCCAGCTATAAACTTATTTAACTTTTCTTTGCTTAGCTATAGCAAGCCTTGCTGCTTGCCTCCATCTAAAGTTATACAACCTTAATTTCCAATGTTCGTAACACCAGAGACGCCTGCTGCTGTCCTTGACACAATTTATTTCAGAGTAATAGGTTTTTAAATGCCAGCTCTGCAAGTCTGGATAATATATATTTTTCAAAACTTGGCAGATCCAGGTTCTTTTCTTCAGCTTTATCCAGCATATTTCATACGTTTGCAACAAGGGTCACTAGCATCAAGAGCCAGTGATAAAATCAAACAGAATGCAGCGAATGCTTATGCAATGCTCTATTCTCTAACATTTGAAGATTTTGACTTTAAAATATTGGGACAACTTCAGAATTGATGTGTGATACCTAGATTAGCATGACATTTCTAAATATGTATCTATACTTTTCTCTTAAGGAAAAAAAAAAAAAGAGTGTTTCATCACTCCAGTGATTAGATGGCAGAGCCTGTGTTCATGTATTCCAAGGTTTGCATTAGAAGTTAGTATATTTTTGAAAAAAAATATGAACCGCTATTATTACTGTTCTGCCACAAAGACCAAGTTTGTCTTAATATAACATCAAAGTATTTATCTCTTCATCCTTCTGTCACCACTAATGACAGAAAAATACAGATCTAAAGACTAGGCTCATGTATACTAGCAACTAGTTTTAATCTTTTTGAGGACATGAGCTTTATTTAGATTTTTTTTAACTAGAAAGAATACATCAACAGCAAATCTGACTATATCTAGCAGCAATTTGAAGATAAATAAAAATACTGTAAAAGTCTTCAAAAGACTTCAGAAGTTTGTTTTACATCTCAAAGTGTTTCTAATAATAGAGATTGTATTTTATTTGTTATACTTCTGTCAAGTAACAGCAATGACTTCACATTCAGAGTGGAGTTTTCTGAGTTTTCTGATTTTTTTTCTTTCTCTCCTTCTTTCTAATCACAGATTTAAGAAAAATCTCTTAGGCTGTACATCTTGCTCCTGATGCAAGTTAAGAAACCGCTGTTTTTAAAACTGAGGTTTTCCCAGTATATTTTCTACAGAACCACAGAATAATTAAGGTGCAAAGGGAACTCTGAAGTTCACCAAACCACTGCTCAAAGCAGAACTAAACTCAAAGTTGTATCAAACTGAATTTTCAGAATGTCCAGGGAAGAATTTCTACAGTCTCTCTCCACAACTTACTGCAATGCTTAACTTTTCCCATGGTGAAATTCTGATTTTTTTTCATATATTTAATCTGAATTTCTCTTGCTGCAATTTGCAACTATATCCTGTTATTTTTTCACTCCAAGAAGTGTCTTACTCCATTTTCTAATATTCCTCTAGGAAGCTGAAGACTTCCTTTAGCCCTTCTCTTAGACTAAAGGAACTCAGTTTCCTCAACCCCTCTTCAAGTGTTCCAGCACCTCACCATTTTAGTGATCTCCTCTGGGCTCACTCCATTTTGTTAATGTTTCTCATGTAGTGGTGGCCCAGAACTGGACACGGTACTCCAGATATTACTCCAAAAATGCTGAGAGGTGAATAATCACCTTCCTCAATCTACTGTCTATGCTTTTGCAAGGCAGTCCAGCATGGAGGTAGCCTTCCTGTCTGCCAGAGCACACACAGAGGGCTCATGTCCACCAGGACCTCCAAGTCCCTTTTTTTCAAAGCTGCTTTCTGAGCAACAAGTGCTCCACCTGTAGTGCACAGCAATGTGCTGTTAAAAGGGCAGGACTTTGTACTTGTCTTTGTTGAACTTCATGAAGTTCCTGTTGGCTCATTCCTCCAGCTTGCTGAGGTTCCTCTGAATGGTTGCATTGTACTCAATCATATCTGATTTCCCCGAGTTTAGTATCAGCTGCAGACTTGATAAGGATAGCAGGGTGTTTCATCATCCTGGTCATAGATTAAGATTTTACCCAGAACTGGCACCAGTATCAACCCTCGAGGAGTACCATAACCAAGCAGCTGCCTGTTAGACTGGAAAGTTTTGAGCACTACCCTGTGAACCTGATGATTTGGCCAGTTTTTAATCTATCTTGTAGCCACACATTCATCTTATATCTCACCAACCTGGCTACAGAAAGCCTACGGGATACTATGGAGAAAGACCTTCTAAAGTCAAGGACAATATCGTCTTGTTCACAAAGCCAGTTCACAGAAAGCTGTTCAAACTTAGTTGTGTTTAAACCTGTGCTGACTGTTCCAAATCACCTTCTTGCCCTCCACTGTACTTGCAAATAGCTTTCACAAGGATTTGTTTTTCTTGGTGACTGATATTTGGGTGACTGGCATGCACTTGCTGCCTTTTCTGAAGATGAAGGTAACATTTGCCTTCATAATTTTATATTGTTTCTAGATAGATCCCTTTTATCTGTACTACCCTGTTTGCCACTGAAAAGTTTCCCAACACACACATTTACAAGAAACATTCCTGTAACCTTGACTCTGAGATCCTAAGGGTATGTAGTATGATTGCTCCAGAACAGTCTGCTGCTACTTGAAGAATTCTAATTATGATATCTAAGAGTTCAAAAACACCATATGGCAATGACACATCAAGAGTATCAGATCTCTAGGATTTGGGAAGACATTCCTAGTAGTATCTCATTTTGAGGTTGTCTACATTTGTCCATGGTCTTTGCCACCACTACACCTTTAGTGAATGTACACATTTTATCATTGAAGTTTTTCTGCCTCTTCTAAGAGAGAAGAAAAAAAAAAGAAGAAAAAACACTAAAGATACAACTTCTTTAATGGCAAAAGGACAAAATGACAGCATTGAAAATTAAAGCTTACTGTGAATAACCAGCTTTGCATATTCAACTGTACAAAAGTTTTAATGACTACTGACATGACTGAATCAATGAGAGGTGGACTATGAACTAGAACTGTGTAAACAGTTTGTTTTCTTCAGCTTAAGGAGCAAACGAGAAACTGTAATAATGAAAAAAAATGATATTTTAGCAGAATAATTAAAACTGAGGAGTAACAAAAAGACATTCTGCTGCCTTCTGCCAACAGAAAGGGCATGCTTCAAATAGCAAAGGTTTCAGCCCCTATTTAATTTGAGGACAAAAACAGAAGTGGAAGGAAGAATCTTCCTCCTCTTTTTATAAAATATTATTATTTCTCTCGGGATAGAATGAGAATAAATCAAAGGCAGGGATGTACATCTCCTGGCAGAAGGGACAGATGAATTGTTAATTGTTTCCATGAATAATTAAGCATAGAACAGATTCAACAGAAAAAAAAATCCATTTGTGAATAATTTGTGATAAAATTACCAATGAATTGCACTCAAAAATACCAAAGTGAGCCACTCTGACATTCGCAGTGTCACTTTCATTGTACATATCTATTGAGTGAATTTGCTCCAAGCTTGCAAATTGTTTGAGCACAAAATTATTACACATCAAAACTGTATTTCTCTCTTCAACATGCTATGTGATCCCAGCCCAGAGGGGGACTATTTCTTGGGAGTTGAGTCATAAAGTCATTATGCTGCTAAAGCTTGCAAAAAGAAACATCCAATGCTACTTCTAAAATCAAAAGTAGCTACTCTTTCACATTATATTCTATATAATGAATTATATATTATCTCTCCTAGTATGGGTTGCATTTAAAGACATATTACCTTGAAATAAAAGTGTCTAGAGAAGAGTTTTAAGCCTCCAGAGTCGCATTGCAGGGCAAAGGATTAGTTTACTAAATGACGATTATGTGTTTACTCTCTGTTGCCTACGATTAGCATATATTTCCAAATCTAATTTCATATATGAAAAGCTAGATGACATATGTGACTACAGCAGAAAACCTATAAACACTAAAGTAATCACATAATTGTGAGAAAAAAAAAACAGATTTACTTCTTCCCGTCACAGCAGTGTGAACTGTGGATTCGAATTAGCGCTTCCTTGATAATGTAAACTGAACTGGCAGAAATATGTGCTAACATCAAATTCCTCAATAGTGTGCTTCATTTTCCTTGAGATTAAAGGGAATTTGTAATGTATTTCACTGCAGCTGGCCTTAAAACTCTGATCTTGAGATATATTTTTCTCTACTGTGAAACAAGTCAAGAGGATTAAAAAAATTAACTAATGAAGAATTCAGTGAGGTGACTGAGGAAAAGAGTGCATTTTGAAACAAAAGAATAAAAGGACATACATAAAAAAGTCAAAATTAGTGATATTTATGTCACATTTGATTTTTTTTTTCATTTACTTATGCTAGATAAATCTCCAAATAGATGGAGCTTAAATTCTGTGATATCCTAAAAATGAATGTCATAAGATAGGTACAAAAATATACTTTTACAGTACCAGTGAGGAATATGTATATACCTGTATCTGGCGTGAGAAAAACAACTGAATATGGGCAAAGCTAGCTCTGGGGAAATTAATACCAGGAAACATTGACAAGTTTAGTGTTGTCATGACTCATAGAAGATTTGTTGCCTACCAGATGCCAGAGCAAGAAAAAAAAAAAAAGGAACGTATTAAAAGAAGACAAGTTACTGAGGAAGTCTGGAAAGAAGCCATAAGCATCATAATCTATATTGGACGCAGTGATATAAGCAGAAGTAAATGGAGGTCCTGCAAAATCGGTTTCAACAATCCAGAAGCCGAACAAGCACACAGATAAAATGCCAGCGTTCTCAGAAATGAGACTGGTGCCACACTCAGGAAGAACAGAAGAATGGCAGACACCAAATCTCAGCACAGTTTAGAAGCAACACATCGACCAGGGATATCACTTCTGGAGTAAATGAGCCTTGTATGGATATTAATATCAATTATTAGTATTCCTGTTGCAATATATAAAAAAAATAATGCCGCACCTACCTACCCCAAACCACATTGATTCTAAGATAGACAGACAAAACAGTATAGATAAGTCTGGTGCATGGTAGGATCTATTCTAAAGCTCTGCAAAAACAGACTGAAAAGACTTAAAAGGTAGTATACTTGTGCTAAGCAGAGATGCAAAGGGAACAAAATGACAGTTAACTTTCCTGCTTTTGAACTCCTTATGCAAACATGTATTTTAAGCACATATTCCAGGACAAAACCAAGTTATTTTCCAATTAGAATAAAGTGTTGTAAAGCTAGGTACATTTTAAAGTCCCAAAGATATGAGCTCTTACAAAAAGAATGACAAAACTGTAAGATTAAAAAAAAAAATGTGCAAGGTATGGAGTAGGAAATGTGAGCATTGGAGTAACATAAACAGTTACACAAGGAGTGAAGAAAGGTCTCCAGACATTTTACCCTCTAATCCGCCTATAACAGTCATCGTTATGTGCTGTTGAAGATACCCTGCAGCACCTCTGCTCCTCACAGCTTTAGCATAGTGATTAGAAACTCTATCCTGTTTTGCCAGTAGACAGCAAAGCAATGAGCTACTTCACAACTTGCTTAAACTATCAGAAAGAGGAGCAGAAATTAGGCTACGATCAAGAAGAGGTCCCAGACGATGAGCAGATGTTCCAGCTCACTTTTTTTTTTTTTTTTTTGAGGTGCGGGTAGGGAAATGAAGACTGAAGTAAAGAAATTCACACAGTTTCTGCACAAGACTTACATCCTCAGACATGCTACAGAAAATGTGGGTTATTGTGCAGGGAGATGAAAAGCCAGGGAACTAGATAAGTAACTTTTCTGTGGGCCTGAAATCTGGCCTCACTGAGGGAGCCTCAGTGCTCAAAAATGGCACCTCCTTGGCAATATGCTAGATTTCTTATGGACAATCTACTAAATGGTCCTATGATGGACCTAACTGAGGATTGTCCACATTAGAGATCTCACAGACACAAAGAGATTGTCCACAACTACCATTCGTGATTTCTTCATCTTCACAAAGCTAAGGGGATCCTACTGCACTTGACACAGGAAATATCATATGGGAGCTTGATCTTTTTTAAATTGAACAAATTCAGTGTTACACCAGCTACTCTGTGACAAACTGTGAGGCCATCCATGCTTGTTTGGTGCTATACTGAATTTCTCAAGTCAATAAATAAATAAGAAGAAATTCTACAAACAGAGATACTGCTATAAAAACATATCTTGCCTGAAAAAGTGTTTTTATAAGCAGAAAATATGTTAATATTTCAGTAGCTGGTATAGGAATATGATGAAAGCAGACAAGTACATTAGAATAATAAGAAAAATTAGTATCTAGGCGCAGTGGAAATGATAATGCACTGCCCTCAGCCAGTCCTACTTATCCAGACATTTCTAGCTTTGACATTTGGGAGGCATTACAGAATACCCAAGAGAAGCCTGCTGTGCTTCTTTACAAAATCCTGGCAGCTTTATGACCCACAAACTAGAGGCTTAAAAACAGAGCATAAGTCACACTGGATTTACTGTTAACTGGTCATGAGGCTATGCATGAGAATATGGCATTAAAAGACGCATTTTCAGTGAAAAAGCAGTAAAACAACTGCTTGGTCTGTCATTCTTCTTGAGAGTCACCTGTTACAGGTCACTCCTAGAAACAAGTCTTCCAGTGACATGTCTGTCAGTACTTCCTCCTCTGACCCCCCTTCTCCCCTCCAAAACTAGTAGAAAATACCCTTCTCTGAAAAAGCATATACTTTATATCTCCATTACTCACTACCCTACCCAAACCCTTGCTCTGAACTGAGGACTAACACAATAAGAAGAGGTGGTGACACCATTCCATTGAAGACCACAGCTTGGCAGTTTATCACCTTAACAAAGCAAGACCATCGTGCCCAAAAGCTGCCTATCTTCAGGATAAAAAAAAAAGAAGATAGAGAGGAGCAGCAACAGAGAACTAGGAAAGTGCTAGCAACAGAGAAGTGCTAGAAGAGATCTGGCAAGTGGATTTGAATTTCCTACTCTTCAGAAAAACATTTTCCCAAAAAGCTTACCTCTCCCCCCACATCCATGGTGATTTTATGCATGGTACAGTGGCACAGTGTCCTTTTTTTAACCTAAAACATCTAAATCCTTTCCAAAATTTCCACTGAATTGCTTGTCACCTTGCAGTGAGCAGGAGAGCAAAGAGGCAAAATTCATAAAGAGGACTACATTATAGGTTGTAATGGCGAAAGTGTGAGGAGGCTAGAAGACTTTTAAAATCATCCAACAGGTAATTATTAAAGGGGAAGGAATGTGGAAAATTACTTTCCCCGCAGCACATACAGTTCCCTGACAGAAATGCTAATAACTCACCGCGACCTAGCTGAAATTAATGCACCAAATGATGACACAAGTAGCAATGGGTTCCCACCACCATGCCACGTAGGTTTTGAGACTGGACAGTGAGGTTGTCCTGTCTCAGGAAGGCACAAAGTGGTATCATATTACGAAGCTGCCAAGCTGACAGGGAAGTCACCAGCATTTTGGTTTTTAGGTAAAATTTGGAGTTTTTCAAATCCAGTACAGATATCAACAAGAATAGAGGTTGGTATATAGCAGCAAAGGGATGTTGCTTTTCTTCCCACCATGGACATCTGATCTATTTTTAATTGTGTATTTGCGAAGGTTAATATGTTTTGTACTTAAATAATTTACCTTAAGAAATTAAACAGAGATATTCGAGTATAATAACATATTCTGTTATTTATGCCAGGAAATAAAAGCTGCTTCATGCAGTTTGAGGATGATGACTATAACATGATGGCTTTAATTACACAGTCAAGTGCTAATACAGGTGAATTCTACCTCTGCTCGGCAGTTCATTGCAAATTGTTTAAGAACAAGACATGGGCTGTTGCTTCAGGTAAATCAATCCTCCATTTCTATTAAACTTCATGATATAAAACACAAATTTGCCTTGCTTTGTGCAAATAATTCAGAGATGACATGAAACAAGGAGTAAACACACCTCAGCCTCTCCACAGCACATTAACTTCAGAAAAGCACACAACTTCCATAGTACAATCCATGAATCACTGAACTTTGAAAGGGGATTTTCTAGCACATAGTGCAAGCATTTCACTCAACATGAAATATAACAACTACTGATGACGAAGTTTCCGATGATGCTCTCACAAAGCAAAGTCTTTACTTAATTTGAATTTACAGAAGAATTTGGTGTCTTAAGAATGATTAGACAATAAACTTGAGCACTGAACATAACAGCCGCCTTAGATGACAATGAGACTTCCACACAAGAAATAGCATTATCATAAATAAAGCAGCCTCCTCACTTATACTGAAGAAAGTGCACTGTGACTCTTTAATAGTTACTTCAGCTACCAGTAACCTTCAGAAAGCTTCGCTTGTGTGCACATGACAAACTGAACGGGTCAAGTCATTCTTTTCAGGCACTAGGCCTTTCTAGGTCTCATCAACAAAACAACCATTTGTCAGAAAAACACCACGTCAAATTTCAAATGTACTAGTTTTGGAAAAGCTTTTACCATGGCAAGACTCTCAGGTCATGATTTCTACCTGGTTTAGAACAAAAGTCTCAAACACAGCATCTCCGCTCTAAGTATGGGATGGTTTATTACTCAAACATTCCGATCTAATGACAATTTTCATCAGAGAAATAAATATATATACTACATTTCTCTATTTCAATTATAATGTTTGATTAAAAAAAAAAAGAAATCTCAAGGTTTGGCGGCATGACAACATCACTTCCTTATGATTTTCCCTATGGTCTTCACTCAGAGTAAGCCAATGTTGTGCCAATGTTGGGTGATATTCTAAGATTTCCCAAATTTGAAAAGCCTCACATTATCACTTTGAAACAAAGATCTAGATAACAAATCATTTATGTTTTGACTACAAGTGGATGCAACCACACGAGAAGTAGAGATATTTTAAGCAGAAAATAGGAAACATGCTGCTACTTTGCTACCCTTTAGAAAATAAATGTTGAGGTACAATTGAAGGCCTTTGAAACTCATTTCAGTAGTGCTTAGTTACTAATTATTTCATTGCCATAGAATAAAGCAGAAAAAAATGAACAGCAGAAAATAACACTTTATATCATTATCAAAATTGTTCTGCTAACGACAAGAATAATCTAATTCTAACTTATTTGAAGAGAGTAATGACTTAAAACTGTGCTTGTTTGGTTTTTGTAAACAACGCATTTACGGAAAACCACATTCCACTTTTAATTGATTAGGAAATCAATAATTTCTTTATGCATCTTCACAGCGCCCATTCATGTTAGCGGTATTCTTCTTAAGCCTGGTCTAAGCACCGTGCCAAACATTATGTTCTGTAGTCTTGCCATTTGAAATCAAGATGGTGTGATGTTTGCTTGGAGCATTTTATCTTCTTTAAAGAAAACAAGGAACACCTTAAATAATGAACGTACATCCAACATACTTTGGCAACATATCCGCAATATTTCCAACAAGCTCCCATGTTCTTAAAGCCATGGCAAAGCACACACAATACTAAAATACTTCCTAAATCATGAGGATTAATGTTCTGTACATGCTTTGAGTGCTCCCACAGAAGGGTAAGGAATCAATTAATGGCACAAAGCATTAAGGAATGTATGAAATCTGAAGGAAAAAAGTTTCTAAGTCGGTAAGTATATCGTATTACAACCCTCCATTCTGTGAGATGGTGCATAAAAACATATACCAACACAGAGAACACTGTATCTCACTATAACTGTCATACTGCAACAGAGGGCAGAGCTGGGTATCACTAATTATGAAATTGAGAAATACAATTATAACAGTCTGATTTTTCCCATTGCAGACCATGTTTTTGCATCTCTGATTTATTTCTGTACATAAAGTCCCCCAGAATGACTGTTTTTGAACACAGAATTCACTCTGATGACAGAAAAACATGTCATCTACTACAAAACACTTCCAAAGCTGTCACTGAAATAAAATAAATAAAAAAAAAAAAAAAAAAAACTTTGATCCCTTTCCTTTTGACTTCAGTTAGGATCTTTGAATAGACTTATGCAAACCATAGATTGTGTTTTGAAAAAGCAACATAGCAACAAAGCAACCTCCATTTTGTGCTTTTTGTTGTTGTTTATTTTTATTTATTCTGCAAATGTTTTAAAATCCTTAAAAGCAAACACACTTCAACCAAGCATAACCTTTCTAGTAGATTTTCAAATGTGAAACAACACTGAAAATGTTGAAAGCCATCAAAATGTAAATGAAAACAATGCCAGTGAGAAACAATCTGAACCTACATCATTATGTAAACAGAATGTAAAACCAAAACACTTGGCACAACACAAACAGTATATACCACATCCTTTAGCAGTTTCCCAGGTTAAGGATGACCTTCAAATACTCTCAAGTCATTGAAAGACTTTGCATTAATTTCAAAGGATCTGGCTGAGTTTAAAAAATGTCTAGATTCATATATATTGACATTACTGTGCATTGCTGCATTTCTCAGATCAACATCAATAACGGTGTTTACTGACAATACAATACATAATGAATCAAGGTTTTCCATGGTACAAGATCACAAAGGCACAA
>NW_010585712.1:28206-44905 GCF_000705375.1 Tinamus guttatus
GGCAGCTGGGCTTAAAACGAGAGGAAAAAGCGGTCCCTATGAGTTCATAATTCGGCCTGCCTCTACTGGACAAAATTTTAGTTTTAACACTATTTCTGAGATCATAGGCAGGCAGGACAGAAAAAAAATCAGTTCAAGTAAAAAGATTTTTCAAATTATTAGCTGTAAGCAACATATAAATTAGACCATGTGTAGGGCAAAGGCTGGTTAGTTACTGGAGCTACTTCGATTCCAAAGATAAAATCACCTTTCTGTCTCTGAAGTTGATGCGGAGAGAGTTGATCCAAACACCCTTCAAGTGCTATAAATTAGACCATGTGTAGGACAAAGGCTGGTTAGCTACTGGAGCTACTTCGATTGCAAAGATAAAATCACCTCCTTTCTGTCTCTCTCAAGTTGATGCAGAGAAAGTTGATCCAAACACCCTTCAAGTGCTAGATTCTACTTTGAAGATTTTCATAGTATCTAAACACAGACAAACATTTTAACAGAAACTTCAACAGAAAACAGAAAGACACACAGTTGTTTGGGCATAAAGAGCAATTCACTGTTCCCTATGTGTAAACTCTCTTCTTACTTCTTGCATTACAGCCCCTAACTACTCTGAGTAGGTAACATTTAACACAGCTATAAATTTCACTTAATATTTTCTTTCGACAGGTTCTCTCTTTAGAAACACAACTCATTTCTTTTCACTCCCTTCCCGCCGCATCTTTCTGTGGTTATTTCATTGGTATGTTGATAAATGAATGTATCTGGGGAAAAAAAAAAAAAAACTCAAATAATGAAAAAAGGCTCCATGAATGGCTCCATGGATATCTTGTTTAAGACAAAAAAAAGTGCAGTAAAGAATGACGGGTTTGAAAAAAATAGTTCATCACCTTCTTTATACATAGAAAAATGAAGTCAAACACCAAATAAAATAAAATCATTTGCTAATAAATATATAAATGTATATGGGATAGGGAACAAAAAATTGCCAGGCTGCCACCAAAAGATTATTAAAATTCACAATTTGCTTTTCTGACTACTTTTTCCTTTTTAATTGAGGAGGAGGAAGATCAGAAGTTTGTTTTTTTTATATAAGCAACTTCAGAAATTATCATTTTCTATTAGTTCGAAAAATAATTTCACAGAGTCCTGTGTCTTGAATGATCACTATATCACTGTTAATAAAGGCTGCAGAATTAGGGTTTCTATCATTAAGAACATGTGCGTTCTTTCACACATGTGATTGTTTTATAGCTCACAGATAATCTTAAAAACAATCAGGTAGATCTGGCAGCATTTACAAGTGTATGGCCCTTTTTTTTTTTTTTTTTTAATGCTCCATTACACCCCCTGGGCCATTTAATGTTGAATTTAATGGAGAGCAGATCATTTTCCGAGCAATGCAAACACTCCAGGAGAAAGCCTGAAAGGTTAGCAGACACTTTTGCAACTGCACCTGAAACACGATGTCATTTATCTTGTTCTTGTGCCTTTGGATTACTGGGACTTTAACAAAGGGAATATATTTAGTTGAGTGATCATGGAAATAGGAACACAATTCCTGCTAGTTCCCGGCATGTGCTTGGTGGGTGACTTTTTGCAGTATTATTTAAGTACACGCATATAACTTAAAAGATATATTCTCCTCTTTTTAGTGTCTTGACAGCCAATGTCACCTTTATTTCTGGCTAATGCAAAGTGCTTCCATGTGAACTACACATTCACCTCAACCTTTTCAGCAATACTAGGGATTTAATGATAAATACCTAGCAAATTAGACTATTCTAGACATGTACCAGAAACAAACCTGAAAACAAATTGGGAGAATCCGGACCTCTTTACATTCCCTCCTGATGACACAGCATGCCCTACAGAAGCAGCTCAGGTCTTTTGTTACAGTCACACTATGCCAATGCAGGGCTTTGCAGTGCAGCTGGCAAATTATTTAACACAGCACCCATCAGTCTGTGTCACATTTCTAATAACCTTTTCACTGCAGTGCCCAGATGTAGTACATTTATAGAAATGCTTATGTATCAAAAGTAAAATGTGAAAAGAGGAATCTAGCTACAGAAAAGAGAACTTGGGTGATTTATTTTTGATTCGGGATAAATTCAGGTAACTATTGCTGAATGTAGAAGTATTTTCAAGGAAGAATTGATATAATCCCACAGACTGTTCTAAATTTATCAGTGTTGCTCCAGGAAAACATATAATTAACTACTGGGCAATGAGACAGGGTGGTAACTTATTCCTTGAATTATTGTCCTGTGAATATAACGCACTCCAGATTAAAACTCATGTAGAAAATGAGGGGAGGGGACTTTGGATAGGATTTGTTTATAATTTTTTCATCTTACATGCATGAAAATATTTTTTTTTAATGGAAAATGGTGGGGGTGGGAAGGAAGTGTTGAGATTGTTTCTGTAACTTTTTGATTGATCCCAAGCCTTTGAAACAGGCCATCTGTTTGCAATTTACACATATAAAACTCAGTAATAAAACTATGGGTACATGGAAAAACACAGATAAATTAGAAAGTTCAAGCCAGTATCTCCCTCCAATGCATGGACTGTTGTCTTTCTTGTTTCACTTCACTTATAAATATCAGCCCCTGTTTGAAATTGTCAGTTTTACAAGATCTCAGCAGTATCTTCCAACCCCTGGAAAATTACTGGAGATTCCCAAGAGCTTACTAAACACCGCAATACAAGACAGGGCTATCCTATTATTGTTAAAATAGAAAACAGGTGTCAAAAAAGACAAAACGTTTTTCTTCAATTGGGAAAGTTCTCTTTCAATCTTTTCTGTGTAGAACTGTCCTGGAGCACTGCCCACCACTATAACTTGCTTCTTTTCTGTTTCTCTTTTTAACTTTTCTCTCATAGGCCTTGTATTCTGTCAGCATGAGTTGCTAGTAAGTAAAAGACATCAGTGCTTACTGCTAATACAACTGCACACAATTGGGAGCCATTTTTTATCCCTCAAAAATGACAATCAAAATAAAACTACACAAAACCACGGGAAGTATGGGCACAACCTTACACACACAGTGAAAGCTGGAGAGCTGATGGCTTCTCTGGGAGACCTTCACACCAGCCCTTGTCCCACGGCAATACGCAGCGAAAGCTCCCAACACAGCCCCGGGACTGCTGCTCTAGGGAAGCCCGGCCACGACACTGCAGCCACCGCAGCTCAGGCTGTAAACCACCACCAGCTCTGCTGGCTCTGTCACCTCTACCCAACTGCCCGGGGAGCCTGGAACTCTGCTGAAAACTTCTGAGAAACCACGCAGGGCAGATTTTAAAGCCTGCGAAGAAGTTTCTGTATTCCTTCAATCATGCTGCTTCAGATGAAGACTCTCATTAATTCTATTAGACAGTAGGAGAAGTTTATAAAAATCCCTGTGACTTGACAGAGGATTTAGCTTTTCAAAATAACTGCTCATCTTTTTTTTTTTTTTTTTTGGCATTGAAGGTCACTTAAAGCTATTGAATAAAATACATTAGAAATTCCCAGAACGAGCTGAAAGAAACTTTTGAAGACTTTGCAAAATATTAAAACTGTTTCAATACTTTATAGCTCTTTATCTCAAAATGCCTTGTCCAATTAACCTCATCACCTAAAAATTTGCTCTCGGTGGATATGCACAGGATATGTATCTGAATGAAGCATTTAGAAAAGGTTAGAGAAAGATTAAATAAGAGGAAAGAAGAGAGAAGTTTTGACCCCTAGCTAGTAACAGAACTCCACAGTACGGTGTTCTTTCCACTAAAAACAGCCACTTATGCACTTTCCTGAGCTAGGGAGGTAAACTATGCTCCTACACAGGTGTAAACCAGGGCAAATTCCATTGTAGTCAGTGGCATTACATCAGCATAAAAACAGCGCAAGAAAAGCAGAATCTCATCCCTCATTTTCTTTCTATCTAGAAGTTCATACAGTTATTTCAGCTTCTCAGACATCATAATTTCTGCTGTTCTTCCTATGCATTATAGAAACTGTCACTTTTTAATTTATTGTGTCTTTTACAGCTTGGGTTAAAGAACACTTAAAGCACTTTCAGGGTTTGATATACTTCTACTCCCGAAGAATAGAAATGAGTCTCTTCTATTAAGTTAAGCCCAAACTACCAGACCATTCACACTAGCAATCTCACAGAATTTTAATGGGATTATTTCTATGAGTAAGAACTTTTTAAATGACAAAACCTTTGCAGAACTAGCCAGAAAGATAAAACATTTAAAGATGAAAATATGAGAATATTACAATAGCTAAGATTTCAGTGCTAACTGAATGATTCACAAGAATGTAATACATTTACCATGTATTTTAATGAATCCAGCAATCAGCTATTTTTTGTTTTCTGAGAGGATCTTCAAGGTAATAAAAATCCAAACTATGTCAAGTCACTACGTTGTTTGTAAATCTTGTTAGTTTGTTTATTCCTGAAGATTTTTTTAATATAAGAAAAATCATTGAAACTATATGCAGAGATAACCCATCTTTCAATAGTCATTTACTTTTGTCACATGTCAATGTCAGTTCTTTTGAAATCTCATAGTCATTTACTTTTGTCGCATGTCAATGTCAGTTCTTTTGAAATCTTTGTCACTTTGTTTTGTTTGTTGTATGGGCATATAAGGAGTAAACACTGCATGCAAAGCCATCAAAAACACAGCTGAAAACTAAACAATTGAAAAAGCCTCCCCTAAGCCTCTGCGCATAAGAGACTCCTCTACCATACCTCTCATTTCCCTAGTTTAGACAAATCATTATTCTCCTACCCATAATTATTTAATCAGGCCCAATAGTATCATTTGCAATCAACATTTACTGTCAGGAAGCAAACGGGAATGACTTACCTTGCAGTAGAGCGATGCTACCCACTTCATCAAGTCTTTTTTCCTACAGTACACATCTGGAACCAACACACACTCACTGTCATCAACTGCTTTTCACAAATCACTTGATTATTGATCACTACACTTATCGCTGTTCATTGACTGAACCTCATTTCATATTACTGCTCTCCTGCTGCTTCAGCAAATCCTGAAATTTCTACTGCAATAAGAATTCACATACAAATCTAGGAAGTGATTTCTATGTTTTTCACTCTACCAAAAGTTTTTGCAGTGATCTGTTTTTTTGTTGTTGTTTTTTTGTTTTCTTAAGAAAAAATAATCAATTGTTTATTACACTTTCAAATTCTTTATCCAGAAGTAGGCAGTGAAGGGCAAATAGTAATGTTTCTCTTGTAAGGCAATATGCTTTACATTTTTAGTATTTCAAAACAGACACGTATACTATCCCATATTGAAGAATTCAAAGATCTGGAATACAGAAATAACTTCTTCAGTTATAATACGACCTCAATAAGGCAATTGTTTTTGGGGAAAGGATTCTAGTAACTCCAGAGAATATTCCTTGTAATATATTGCACATCTTACAGTCTGTTCTTTCTGTCAGATTCAATAATGAGTTTTGTTATTGTAGATGTTATTTTGATAAGATGTATAGAAGAACTAGGTCTCCCTTTTAATTACAGCAGTTGTGTAAATTGTGGGACACAATTTCAGGATTGTTATGCCAGTGAACAAATGGAAATCAAAGCAACAGAAGATTAACCCTTAGGAAAATCCTCAAGTCAAAACTATTTTTTTTTTGGCAGTCTCGTAAGTTTTACTCTAATTTCTTCTTTATGAGCAACTCCATATTACATCTGCTAGAAAGTGTATTCCACGTTTAAAAAACGCAGAGTCCTTGGCTAAGCAATGCATCAAAACTCAACATGTCTCATTCTGGTTTCACATGCACGTTTTTTCCCCTCACTCTAGCTTTACAGTAATTTCCACTAAGCTGATTTGTTTATCTCAATTTTATGTTGCCAATCACTCATATGGGCTTCTCTAAAAACACCCTGACAACAGCTTTATTCAGGGGGCGTATATATATTCCATCTGATAAGATCTTTCCAAGCTTCCTCCTGGCTCCTTTTTATCAAAACGCTGAATCCAGAGGTGCCTCTTAACATCACACTGCCTCACACTGTATGACCTGCTGCATCCCCATTAGACTCTCAATAGTCCAACTGCCAAAGCTGCATCCATAGCATGGGATACAATTTCCTTCTTCATTATGCACACATCAGGGACTTTCTTTCAAGAGCAACAGTCATATTTAGAAATATTATATTATATACATTACGCATAATACATTATATTTGGCTATTATGGGAAAGAAAACTTTGAATGGTTATGAATGCATAGATATCAGATTAAGACACTTAACCAAATTTATTCACCAGATAACAGCACAGTATGTCTCCTAGATCTGCTGAAGAGATTTGAAACCCATGTATTGCAATATGTGCCAGGCACATTCTTCTGCATTGCTGAAGAATACTTTGTTCTTTAATTTAATCGATTAATCAGTTAATATTTGTTGAGTGCTTTGAGCGTGTAATTCTCCAGAACAGCAGAATACTGTTACCAAAATTATGTGGAAAAGACTTTTGTGGACTGGAAATATATGTTTCTTTTGAGACATTAAAAAAACAGTACCAAACAACTGAGAAAACAGTGAGAGGCAAGTAATAGAAAGTATTGGTACTTGAGAGGAAATAATTTTGCACAAAAATTATGTAACAAAATTTTCTAATTATTCTTCCCACTTCAATTGTTTTTTCCACATTGTTTCCAATTTTTTATTATTGCATTGGTTAAATTCACAAAATATTGTGCTAACTGTTTTCAATCCACTTCTGAATTCTGGCAATATGCCTCTGAACTCATCTGAGGGACAACAGTACTCTTCTTTTCCAAGGGCAGATGGAGAAAAACTAAGTGGCCTTCACAAGGTCATCACAGTTAGAGTAGGGATTTTGTTGGCTCAGACAGTCCTAATAAGAAAGCATCTTCTTATCCTTATAATTTATTTGAAAGGTGCATTCAGAGACTGTAAGCAAGCTGCTGCTGGAACAGAGAGGTGACCAGTTCCACAGATGGACTAGCAATCCGCTATGCCCATGCATTTCCCTCCCTCCCCGGCATGCAGAACAGTCGCCCCGGGGTAGGCAGCTAAGAGCGGATGGCTTTGCAGATGAATCATTTCCCCAAGCTCCTCTCAGTCATTTCCATCGTAAACTAAACTCAGGCCACAGTTTTGTCGATATCATCTACCAAAGGCCAAACCAACCCCCACCCAACTAACAATCCCTTTTCTGTGAGCCACAACAGAACCAGGAGCTTCTCTGAATTCAGTTACTTTAGGCATTCAATGGAAATAAACAGTCATTTATAGCAGCTGTTCTATTGTTTCTACTTCAGTAAAGAATATGAATTAGGCTATCTTAATTGTATTAGTATGCATTATTTCCAGTATGTGTTATCTGAACTCTGCATAAATCAATACTAGCACTGTGATTAGGCATCATCTTCTGCAGAAAGAGCAACTCTGCTTCTAGAGAGACTGTACCAAATGTCCGGCACTTGACAGAAAAAGACAACACGCAGGTTTCCCAACACAGGAATCAAGTCTAAATCTCTTGGGGGAGGGTGGCAGGCAAGGCCAACCACCTTCAAAAATTGAAATTAAGCAGTTCGGGGGGTTTGTAGGGCTCAGGCATACATTTGGCTTCAACTTATGTGGGCTTGCCTCTTTTGGTCTGAGATCGAAATTATTTTCAAATTAAAACCATAAAAGACAATAACAGTCTTGATTCAGACTTTGACAATCCCAGTCTTACTGTGCTTCTCAGTAAAACACAACTCACTTCGTTTAAAATGTCATTGTAAAAGTTTTTAATGAGATTTCTCTTAATACAGAAATCTTATTCTAAATATATTAAATCTACATCAGAGGCTGAAAAAAGGATTAAAATAAAAAACATTTATATATTCAAAATACCCAAAATATCCCAGTAAACATCAGTTCTTCAGTGCCAGCAATTACAGTGATGGCAAGATTTGTTCTGCACATCTTACTGACTACACAGAATAGCCTAGTAGGTCATTTTGAGGACAGGCATTTCATTCCATGCCTTGACATTATAGATTTTACTATCCTAAGCAGGAAAGAGAGTTTTTCTCCTTTTTGAAAAGACCTTTCCACTAAGTACTCACAAGCAATCCAAAAATTAAACAGAGTTTTTCTTTCAATGCCTAAATTCAGAAGATACCATACTGAATTGGAAAGAGAAGCTGTAAAAATAACAAAGAAATTATGTTTAGCTATAAACTATAGTATAAACCTTCAGACACAGATAGGATTTGAATGCCCTTGTAAACTAGAGTTTGGCTGGTTGTTTCATTCCACAGATTCCTTCTCATTCTCCTAAAAATAATGCGTGAGGTGTAGGTCTCAGCTGCACTGTTCATCCCTTTGGCAACTATTTTTTGTTCTTGCTCTTTTTGAGAAATTTTGAACTTATATTGAAGTGGGAAGCCCACAGAGTACATTACAGAGTATATTAGCCATGTTGCCTTAAAATACATCCACATAAGAAGAATAGTGTTTCTACAATACCTTAAAGGTGTTACACTCCATACCTGTTTGCTAAAAAAAACGGTGATTATATAAAACATTTAATCAAAGTCCCACTCAACTGTAAAACAGCAATTTCTCTTCAATTTTCCACTTAGTAATTCTAAAACTCTTTCGAATATCAACAGTTGACAGCTTTTTGCTGCCTACAATTTGATCACAATAAAAATCATTAGCATGCTAAATAACACGCTCATGTTGGTCCTACAACTAGAAGAATCTTAACTGTACAGCGATTACTATCTATGTTAGTTTCCTGGTTGCTTTCATTTCAGTGAACAGAGAAAGATTTCCCAATGGACAGCGTGCAGTTCTGCCACAGGTTCAAAGAGAGCAGCTCACTGCGAAATCTTCACATTCATTAAGATGGAGGTAGGACAGCCAAGAACTTAGACATGCATATAAGAAAATGGACAAATCTCAACAAAACTGCAAGAGGAAACTACGTAGGCAAAATACAACTGTCTGTATTAAAATACAGACAGGTATCTGAGAACAGCTTTCTAGACCTTAAAAGGCATTAAAACTAAAGCAGTTTATATATCAGATTTTATGTTGATTCAAAAAGAGCAATTTAAGCAATTCAGATTCTTTTTCTAACTGTAGATTTAGAGGCATTATTTACTTCCTAAGTCAAAGACAAAATCTTCTAAAAGTGAAGGATAATTTCCCCTTTTATCTTCCAAGGGTGAATGACTGGACATCAGGAGATTTCCAGACCTACTGTTTAAAGAAACTACATACAAATGCATAATTGTGGATGAAAGAATCACAGAATGATTGAAATTGGAAAGGACCTATGGAGATCACCTAGTCCAACCCCATCTGCTCAAGCAGGGTCACGTACGGCACATCACTCAGGACTGCATGCAGCAGACTTTTGAGTATTTCCAAGAAAGGAGATTCAACAACCTCTCATAACAACCCGTTCTAGTACTCAGCCAACCTCACTGAAAAAGTTCTCCCTCATGTTTAGGTGGAACTTCCTGTATTTCAGTTTGAGCCTACTGCCTCTCGTCCTATCACTGGGCACTGCCGAAAGGAATCAGGCCCCAGCCTCTTGACATCCTCCCTTCAGTTACATGTTACGTATATACATTGATAAGGTTCCGCTTCAATCTTCTCCAGGTTGAACAGGTCCAGCTCTCTCAGCCTTTCCTCATAAGAGAGATATTCCAGTCCCCTAAACATCTTCATATTCCAGTACCTCCAGATCCCTTTTGCATTGAAGAATGCAAGACTCGACACAATACTCCATAAGTGGCCACCCCAGGACTGAGTAGAGAGGGAGGATCTCCTTCCTCGGCCTGCTGGCCGCACACTTTCTAATGCACCCCAGGATCCCATTGGCCTACTATGGCCACAAGGCACACTGCTGCCTCACGGTCAGCTTTTTGTCCTGCACAACTCTCAGGCTGTTCTGTGCAGAGCTGCTTTCCAGAAGGTTGGCCCACAGTGCTAGTGCCTCAGGTTAATTCCTTTGTAGGTGAAGCATTCTGCACTTCGCTTTGTTGAACTTCATGTGGTTGCCTTGTGCCCATCTCTCCATCACATCACGGGCCCTCTGGTGTATTGGCCACCCCTCGCCATTGTGTATAAGCAACAAAATCGCTGAGGTTGCACTCAGCCTCTTCATCCAGGTCACTGATGAATTACAGGGTAAATCTCATTTTGCACACTTTTTTTTTTTTTGGGGGGGGGGGGGTTTTTGGTTTTTTTTTTTTTTTTTTTTGTTTTTTGTTTCATATGTTAGAAAGAAGCTTAACAATCTACAGGTCTGCTACATTTATTCCCAGAAGGACTGAATATTGCTTAACTAATTAGCTAAACATTGCTCGAGGCAAGAAAGGATGGAAAGCACATCAGAGACCAAGATTAAAACATGAACATTCCATAAAACATGAACAAAAGTAATCACTTACATAAATACAAGAGAGGGAAAAAAACTGGTTAGCCTGCGGTTTTAGAGTAATGACTATGAAAGTTAGAATAGATCAAGAGCTGAACAGATAACTGGCACATAAACCTTCAATGAATGGTACCATCTGAACGACTATCATTATAAGATGGCAAATTAAACTACAGTCAAGAAAGAAACATTTCTTTTTTTTTTTCAGCATCTGCTAAGAAGGAAGGATATTTTGCCCTTCTCTGAGGACACAGAATTATGTACTTCAAGAACTTTTTCATCCTTTTCTGCTCCAGGACTCGGTCACTTAAGTCTCCTCCATTTATACTTCTGTGAGAGATCCCTAGGAACTAGGCAGTATTATGGGCTGTATCTTGGACATACATGTTGCTGTGAATTCTTTCTGTCATACAACGAGAACAGTACACTCATTCTCAAGATTTCTGTAATGGAATCCCCTCCCTTTTATCTTGGCATTCAGCTGGCAGACAACTATGCATTATTTATCAAAAAATCTTCATTTTTCCCTAGTATGCTTTTGTGAAAAATGATTTTAGCATTACACTGAAAACAAAGAGAGAAGCTAGAAAACAACTTCTGTATATTCTGAGAATGTTCTTAAGTCTTTCCTTGTATACAGCTTAGAACTGCGATAAGGAAATATATTTCTGAAGGAAAATATATTTGGCAGCGCAAGTTAAAAAAAAAAACTGAAATATATTTTATACTCGCTAAAAACGCATTTCTTTTTGTATAATGGTCCTGTCTTCAAGGATTTGCCCCAGCATGGAAGCCTCATCTTTGCCAGATATCTTCATAGCACATATTTTCACCACAGTCAGGTATGGCATGACACAGCTCCAACATGAAAAGCAAAAGATGATGAAACATAATTCTTGCTTCTGCTTTGGATTAATTAGAATTTCATTGGGAGAAACTTCAACCTTCAACCAGTGCAACTTTTGCTATTCAATTTTTAAAGAATTGTATACTATGCCCTTTCTTACCCTCCCTCTCGCCCAACCTCCAACTTCTAAAGATAGTAGTACCTCTAAAGATAATACCGTGAAACTACTTCTGTTACTGGTAACAAAGGTAGATATGTACCCTCTCTAGGCAAGAAATAAATGTCAGTTTTATTTCAGCTTTTGTTTCCTGTATGAATGAGTACTAAGGTTGGAGAATGGGCTTCTGATGAACAGACAGCAAAAACCTGAATTGCATTTCATCACCACAGAAGTAACTGCAAACTAAGTAACTAGGAAGAAACCTCTCGGGCATTGATCTTATTTTTTGCCTCCTCTCCTCCTCTTTCCCCCATTCAGTGGAAAAAAGACAGGGCTATCATTTGATCTGCCAGTTTAAAGAGTGCCCATTGTAGAGACATACAGCATCATTCATCCAGATGTAGCAGCAACAGAACTCGTGTTCCTAAAACAACTTAGAGTTGAAGCTCTGGCAGCTGGACAGCTCCTCCAGATTTGTCCATTAGAGTTATTTCAGTATATTTACCTATATAATGTCACTATTCAACTATCTATCGTTAAAAGAAACTGATTAGCTGTGCTACTAGTAAACTTAGGATTCAGATTTACATGTTGTATATCTTTCCCATATATCCCTCAAGATATCCATGTAATACCTATTTACTACAATGTCTGTGAAAATAAAATAAGCATCCTAATGCATTTAGTATTTTCAGGTGTCTTTCTATGCTCCTTTAATCAGAGCTTCGTTATGTCTACTGCAATCCTTAATGCAGCCTCCTCAAAATTTTCAAGAAATTCTTGACACTGTTATCAAACAATGCTGTTTGCAAAGAAAGAAGCAAACCTTTGAAACAGAGAACACAAGTCAGGTCAGTTAGCTAACCTGGAAACCAGCAAAATAAGCTAAGATATTACTACAAAGAACAAGAACCACCGAGCTCTTGTTTGGTATAAAGGGCTCTTCAGAAAAGGGATAGACATCACACAATAAAGGAAAAACCTATTCCCACAGCAAGGCATTGCAAAGCTCAGAGAAAACAGAAGAGTAAGGTAACTGTAAGATAAGTTGCAACAGGTGAACAAAGAGGAGAGAAAAAATAAATAAATAAATAACAAAAGCATTGGGGAAGGGATCTTGTTAACATCTATAAATACCTGAGGACAGGAATAAAGACAAAGAGGACAGATCTTTTATAGTGCTGACCTGTGAGGACAAGAGGCGAAGGCACAAATTGAAATATAGGAAATTGTATTTAAAGATTTTGTTTGTTTCTTTATTTGTCTTGTTTTTTACTGTGAGGATGGTTAAACACTGGAATAGGCGCAGAGCTACAAAGATGACCAGGGGCCTGGAACATGTGTCCTACAAGGAAAGGCCAAAAGAGCTGGGCCTGTTCAACCTCAAGAAGAGAAGGCTGACAGGTGAACTTATCAGTGTGCATACTTTAAGGGAGGGTGTCAAGAGGATGGGGCCAGTCTCTTTTCAGTGGTGGCCAGCAACAAGAGGTAACGACCACAAACTGAAGCACTGGAATTTCTGCCTGAATTACATGAAAAACTTCTGAATTGTAGGGGTGACAGAGTACCTGAACAGGTTGCCCAGAGAGGTTGTGGAGTCTCTTTCTCTGGAGATAGTCGAAACCCACCTGGATTCAATTCTGTGCAACATGCTGTAGGTGACTCTGCTTGTGCAAGGGGGCTAGACTAGATGACCCCCAAAGGTCTCTTCCAACCTTAATCATTCTGTGAGAAAACTAAAAAATAGGATACATAGGAGAAATGGGAGAAAAATGTCCTTTCTCATCTGCTTTTAAACTGTGGTACAGTATAATAAATCACATTATTTTGCAAAAGACATACAGAATACATAATGTTTCTATATCAAAGCTTGATGCAGTAATTGAAAGTATCAAAGTCATTCATGAGAATCTTCTTGTAATGACATTTTCATAGGAAAGTTCAGCAAGTTTGAGACATCATTTACAGTGAGAATGCTAAACAATCAGAGCCAAACTCCTATCCAAATACTTCTCTAAGTAACTAGATCAATTTAAATTAAGAGTGCCTAAGGCAATAATTCCAATCATGATTAAATGAACAAAGTAAGGAAATGTACTGAAAGTATTTAATTTAACCTTGTTTTACATTTGTACTTCATATTTATTTTCTTAAAGAAAGGCTAATATTGATTGGTTTGTATTGACTAAAACATTGCTTTAGAGTCAAAGTGATTACATTAAATCTCGATTTTTTTTGTCAGAAACATGCAATAAATCTATCATTTTCCTAAAAGAAAAAAATTATATGCATTTTGATTTTCAGTTTATACATTTTGTATTAGAAAATGTTGAATATTATTATTTTTTCATTAGATTATATTATAGTTATTATTTTACTAGGTAACAAGTTTAGAGCAAATTACAAGCTATAATTATTAACAGCTTTATTTAACAAATCTTCCTTTTCTTTCTCATTGCTTTTTATACCTAAAGCATCTGATCTTTGACTATCATGTCCTAAAACTACAAAGGAAAGTTGATTAAAAGGACAAAAAATAATATAGATTACTCCGCTACTACATGAATTCCATGCAAACTCAGAACTCGATTATTTTTCACCACAATATTTTTACAGCTACTCTTCCCAAATTTCGCAGTTCTTTAAGGCATTCAGCTTCTTACTACTTCTGCCTCTTTAAAAAAAAAAAATACTAACACTGCTTTTGGGCGTCCTTATGTAATGCTTTGACTAGACTTAACATTCAGTTTTGCTCCATAATCCACTACACCATTTGCTGACTATCCAAACAAAACAAAACTATATTCAAAACAAAGACTTGTTTGTAAGGGTCTCCTTACCATGTCCTCCTTTGGCTCTAATAAAAATACATCCAAAGAAACCAATTCAGAAGTCTCTATACCTTATTTTTCATATACCTTATGCATACCTTATGCAGCTTAAGAGGCAGAGGAGGGGGGAAAAAAAAGGAGGGGGGGGGAAGAAAAAGAAAAAAGGAAGAAAAAAAAAAAAAAAAAAAAAAAAGGAAAGAAAAAGGAACAGCAGGAACAGCTGAGAAAAATAGAAAAGCAGGACAATGTTAACCCTGCAAGTATACTTAGGAAAGCATACTACTATTTGCTATTTCTGAATACAGAAGTTCCAACTTGGTGAATAATATTCAGTTTAAATTCATTCTGAACAGCTAAAGTATGTGGTCTCTTCCAGTAGATAAGCATCAAAACCTGTTCCAAATAACTTCATACACTTCATATAAAACACCAAACAGGACATTAAAAGAGTAAGCATGGGTCACACCTCTCTGGGAAAAGCAAAGAAACCAACCATTAGTTTTGGAAAACATCGCAATAATTATGATAGTAAAAGAACTTGAGGAAAAAAAATATTACTTTATCTTCACAAATTTATGAGAAAGACAAAATAGCCTCCATTGTATCACCTTATTTTGTACAATTTTAGTTGAAATAATGAGTTAGAGATGGCCGAATTATCTTTGAATTCCCAGAGATTCACAAATGTGAGCAGTACAGATAAACAGGTAAGAAAAATTAGTGTTCTATGGCTGGCTTGGGTTTGAAATGAAAAGCTTTCAATTTTTAAGCTTTCAATTTGGTAGACAGATGTCACATCTCTGCAAGAGTTTGGAGCTGTGTTCATTGTACACATATTCACAGAGAAAAAATAAAACCTAACAAGATGCAAAAAATCAATATATCCAAGAATCAAGCCCAATCTTTCAGGGCTTAATCTTTCTAATTATTTCCACTCAAAGAAGGATGAATTGCTTTGGGAGGTTTTGTTTGTTTTGCAACACAGTGACTTGCAAGAATGGCAAATGAAAGCTGGAACTTTTCACTCTTCCTCTCACCAACTTCTCAACTTATACCTATCTTACAAAATATCCATAGCTGTAGATATTTGGTCAGGAAGTATTTTCAGACAAGTACATATTCGCATGTCAGGAGAGCAACTGGGGGGCTTAGCTTGCACCAAGTATGCCAATACAGAATTACCATGAGCTTCAGTATGCAAACAATGGGAACATCTATATGTGAACATCTTATATGTGTAAATAAAAATGAATCACATCAAATCTTTTTTTCATCTTAGTGAAAAATCATTAATATTTTATTTTAAAATAAATTATTGAACACTCATTTTCAAAAAGGCACTTCAGAATTGAACACCTTCCCAAAAACCTTTTTTCCTGAAAAAATCTGCAGCTTCAAAAATAAAGAACAAGTATGTATGCAAGCAAGTATGCAAGTAAGCTTACCATGCAAAGAAGAATGCTGCAAGAAATAAAAATAATTTATTTTCCATTTATTTTTTAATAATTTGAAGAATATAGCTGTATGTGAAAAAGCATCCATACTAAAAGAAATTATATTCTGTAGAAGCTGACAGATACAGATCGGAAAAATACATCTCAAAGCAGAATACCTTACGTAGGGAACAAATAAGAACAGACAATTGTATTATCTAAAAGCTGTAACTGTTCCAGGTCAGCTGAATGGCACCTACTCTTTTAACCTGAAATATATTAATATGGAGGGGGAGCAGAAGATCTAAAAATAATAATAATAATAATAATAATAACTATTTGCTTAAAGCAATGTCACTATTATCTAAATAATAAAATCACTCAATCTGGCTGAGTTTTCAATACGATTTTAAAATCTTCTTTAAGTTTGAGAAGAATTATGTTATCTGTTTGTTCTTCAGCATAGAACTGACAAGTGTGGTCATGCCACAAATTACACTTCTGAGGCTAAACCAAAATTACTAGAGGAGCAGAAAAAGATAAATATTACTCACAGATACATTATCTCATGCTTCATTTATCTTATTTTATGAACTGGGCTACAGAAATTGATGCAGTTTCAGCTTGACCCTTCAATTCCTCTTCCTATTCTTATTTCAAATAATCATGATTTCAAAGACTCAAAATGACTGTGGAATTCTCCACCAGTCAGTGACTCCAAAGCTGGCTCCTCCAGATGAAACCAGTCTAGATATCAAAGGCTCCTGCACTGGAAAAATCTCCCCTAAAATATATCTATATATGCCTTGACCATCATTGCAACAAGCAAGGCTAAAATTTCTGCTAAGAATTATATAGCGTCATATGTATATAAATACTATTTATTTCAAAAATAAATAAATAAAACCCCCTGTTACTTCAGAGCACTGCCTTTGAACAGCCACTTCTAAGACCTTCCCCAATAGTGTCCCCAGTAGTCAAAT
>NW_010585714.1:0-14156 GCF_000705375.1 Tinamus guttatus
AAAAAAAGTCAATTCAGATCACATTTAATGGTATCTCAAAAAGGTAGAATAACCTTAGGAAAATGGTCAGTTAGAAAAAATAGTGCATTTAATAACATGATTTAAAATATGTTGTGTATATTAACTTTGATTCATCTTCCTTCTCAGACTTCAGATACACCATGCAGAAGAGGTTCCCATCAATTCTGGAAGGTAGGTTAGGAGCTGTTGACTTCAGAGGGATGCCTAGAGCGCCTGTTGCATCTTATGTCCAAAAGAGATTTTATTACTGCATTTATTTTTTATAATAATTATTTATTGTTCTGTGGTAAGTTTAAGCAGAAACATGTATGATTCTGTATAGGTATGGCTGGAGTGTCAGATAGCTGGACAGAGTGCTCAGAACTAGAGGACAGCACATCCAACCAAACCAGCCCTGAAGTGGCTTACCTTCAGACACAGGCCGAGCTTACAAGTAATATGCATTTTCCTGTTTTTCAGTTTATTACAAAAGCAATGAGTGGGCTGGAATCCATGGCATAAGGGAGAATGACCAAATGACATGGCTAAGCAGCAAGAACTGAAGTAAGAAGGACATGGCACAAAATTCCTGTAAAAATGTTCGCTTTAAAATGTCATTCATCTTTTTGATTTATTGCCTTTGTACTTCTTTTTCAGCCCTTTGTGCCTGAACTGTTTCTTCTTTTTGATAATACTTTTCACATCCCTATTGTGAAGCCATCTGTCACGCTCTACTTCCCACTTGAGCTGTTTGACACCTGTAAGAGGAAAGAAGGAAGATGAGAAATGAGGAACTGATTAATAACTTGGACGATTACGGTGAAGTGCCCATCCTCTGACTATTGTATAGAACATGGATAAATCATGTAAAAGTTAATTTAGCTACTGTATTTATAAATGCCAATAAAATTTAAGCTGCTTTTTTTTCCCTTTTTTATTTTGACATGAAGTCTTTTCTATTTCATGAAATATAATCTTACCATTACAGCACCTCGGGGTTTTCTGCAAGTTGTTTGCATTTTCCTCATGTTACTCGTTACACATGCTCATATAGAAGTACTCAAGGTTTTTACTGCTGCTGTTAACATTTTTCTGTTGCTACCTAATTGTAGGAGTTCTAGAAATTAATTAATTGTGATTTTTTTGAATTAGTTTTTTCTGGGAAACTGCTTTTCTTTCACTGGTACTGCAATGATAAATTTCAATAGCTAGACATAAAGAGCCACACGTTATGTTTCACAATGACCCAAGTGCTACTACACTCTTCCTCAACGCAAAATTCATATGAAGAATCTCGGAGAAGTGACTATTACTATTTTTTTTTCCTCCTCTTCTTCTTCTTTTTTTTTTTTTTTTAATTTGCAGGGAAGGGGCACATTGCAACCTCTTCTCCTCCTTGAAGCCGTACTTATTCCAGTAGTCACAAATAAAATTAGCGCTGAGCATCCTTCAATAGAAATCATGACTTACTGACATTGAGCTACTACTGTTATTTGCTCTTTGACCGTATGTGTATTTCAGATCAGATATATGTCTTTGTGTAGAGGATTTGAAGGGAAAGGAGCTTGTCACTGTTAGGAATATATGCTCCCTGCAGCATGTACTTACTTGCGTTATCTCTGTTCGCCATGGCATTCATCCCAATGTTGTCAAATTTAGACCCAGCATTTTCATCCAGCAGGTAGCCAAACTTTAAAGAGAAATTTTAGTATTTAATTACTAATAAACAGGTGAAATGCATATATATGAATTCTTTAACTGATCAAACATACCTCTTCTGCAGATGCCAACATAGTGGCATCTTTGAGCTTTCTCTTTTTTCTTGTGCTGGATCCTTCAATAAAAAAATACTATTATTAAAGTATAAAGTAAAAAAGTATTATTCTTAAAGACAGCATTTCTAGTTCACAATGACATTAAAATAAAAAACTTAACATGTTTTAAAAGGTTATTTTTATTTACTAAGACCTCTGAGATAGCTGTGTTAAAAAGCTTCTCTACTCCCGTTCCCCTAAAAGAAGGGGAAGAAGTGTTTCAACTTGGGGCTAAATAGCCATATTCCATGCAACTTTTGCTTCATCAAACTCAAACACACCTCTTTCAATCTCCAGTCCTCTGAGGGCGGAAAGTTACCCTGAACTAGGCCATCCTGGTTGGAGGTCAAGGGTAACACCAGCTCCTTTTCATTTACGGTTTATCCAAATCTGAACCCAAATCCAAGACCGTAAATAACATACCAAACCACTCTGAATCCAAAGTTTTCCAGACTGTATTTGTATTAAGCTTTCTCAAATGGAAATCATGAGAATGTGAGAGTGTTTTCTTACCTTCAAGTGATCCTGCAAAATCAATATTGTTCTTTCTCTTGCCCTTTTTATTGACAGATGTGATTTTATTGTCATTGTTCAAGTCTGGAAAAAAAAAGTAATTCATATATCAGAAGTATTTGTCATAAGGCGATAATAGTTGGAGTTTTTACTTTATAAAAAGTTTAAATCATAGTGGACCCACTCTAATTTTGATCTATTAAACCCACATGACTTTAAAAAGCATTCAATGGTGTGCCCTTCTTAATAGCTTTTATTCCACAGCACAAGAAAGGAGAAATACAAAACGATAAATATGGAGACGAACAGAACAAAAGCCTGCGTTACGTAAACTTTGAGGGTCTGCTTGGTAAGCATGACGCCATAGTAATCTCATGAAGGATCAATATATTAACAGCTAAATCAATAGTTTACCAACTTTATCCTCAGTCATCTTCCTGTGACCTTATTAGTACAAATACTCCATTAATAGGTGCTTCCCCAGTCACAAAGTGTTAACTGAGTAAACAGCCTTTCAATTGAAAATAAAAACCATGAAGGTGCAGCAACCAGTTTTATTCACTAAGGAGTGAATAAAAATTTGGGTGTGTAAGCTTACGCAAGCTATTTTGTGCTACAGTTTTAGAAAGTACTTCCTCTAAAAATCAACATTAATTAGGTCTAAATGAAAAAAAAAAAAAGACCACATTCCAGGCATGTTTTTTAATAGTTTTTAATGCTTTCAAAATTGTAAAGCTTTTGCCTTGTGTAGCCAGCTATTTGTGTATAAAGCTGCTTTTACTACTGATGTTTTCAGAAGAAAGGATGTCTTGTTTGCAAATTTTTAAATCGAGTCACCTAAATCGAGACTTGAGTCAAGAACTGCTTTTGATCTGAAGACCTGTTGTCCAGAGAAGGACATTACCCACTTAACTTAAAAGCCAAATCTCCCATCTAGGTAATTAAACATTAATTTAAATAAAAATTTAAATATTTAGATAACACATTTAAAATGATGGTTGATGTTGCTTTTTTTTCAGGTTCTGATCATAGTTACTTTACCTAGGCTGTTATCATCATCAGATGCATCCATAAATACACCTCCTTCTTCATCAATATCCTCTCCAAAATCTTCCTCCATGCTTCCTAAGGAGACTTCTTCATCATCCAGCTCACTGAACCCATCTTCATCTTCAGAATCCTCCCAGTCAGCATCAGACTTCTTGTTTCTTTGACTTTTTTTACTGCCTGTGGTTTCCTTTTTTATGTTTCTGAAAATACATAACAAGCTCAGCAAATCATCTGGCAAAATACTGTTTTCAGATAACATTTTTTTCTCCCAAGAGCTTTTGTTTCTTTTAAGATTCACAAACTGCTGGTTTGTGAATCCAGCAACTCTACTAAGTGAGAAAATTAGCCTTTTCAATTAAAGAAGAAATATACAGTTATGGATTTGTCTCCTCTTTGCTATTTTTTACTCACTCCATTCCAGCTCATAAAAATTTTCAGATTTTACTGGAAGTTTAATTCTCTCTCTCTCTCTAAAAGAAGCTTTCTGCGTTGATTTTAAAGCTGTACTCTCCATATTTTAAACAAAAAGGAAGGTACTTAATCATTAATGGAACTGCTGACTTCCTGAGAATTGTGCTCTCTGATTTAGGATCCCACAAACTATTCACTGTGTTAGGTCCAGTTACAACCTACGAGCTGCTTCAAGCAGCAGTGCCATTCTCCCTCATCCTGTTTACTTCTATGCTTGGTTAAATCACAGACAGAAACCCGAGATAGAGAAAAACAGGTAAAAGAAGGACTTTGCTTACGGGGTCATTGCATTGTATAAATAAACCACTACAAGTCTCACACTTCAAGCCAAGAGACTGCAAACACCCTGGGATCAGAAGGCTCCATTGTGGAGGAGGTAGGAAAGGAGGGATATGCAGCATTAATCTGCTATTGCCAATTTTGAAAAGCGACATGTCGGGCATTTTTGAAAAAGGTCTATTCAATTTGGAGAGTAAAATGCTATAGGGATATCAAAGCAGGAGCATGAAAGAAGAGATTCAAAGTCTTACCCTGCAAAATCAAGATCATCCTGGCTAACATCAATGGCACTATCAGCAGCTTCAAATGTATCTGAAGAGGAAAAAAAAGAAAAAAAGTTTATTTTTCAGTTACTACAAGACAAAGTCAAACAAAACCATCATAAAGTCATTGCAAATGTAGAGCTAAGACCACAGCAGAAGTTCGTTAAAGATGTAACTGAATAAATAGCACATTCCTTGAGGTCAGGAATGATGATAGAAATTATGAGATTTAAAAAAAAAAAAAAAAAAAAGACCAAGTAGTAAAGAGAGAATATGCCTTACAAACTGCTAGAAGTTATTTAATTCACAGATTACATCAGGGAAAGAACAACAAGGCATGAACTGCCACTCATGAATTTATGTTTAAAATTATACAATTTCCATCTGCTAGAAAAGCTCTCGACTAAAGTAATAAGAGGAAAGTCTGGTTTCAAGGTGCGCTTCTAGTCAGTCTGTGGAGAGTAACACAGAATGGGAATTGAAGAGCCAGTTCTCTTAATTTCCATAATTCTCTATTTGGTTCTTCTTTATTATTAGTTTTATCTTAAAAAGCTGTATTCGTATGTTTGCAAAAGCAGGACATATTGAGATTATTATTGTAAGGAAAAACAAGGCCTTACCAAGTGCTCTCTCAAATTCATCATCATCTACATCTTCCACACTTTCTTCATCTTCCTGAAGCTTTTGTTTCTCTTTCCTTTTATCAAACTTCGTATAAAATCTGAAATAAGTAGCATATTGTTCTCAAACACAAGATTACATCTGGTGTTGCTTATGACAAATTAAAAAAATACATATTATCTGTTTTACATGCAATTTGCCAACTAAAACGTTAATAGTTTCAGACATATCCCAAGTCATACAGGGGCAGAAGAATACTGTACTTCTAAACAAAGCTTTAAAAGCGGAATCTCAGTTACAATCACTGTCCATGTAACACACTGTTACCTTCTCAAGACAGAGCTGTGCTCTTAAACTACTTTTTCTTTATTTTCATAATTCTGTCCATGGATAATTAAAAAATATTAGCAGGACCCTCATGCCTACCTTTGCTGCAACACAGTTTGGAAAAACTATTTGATCAACAGGAAAGAGGGTAGTCTTCACAGCTCACTTAGCACAAATGGCATAGTCCCATTAAGCAGGTATTTTTTTCAAATTTTTAAAAAAGCCCCAATATCAATTAATATCTTCTGATACATAACAATTACAAAACACAAGACATTAACGATCATTCATTGTTTAAGGTCTCTCTACTAAAATGTCAACTTATACAATGTATAAACCACAAATACCGACTGTCTGTCTTTGTGAGCTCCATTCTTTCCCAGGCTTTTCTGACAAAATTCTCAAATTACATTCTGTGGGAACAGCTATCATTACAAGGTCACTCAATTTAATCAAAATTTGGAATATGAGACAGTATTTACAAAATGCAATTTTTAGCAGAACTGCATTCAAAACTAACACCTACAATGAATGTTCACAAATATTTCATTACCTGTGGAAAAATACTTCATCCACTGGGATTGTGCTTTCATCTCTGGCACGGAACTCCTTACTGTTGACTGAAAAAAATAAAAGTAAAAACAGAATTGGTTTTACCTCAATCTGAGCATCATTTGTTACTCTTAAATTGTGCTAGACAGTTCCTGGCAAGAGAACGACAGTTCTTAGGACAACTGCTCTCCAGCAGTTGCAAGGCAGGGCCAGTTTATCACGATGGAAAAGGAAACGAAGCCGCGCGGTGCCTGCACTTCCAGGGAACCGAGGCAGACAGATACTCTGCAGTAGCTGATTCAGCAGGCTGCTGATACAGCTCCTGGGGCAGAAGCTTTTAACTCCAACACCTTCCCCTTCCTCACCCACCTCAAAAGCAAATCAAAAGAGAAAGGGCTGTATCTGATCTCACGTGGCACAAATTACAGTAAATTGTAACTGACAAGCATCTCTGTTTCTCAAAACGGAGTAAAACACAGTCGCAAGAGAGGACAGTTCGAATGAACAGCAGAAGGTACCACAGGATTTACAATCTCAGTTCTCTAAACTTCAGCAGAGTCCAGCTATACACAACAAGCACAGACTTTTACACTCATATTAAAATACCCTTTTTTGGGATATTTTACTGGTAAAATATTTAACTTCCTTAATTCTAACTTAAACGACCAGTCCGTTCCTTCAACTCAGAATAACCTCAGGAATTCAATAAAAACAAAACAACAGCAAAAAACATATCCTAGGTAAAAACAATTAGGCTTTGATAGCCATAAAACCACATGTCATTAAAAGTACATGAGCTATTCTGAAACTACTATCAGCTCAGTGTAACAGATCAGACCTAAAGTTATAGGATGCACAACCCTGGGAATGTAGCACAAACATAGACTTATTCTGAATGAAGAAGAAGATTTGCAACTCCAATTGCCAGGTATCAACTTTCATTAGCACATATGAATTTAATCTAAGGAGATAAAGATTATTACGTCTGATCACTTACCCTAATTTTTTCACTATAGGTTTTTACCACCAAATCCTGCCCTTAATCACTGGAAGGAGTTAGACTAGACAAAGGCTGTCTTATTTATAGAAGCAGAATGATACTCACCAAAATAATAGTTCCAAAGATACCTTATACTAATCCTAACAGTAACTGCAGATATGGCACTGCATAAAGTAATCCATATCTTTTAATGAAAGAGCTTAAAGAGATTTAAACCATTATATAAATCTATTGTGGCACTGCTTAAGGAGATGAAAGAGCTTAAGGAGATTTAAACCATTATATAAATCTATTTGCTGAGATTTTAAGTCACTTTTCAGTCACATTAAGAAGAATAAATGATGTTATATAATAGCTTGGGAACAAAAATAAGAACGTTAACTAGAGATCAGCATACAAGTTAAAGATTTTCACATAGTTTTAGATAATAAGAACTTCAAAAAACAGTACTTGTAATATTAGGATACTAAACATAAGAATGACATGTTTGTGAGCAGAAAATTTAGTTCGTATTTTGTAAACAAACCTCCCTCTGACATTAACTCTCTACATATTACTCTTCTACCTAGAATAACACTAGCTGGATGAAATTCTACAGGCTATTCTGGCCTTTTTTTAAGTCATGTTACATTACCAGTCTCAAGCGAAATGGCAACAAGACTCTATAGCGCTTATATAAGACTGCAAATATATTCTGACCAGGGAATTTATTTCACTTTATGGGGAATGTAAAGAAAGATAATTGAACTTCAGAGAAGGTGTAGGAGCATTACAAACAAGGCAAGCTCTGTCCTTTGCTGCTATACATTTCACAAAGAGATGGCTAAACAGATGGTATTACCTTCATGATGCACTGCCTAAAAAAATGAATCACTATGGTAGAAACTGAGAGTTAGTGAAAAAACAAGATGGGGAGGAGGTGTTAAAAGGATTTTGCATAAAAAGCCAAATGCAACAGTAAACGCTAACATGCTTTCCCACTCAAGAATGCAGAAAATAATGACTGAGGTAACTGAGTTCCTCTATATCCCTTGCTCTGTGGTTTAATGGATCCAAAGTTTCAACTGTGGCGACTACAAGCACCATTTATGCAAGAAGTTTAGACCAGATCCTGAATGCAAGACACAACCAGTGCACTCGTGATGAACAGACTTTGTATTTGTTTTTTTGTTTACTTGGTTTTTTATTGTTAACAGAAATAGCACACACATAGAAGACAGATGATCACAACAGTTACAATTCCTTTGCCAACATAATTGTAACTGCAAAGGGCCTGACTTACCTGCGAGATTCTGCACATTTTTCATAAACTGTTTCTTCTTCGGCTGCATTACCACACTGCTGGTGTTCTCTGTGGTGGAACATAAATCAGCAACAAACTGTATTACTAACCTTTACACAAATTCTCCTCTCACTTTGCTTACTCCTGGTAGCTTAGCATTTTCTGTACTGCTGCTCAGCAGGTGGTCCTAAATTGCAGACATCTTTTCTGAAGCCCCATGGACCAATTCCCTTCCTCCTCTTTTACCAACATCCACCTCCCAACATAAAGACAGGCACAAACAGGCACAGTTATTTGGCAGCCTGAGACGAGTCTGGTCAGTACAGTTAATCAATAATCAAGACTAAATGCTTCTAAGCACAGAGAAGTTCACACCTTTGCCTTTGTGGAGTTTGGGATTTCTGTACACAAAGCGATCCAAGAATCTCATTAAGGTGAAATCTTGTAATGGGTCACCTGAGTACTGAATATGATTTCCCTGAAATAATAAAAAGCAAAAAAAAAATAAGGTCTTCATTTAAGCTATATAGCAACTATACACAGAGTTAGGGGAACCAAACGTATATAATACAAGCATGACATTAAATGATGCTTCATAAGAAAGAGAGTTGGGATATTTCATGATTTAAGTCTTGCAGATTAATACATTCTTGCACAGGCTTTATAATTGGAATTTCAATATTTCTTAACAAAAACCCACCACATCCAAATGTGATAAACTGCCTTTTAATGTGCTGAACTAGCGGACAAAAAAACATTTTCATTAACAAAGAGATTCATTGTTTGCAGTCAGGCAGTTATACTCATCACTACTTGGATAATATATAATCAAGTGAAAACTAAATTCTTTTAAGCGCCTAATTGTATATGTTTGGGTAGTTCTATGGCATAGAACTAAATCACAACTAAAAAAGCATTTGTTCCAACAGCATAGTTCTCTGTATTAAAAAAACACTTTAAATAAAAAGATACGCCAAAACTCTGAAGCAGTTTTAAGAAACATGAAATATCCAGGTTTCTACAAAGTTAGCGATTTCTGTAAGTAGTCCAACTCAGATAAAACATTTTAATTCCATGAAAAAACTGGTATCTGAATGCACATTACTATGTTGCAGCGTTTCTAGTTACATGTAGAGTACAAGGAAACTCTATGAAGTATTTTTAAAAATAGGAAAATACAACTAACATAAAAATCAAAGTTCTGAGCTACAGATTAGTACAAGTACTTACTTCTAGAATTGTTCTTGCAAAGAGGGCCACAGACGGATGAAAATGTTCAGAGAGCTGAAAAACATACATCACACTTTTATTCCTGCTTTGAAATACAGACAAGAATGATTCATGTCATCCTCTCAGACTCCTGACAACACCACTATGCTTTCAGACCACTCTCCAATTCACCACACAAACTTCAGACACATTAGATCTGCTTTTCCCTCAAACAACTGAGGAGCTTCAATAGGTCTAGTCTTTTGTTTGTGTTAACCAAGTATGTCCTCACTTAATGGCCACAAACTGAAGCACCAAAAGTTCCACAGGAACTTAAGGAAAATTTTTTTTTTAACAGTGAGGGTGACAGAGCACTGGAACAGGCTGCCCAGAGAGGTTGTGGAGTCTCCTTCTCTGGAGATCTTCCAAACCCGCTTGGACGCAGTCCTGTGCCACGTGCTCTAGGTGACCCTGCGTGTGCAGGGGGGTTGGACTAGATGACCTCTAGAGGTCCCTTCCAACCTTAAGCATTCTATGATTCTTGATATAAAACTAAGATTTAAAAGCCAAAAAATATTATTGTTCAAATCTCCACTTAAAATTTCTATGCCCTATGCCTGAATATCACTGTTACACGAGTCCTTTCTGAGTTGAACGACATCTTCTCTAACCTTTCTGTTATTCCCCAGGTAGCTACCTCAAGAATAACAAAGCTTGGCTTGTTCTTTCAATACAAGGAGCGTACTAAGAAATACAAGAAGCAGCAATACAAGGTACTTCACCTTCTTCAGCTCCCAAAGGCTTGTACTTTCAGCACCACAATACAAAGGACTTCGGTGCAGAGGATCATATGAAACTCCACTCTTTCTCCCTAGGTTGGGAAGGAGAACAAAGTATCTTTTGAATTTCCTCAAGTTACTCTATGAGAATATTATTTTCACTTCATCACGACAGTAAAACTGCCTATCATTTTCAACTGGGTAGGCCAGCGATTCATACAGAAGCACATAGGGGTTATATTCAGTATGCCCTTCCCTAGCATATGATCACAGGTGAGTTCCTACATGCTTCGAAAGAAGCCCCGGGAGAGACCATCTCTCTTCTGAAAGGTCCTCACGAGGGAGTGAAGCTAGAAGCAGCCTCAAAGCTAGATGAGTTCTAGAGGCAGGTTCAAAGCTAGATGTTCTAGCAAGCTTCACAAGCAAAGGAGTAACTAGGCCTCTTAGGCTTCATTACAGCACTCTGAAGATGTTTGAATCTGGAAGCAAAAAACTCCATGCTAATTTACGTAGCTTAATGGAGTTGTGACTACATAGTAAAGTGAATTAACTAGACAATTAACACAGCCTCCTCATCACTGCTAAGGGAGGGAGGACGAAAAACAATTCAGGTTGATTCGCTTGATACAAGACAATCTGGAAAAGTTTAAAATAATCTCTTAAATTTTCTGCTTAATCCCTTAAGTTTTCAATTCATCAAGTCTTGATGAACACTATTGAATGTTGGCATTTGAATGCATTAGATTTTCTTGCAAATTTACCTCCCATATTCAGATGATGCACCCATGAGGGTGCTGAATTTGGATCATTTGTTTTGGCAGAATTTTCTGGTGTGCTACTTTCTTCCCCTTCCTCTTTATCTGCATCCACAAACTTTTCCTCATTCTCTTCATCTTCTTCTTGATCATTAAAGCACTCTTCTTCATCAGACTCCTAAAAAACAAAATATTAATGAAGAGCTGTCTTTTCCAGGCATAAGAATTACTTGCAAAAGGAAAAAGGTAGAGATAGGTTTTTATGGAATTAGAAGTGGTAAGTGAAAGCTCAATGAAATAATGAAATCAAATTGTACCACATGATCCTGTAACTGGACCCTCAACCCAGGTTTTACTTTCAGAAGCTCAGACAGAAGGTAAAGGGCTCCACAAATAAAGGGTGGCATCAGTCCACAAGTGACTTGAAGTAGCCTCTTCACAAAGGCTTTCACTCGCCGTAACACTACGTCAGCCTTCAGAGACTTATAGACAAGATTAAGAAACATGGATGGCTTTGAGCAAGTTGCTAAACCAGGATCCAGCAGCTTCCTGTAGAAAACAGACGAGAAAATATTTTGGTTTTCATAATGCATGTAGAAGAATAATTGCTATTAACCAGTCACCTGAATTTTTCAAAGTGGTACCTAAAAGACTAGTCATAGCTTGTTCTCCAACAAACGCCAGATGTTATATTCAACCCTGAAATATCAGCATCAGTGTCGCATTGATAGAGGGGATATACAGGGGAAAAAAATAAATATATATATCTGCAACCAGAAAAAAAAATAAGAAAATGTATAAAGAAATTCAGTTCAAATGAAAAAGTTGCAAAACTGAAGATGTTCAAAGTGAGAAACCAGTCTGATCTATTCAGACTTTCTAAATAAGTAAATAAGGATTAACATTAAAATGTTTCACAGTCAAAATTGACCTATTCATTGCCCAGTCCAATTTCTGGTCCATTTTTTTACTTGCTACCATGCACAGGAAGGCTACTAAATACATTACATCTTCTGAAAGGAACAAGCATTGACTTCTCTTTTATCAACTAAACAGATGCCTATAAGTATCCTATAAAGACTCACAGCAATCAGCTGGGGCAAAAAAAAAAAAAGAAATTATTTTTGCAATACAAAGTTTTTTGACTATTCAACTTAAATTATTTAAACATTCTGTAGATATTCTTTCCCCTCATGAAAAAAATACATACAAGGTCTTAGGCTAGTACGTGTCTAAAATACAAACTAGCTGTAGAAGTGACTTCATAAGTAGCAGTTATCAACTAGTTTCAAAATACATCTGGAATTAAAACATACCACCAGAATACAATGCAGTGAGTGAGGACTAATTGTGGTGTTCTCAGGACTTGCACTACCATTTGTTTTATTCCTATGTTAAGTGAAAGAAAACACATTTTCTTCTAAGACATCTTCTAAAACATCAGAGATTTTCATGTAAGACATGAAACTGCAAAACATTCAGAGGAAAATGCTTCTACAACATTGCTTTAAAATAAAAGCAAGCAGATACTCTGTAAAACAAAATTCATATCACAAACCCAAACCCATCACTTACTTGTAGAGTGCTGCATAATATCTGTCCGACACAGTCTGCTGAGAGTCCATTACTTGGAAAAGTAACATCAGGGCCTGAACACTAGTACTGAAGTTCACAACATGCAGAACTTTAAACAAGGTGTTCAGCTGCTCTTTCACTTTCTCATCGCCAGTCTCAGCATATGGGTAAGCTCTGTTCACTCCACTTAGAAGAGCGCTGAGCATTTTGGATTCAACATCTTTTTTTTTAATGCAGTTCCGAAAAAAGCAGAAATACAAAGTTATGAGCTTGTTAGCCAGCGCGCTTTCCTCGTGGCTGAGGACTATCTGATTTAAAAAACAGACAGCATAATACTGAGTTTTGACACTAATGTTGGAGCGGTACAAGAGCCTCTCCACCTCGCTGCACACTACTCCTTTCATATTTGGATGTTTGTGAAGTAAAGTCTCTAGCAGGTAGGAGGCTTTGGTGGCTATTTTATTCTGAGGGTCTCCCAGCTTATTTACCAGCAGAACAAGCAGAACTTTCTCCTGCTCAGGCTTGTTACAGAGGAGCTCGTGAGCGACAGACAGTGCTCGGGCTTTTGCTGCTGTCAGAGAATCACGGCTCAGCATTTCTAGCACCTGCACAAACTCTGCCACTTGTAGTTTCAGCTGATGCTCAAAGTACCACAGTATCAGTCGTCTGTCTCTCGAATCCCTGTTCCCACTTGCCATCTTTCCTATGTTGTTAAAAGGATGTTGTGAAAAAGACGATAGTTTACGACTGTCTGGTAGCAGATCTGACATAAGAAGCTCCTTGAAAGTATCCAATGCCATGAGGCTCTGCTGCTTACTGCCTTTCTTCTTTATGAGGTTTACCAGGTTCTCCACAAACTGAAGACTGTGGACAGCACTGTCCTGAATGAGAAGGGTCATAGCTGCCAACCTGTCAGCTAAGGTACCTGATGACACGACAGTTTTCATCCATGCAGAAGAGGCCCCTTTCTGATAATTTGTCTTATTCTTATACAAATCTGTCTCATGTTGGTACAGCTTTTGGGCCAAAGCCTTATACTTGGACAGAAGCGCCTGGTCTTGTGGTTCAGAAGTGAATTCACTGGTGTATTCCAGATCATACCATTTGCTCCCTGGTTTGATCAGTAACACCTGTCTAGCATGAAATTCAAAATCTTCTTCCTGCCGCCCTTTCTTTACTGAAAGGTGCTGGTCGTCATCACAAACTGCTTGTTTTTTCTTACTCTCTTTCCTGCTGGTCGTTCTTTCTTTGACATTTTTCCCCTCTAATGAAGGAGCACTAATCTCCTTCTTGCTTTTCCCTTTCTTGATGGGCTTCTCTTTTCTCTGGTTGCCAGCACCACCCTCCTCGCCGTCCTCATCCTCCACCACGAGGCAGCTTTCCGTGTACTTGCCGAGCCCCAGGGAGTTCACGAACGCCTCGAGCTCGCCGGGCTTCAGGTCGTCATCGATGGCGTCCTTCTTCCCACCGTCCACAATCTCCTGCTCCTCGTCCACGCCGTACAGCATGAGGTAGTCTTGCTGCGGGCGACAGCGCGCGGCCGTTACGCGCCGCCAACGGCCGCCGCCAACGGCCGCCACGTGCTCGCGCACCCCTCGCTTTCCCCTTACCTTGGTGCCGCCCAAACGCAGCACCTCGTCCAGCGTGAAGCCGTCGCCATCCTCCT
>NW_010585714.1:14549-62322 GCF_000705375.1 Tinamus guttatus
CCGCTCCCCTCCGCAGGGCTACTACACCCGGCGCGGCGGCGTCGGCGAGAGCGGCGACTTCATCACCTCGCCCGAGATAAGCCAGGTGTTCGGGGAGGTAACGGCCGCCGCGGGGCGCGGGGGGCCGGGGTGCCTGGGCTGAGAGCCGCTCCTTTCCGTAGGGCACGTGTGCTTAAGTTACAGAAAGACGATCATGATCTTCCCTTGTTTTTCCATTCGAGCTCCGTAAATTCTCCAAAGAGCTGAACATCAGTGCGGCTCGTGCCTGGTTGTGCATAAGCATATGGTCCTCAACGAAGGGCCATGTATACATACTTGCATGCATACTCGGGTAGTGACCCTCCTTTTTGGCATAATTTAAGGCCTTTGGATGCATCAGACAGGAAAACGTCCAACTCGTTCACCAACTCATTGCTTCTGCTCAGCAAACAGCCCCTGCTGAGGAGCAGGCTGAAAGTCAATAGGTGCCGTGCCATCTATCGCAGTAACTTCTTGTCACGGGATCTTGCGTTAAAACCTTGAGACCACTGCATAATGCCCTGGTTATTATCAGGCAGAGAGCTGGTGTCGCTTCCTGTAAATGGTAAAGTCTTGTTTCTTGCTTGCGCTGTTTCCCTGTGGCAGCTGATTGGGATCTGGTACATCAGCGAGTGGATAGCTGCTGGCAAACCGAAGGCATTCCAGCTGGTGGAGCTGGGCCCAGGCAGGGGCAGCCTTACCGATGACATATTGCGGGTAAGTGGAACAAAAAAGCAATATTTCTAGCTTTATTCCCCAAGGACATTGAAACCTGAAATAAAGAATGAGACTGTTGATTGATATTGATTGTTATAGAGTTTAAATTCTCCCTAGGAAGCTGATCATTTCACTTAGTAGACTTGCAGCTTAAATTCTAATTAAAATAGACACTTTCTGCTTCTACTTTAATGAAGAGACTGGGCCTCCAAGGTGAGCGTAGAACTTGGGCTTGTGCTTGGGTGTTTTGTGTGTGCGTGCGCACGGACACACACAGCTCCAAATAAAACTTAATAAAAAGGGAGGACAGGAATATTAGATTACAAATTATTTATAGGAAAGCATTATTCAAACTGGAAAAACACGTAAGAGGGTGCTGCTGCATGTAACTGGGAGGCCTTAGTGAGAGCAGCAGGAGGAGAATAGCACAGAAGCTAATTTGTCTAGTTTTCTCTGAGGATTTCACTGCTTTGCTTCTGAATTAATGCTTTCTGCTCTATCACTGTTGTGTAGGTATATATTAATTAAAATATTTCCACTTCAAAAGCAGATTGCCAATGGGATCGAGCACCTCAGACATTTTATTGTATTTACATTTGTTAATGAAAAAGAATTGTACTAAGCACAGTGAAATACACAATACTGAGTACTTTCATTTATGGTGTTGGTTGGTGAGGGTTGAAGCACTCATCTCCTGAAGCAGGTGGAACTTAGCACTAGAGGAACTACTTGCTTTAAGCCTATTACCATTTTAAATGAGCACATGGTATTACTGTGCTTACTGCTACATAACGCTTGGTCTTGTTTGCCAGTTGGTCTAGAAGAAGCTTAATAGCTTTTATTAAAATCAAGTTAGAAATTCCTGTTTCCTTCAGTGAGAGGATTTTGCTAAGTGAAAGCCCTCGAATCTCTGACCTTTAATATAAATATGGGAGACAACTTTCCTATTTTTCATTCTTAACCCTTTAATGTATATAACATGTGACTGTGCCTAATGGAATTCATTTGTGTTTATAGGTCTTCAAACAGCTTGCCTCTTTACTTAGTAAATGTGATATTTCTATTCATCTGGTAGAAGTGAGTCCCAGACTCAGTGAGATCCAAGCACAGATGCTGACAGGAGGGAAGGTGCAGTCAAGCCCCAGGGACGATGCTGTTTACATGAAAGGCGTTAGCAAGACTGGAATTCCCATCTCCTGGTACCGAGACATTCAGGATGTACCACAAGGTGAAGAACTTGGAGGTCTCATTACAGGGATGGCTCATCTCTCGCATTTGCCATTTTTTTTACAACTGAGGATATCTTTTCTAGCCCTCATAGCAGCTCCACAGTAAATAACATCCATATTAACTCTGAGTTCCTGTGTGAGCCTGAGACAGGATCTTGTCTCAGCTTCTCATAATGGCTACCGCTTCTGACTGCCCTGGTTTGCAACAGTAACCCACGTCATAAACTTCAGCGCTTATTTGTGGGGGTCAGTTACTGGCTTCACTGCCTTAACATTACTGCAGGCGTTCACAAATCCTAAAAAAACATGCATTGTCAGCTAGCTGTGGAAACATTGTCTTTGATGCTTTCAAGCTGGGAATAATGACAGTTATTTCATAGTGATATTAAATAGCTTAATTAAATATTTAATTTAAAAAAAAACTTTCAAGTGGAAACTACTATGAAAGCATCATGCTGAAACAAATACTTGAATTTATTCTCTTTTTCCTTTCCACAGGTTACAGCTTTTACTTAGCGCATGAATTTTTTGATGCCCTGCCCATACATAAGTTTCAGGTATAGCAAGAAGATAATTGTGAATGTGATCATCTAGTTAGAGACCTTGCCTCTTTAAGGAAGAGAATTATGCTGCTACCTTGGACGCATCCATTGACTATGGTAGAATATTTCTAACCAAACCTAGACAAAATAAAGCTTAATTCACCTGGTAATTGTAAAATTAGTAAGTGTTCATGACTAGAAAATATTTTACTAAAAACATATATATTTTACTTAATTCTCAAGTTTCTTATGATTTATACTACATTAATAAGAATTTAATTTCAATATTTTATGTATTACTAGCACCAAAGACAAGCTGAACTCTGAAGGTCTTTCATTTAAAAGGTGTAGCAAAACAAGGGCAATACCACAACAAAACTAGTTAGGTCTTAGAATAAACATTAGTTTAGAATAAATAAATAAGTTTATCAAAATCACTGTTAGAAGCAGGAAAAACCCTTAGCAATTTAAGCATTGCACTAGGCCAAGGTACTAGCAATAGAAGAGGCAGCATTTTCTCTGTAGTGTCACTTAATCCCTCTAAGTATAATGAAAGCTGAATTTGTTGACTGTAGGCCAGGTTCTAGCACCAGCTTTTACCAAAGCAGCCCTTGGAATTAAATAGGAATAGATAATTGGTCGTAGCATGTTACATTCTTTAAATTCTTGCGAGAAACATGCTAGTCTGACATATTAGTGGAATCAAATAAGATATTGTGTCCTCGTTAGGACAGAAAAATCATTACTCTGCATTCATTAAACAGAGAACAGAAAAAGGGTGGCGTGAAGTGCTGGTTGATGAAGATCCAGAAGTGTCTGACCAGCTCCGGTTTGTCCTGGCACCATCCAGCACCCCTGCGACGCAAAACTTTATTCAGGTAAGGTCATAACTACTGAAATTAATATGTAGATCATTGACTCTTTGGGGTACACTTACTTCCTCTCAGTTACTTTGGCAGGAAGGTTTGCTTATGCTGGCCTTGTGATTTTTGAATTCTGCACTAGCCTGAAGAAAGAAGAGAACATGTGGAAGTGTGTCCTGAGGCTGGGGTCCTCGTTCAGAGACTTGCCCATCGTCTAGAAAAAGATGGAGGGGCTGCTCTCATTGCCGATTACGGTCACGATGGAACCAAAACGGACACTTTCAGGGTAAGGTGTACACCTACTGTATTCTAACCTTCTTATTCTTATTTTCAGCATTAATAATAAAAGAGCTCCTGCAAAAGAAGGGTTTTAAGTGGGCATAATAGTAAAAGATGTATTATGCTGCCACCATAAGACATAGCCCTGTGGTACTGTTTAATCTGAACCCTTTGTACATTTTCCTGAAAATTTCAAAGTCATTTGCTCTCATGCCTGACTTCAGCAAAGACTAAGTTGGGAGGAAGGGTAGCCCCTGCTGTGGGAGCCAGGGTACAGCAATGCCCTCTTCCCATTTAATTTTCCAGGGATTCCGGAATCACAAACCTTATGATGTGCTGAAAACTCCGGGTATGGCAGACCTGACAGCAGATGTGGATTTCAGCTACCTCCGCAAAATGACACAGGGAAGAACAGCCACGTTAGGCCCCATAAAACAACGGGAATTTTTAAAAAACATGGGCATAGACCTCCGGCTGCAGGTAACGATAGTGTTGAGAGATACACTTCTAATCCACAAATGATATTCAGAAGCAGCAAGAGCTTCATTTAATAATCTGACTTTATACAAACCTGTTCAAAACCCAACATTTTTCTGAGACAGCAAATATATTCTTTCTCTGAGATGCTAGTTGCTCTGGAGCTGTCAAAGTAAGCTGATTGTATTATATCCAGGAGCATCCCATGCAAATGTTTGCCAGTGTGCATTGATGTATGAGGTCTGGCAGGAACCTGCCACTTCCACTGGATGTCATTCCCCTGTTAAATTGGTGCAAGTAAAAAGATGCATGAGGAGATGCTGGGTGTGAGGGAATACGTTAAAGCAGGGCAGGTGCAACACACCTTCTGTTTTCTTTCTAGGTGCTCCTCCAGAATTCACAGGACATGGCAACACAAGAGCAGTTACGTCATAGCTACGATATGCTGATGAATCCTAAGAAAATGGGAGATTGTTTTAATTTTTTTGCCCTGCTGCCTCATCACAGACTTGCACAGCCTGACCAGAGAGAGAATCTCCAACCAAGAGCACCCCTAGTCCCTGTTGCTGGCTTTAGTGAACTCTCACTGCAATAAGTGCAAAATGCCTGGTGGTACAAACTTTTAGGAGCAACTTATTAAAATAATCAAAAGAAACTAAATTGAATCCTCTGCATTTCATGGTTTCACATACCCCATGCTATGCAGTACTGTACTCAACAAATAACTAGATGTGCAGTAAGGAATTACACTATTTACAAGCTGTCTTTGAACTGAAAGCAGGGGAAATGTCACCCTTCGCTCCTCCAGGCAATTTCCTCATGACAGTCCCTGCCTGAGGGCTTAGGCCCAGGGTTGTGGGGAGAGCTAAATTGACCCCTGGAATCAAGTTAAAGCAGTTCTCCCTTGGCCCATGACAACGGCAGGTGAGGATGCTTTAAATAGACCCAGCGGAGATGCTTGTAAAACAAACTCTTCATTGACACCCCTATACTCTTCATGAAGGTACCTCCAAGATAACTGTGGAACGAGGAACTAGGCACAGAGCTACTGTTAACAGGAACTCCCAGAGCTGAGGTCAGACAAATAACATGCAAAAGTGAAATAAAAGTTTTAGGAAAGAGCATTTGAAGTGAGAGAGAATCCATGCAGATAAAAAAAACAAGTGCAATAGGGAAATAAATTTTATTTTCAAGCTTATCAGAGGATATTTACAAACACGGGGATGTATAAAAATATAAAAGTACTTGACAGTGTCCTTTTGAGGCTATAAATTTTACTTGAGCTTCTTTTTGTAGTATCATCGTAGCACTATTTCTTGAATGAATGCAACTTAATTCATGTAGGGGTAAGGATATTAAACAATGTATCTTACTGATGTCAGAGTTTTCAGTAAAGGTAGAATAAAAAGGGAATAAAATGTCTGCTATTTCAACTACTCAATGAAGTAACTTTCTAATATATGTCTGATTTTTTTGGTTCCTCAACTATTAGCTTGTGGCTTCTAGCATCTGTCCCTGTCAGCCTGCATGGATTGTCAGGCACTCTACTCCAAAGGCTTGCTTTTTTGCCCCCCCCTTTTTTTTTTCCTTTTTTTTTTTTTTCTTTTTCCTTCTTTTAAATAAAACTTGAACAATAAATAGTTCATTGTTTAATGGTCTGGAGCAGAGCAGCCTTTAAGGGACAGACTCCAGCCAGGCCTTTTACTTCACTGTTGTCCCTTCCCCTATCCCTGTTTTGTTTTTCAAACTGAGCTGTTTTCTTTCCCTTAAAGAAAAGCAGGAAAACCTGAAATGACAGCTCCAGTTAAAAAAAAAAAAAGTTTAAAAGCAGAATATATCTACACTATTCCAGGTGGGATGGCAGAGAGCAATGGCTTCACTGAAACTTGGTCACTTGATTGGTGGAAGTTAGAAAAAGAGTGCTGCTTCCCTTATCAGACCTGGGCAAATACTAACTAGCCCACTGCTTTCAGAGGTCATTATTCTGGTTCCAAAGGTACAAAAATAGTGTGCCTCTTAGAGAAGCATCAATCCTGAAGCTTTGCCAGCCTTGACAGGAGAGCAAGGTTAAGGGACAAATTATGCCCCTTTTAAATTCCTTTACACTTTATACAGTGTAAAAAGGTGAGAATAATGCTCAGCGCAGAGGCAGCATGGGCTACTGCCAGGCAGGGCCCCTGCACAGACCTGAGAAAATAAAGGGTGCTATGAAGAGAAGGTGCAGGGGGTGAGAGGTGGGACGCTCTGCCTGTGGGTGGCCCTACAGAGTTGTCACAGAGACTGCACTGAGCGTCTTGCACAGACTCCAGCCCTGCAGGCTCAGTTTTTAGTAACCGAGACCTGCAAAAGGCAGCAGCAGTTAGATCAAAGGCAACAGGAGAGGGCAGGGCAGGTTGGAGGCGCTGCCAGACGTGTGGGTGGGTAACGCACCCCTGCACATCCCATCGACTACCCAGCCAGCCAACAGCATGACCAGAGGCACGACCAGAGGCGGCTGCCGGCCTTGTAGCGACCTTGGAAAACTGGATGATTATCTATCAGCTTAGAAAGAGAGTCTGCTCGACTACTTCCAACTCAACAACAGTAGGAAAAAAGACACAGACGATACTTGTAGGAGAAAAGAGCTGCACCCCAAAGGCTCCACTACCTTTGCAGCTCAAGCCTGTATCAGTACTAGAAAGGTATTTTAAGCCAAGCTCTAGTTAAGCTGCCTGGCACCACCTCAGGAATATATGAACAGCCATCCAGCATCCCTGCAGCACAAAGCTGTTATCCCACAAACAAAACAAAAACACAAACACACTTCTTCCACATTTTTAAAGCAGCAGAAAAAAAACAAATCTTCCTGCTACATCCATCCGCATTTAACATAGAAGGCCTCAAACTTCCTTGAAACATCAGCCAACTCTTACCTGATGGGCTATCCCTCCAAGAGAATTATTTCCAAACAACATTGCTGCTTATACCCTGTTGTATACAAGTCCAGTATGTGGCTGGGAATACAGCAGCTGAGGTGTATGCAAAACCTGAACCATGAGTTGGTTTTGGAGTCTCCATCCAGCCCATAAACAGGAAAGCTGAACATGGAGAGCAGGCAGGAGGGGCTGCAGGTGAGAGGCAAAGGCCCTTCCTCCCACAGTCCAGCTGCCCTGGTGCAACTGCTGATTTAGCAGCCACTGTAACTCTGCTCAAAGCTTCGGAGCAAAGACAAAAGTTAGCAGAATACAACCTGCTCTTGACATCTAAGTCCAGGAAACCTTTAAAAATTCTTTTAAAAATCACAAGTTAAATTATTCAAAGCAATAGGAAAAAGCTGTATATAATTCCATCCCCCCGTTTTTTTCTCCCCCACCTCCTTTTGCTAGGAGCAATTTCTTCAGCAGAAGGATGTGCAGCATCAGGTCTCGTGTGCTCTCTGTGCGCTACTGGGGCACTTTAAGGCGAAATGCCTGTGGCCTAGACACGTGCCAGCCTTGCAGAGCAGCACACTGTATCATGCACGGAAGGACTAACATAGCTTTGATTGTCATCTTTTTAGATTGTCAGCCAGCTCTTCAAGAGGAATGTAAGAAGCTGTGAGGTTTTCTTTCTTCAGGTATCTGGGAAAAAAAGTTCAGTTGGGGCAAAGACAGATGCATTTAACTGTCTTAACAGCAGCAAATTACTCCTTTGTCTGTGAAGCCGTATTCAGTCCTAAGCCACTGTGCTTTGCTATTAGTCGAGGTGTTCCACACCGATTTCCTTTTACAGTCTCCTTCTGTGATGCACAGTCTAGTAAATGGGAGATGTATCTAAATAACAGAAAACAGTTCTCTATGGCCTAATACATAGGGATTAGGAAACCGTTACAAAATTCTTATTGTATAAACTACAAAAAAAAAAAAAAAAAGAAAAAAGAAAAACTCGCACAAAGCATCAGTCCGTACACATTACACCCCAGCACGGGCTTGTGGCCACGCAGCCTGGTGACGTGTTATCCAGCAGGGCTATCCCACCATCTGGCAACTATTCGTAGCTGAAGTCAGAGATAGAGCAGCGCTTGCCAGATGACAGACTCTACCCCATGCCGATGCAGTATCTGCGCAGTTCTGTATACTACGTGAACAGCACTCAAGGAGCAAGTCATTCCAAAACTTATCTTCGGTTTGTCTGGAGTGCCCTCCTTTGCTGCAGGTTAGCGTTAACGAGTGACTCAAGGGTCCTCCTCCATGTCATCCGGGTTTGGAGCCATGATGAAGTGCTGGGGGTACTCGAGGTGGTGCTCGGAAGCGTGCTCTTTCCAGCGCGCATCGTCGCTCTCGTGCGTGATGTAGCGCTCCCCAATGCGCGTTTCAAATTCTCTGAGATCAAGCCAAGTCTGATAATCCTAAGCAGTAAACAAGATTCAACACAGCAGTTTAAGAAACAGCGGCACAGCATTCCTAAGAAGAAACTAAGCCATGTCTACTTTTAATATAAATAACCAGGAAATATAACAACAGTATGGATTCCAAAGTCAAACCAAGCATGTGCATGCAGAACAGTTCAAAAAGAAAGAGGCTAGCATCTAAGACACTGCTGGTAAAATCTATGAACATTTTTCTAGACTAAGCTATATCTAAGCTATACTACTGTTTTAAGTTTTTATATGTACATTATATGTACATACATGAAATACTACAGATGATGTTCGTACTCAATTTGTATTTTCCCCTCAGTGTCTTCCAATATATTTGTGTGCATGTACATATACACGCACGCACAGTATTATAAGACTACTGTGAAAAGAATCCAAGTCAAACAATCATATAAATTCTATTCCAAACCACAGTCTCCTAAAATGACTACAAGCTGCAGCACACACTTGTGCACCCACTTCAGCACCAAACAGCATTCAGTGGAGCTCCAGGCACCCCTCATTGCCAGCATGCAGGAAGCAGAGGAAACTTTACAGCACTGTCAGGTAGGAAACGAGAAAAGGAATGGTGAGGAGAGACAAAATTTCACTCAAGTGAATCAGCCATTAAGAGATGGGCAGAATACCAGAATGCATAAAATATTGAAGTGTTGAACAGAAATGTTCAAACCATCCTCAGATGTTTGTTAAGTAATAGTATTAGGCTTTGTAAGTCCCTGAAGCATTTCATTCAAAAATCTTTATTCACCCTTACAGAACACAAATTTTATAAGCATTAAAAAAAAAAAAAAAAAAGAGGCAGATGGCTTTACCTGTAACCACGGGTGACTAAGAGACTTGTCAACACTGAAACGTTTTCTCATCTTCACTTGAAGCAAATTATTTATTAAATCAATAGCTGTCAAAAACAGAACAAGTAAATTACTTTGTTCAAAGTAATTTAAAAAACTCAGCAAGAGTTTTAACAATTAACCTTGTAAACTTCTGGGACATTTAAATCCAGTAAGTGAGTTTAGCTCCCCCTAAGGTACAAAATAAACTTCTGCATCCAATTTTGAATCCAATTCTTTAATTGTGTTTGAATCTAAACCAAACACATTTTAAGAGATCAGTGATCAACAAATATTCAGGCAAGAGTTATTTTTCCATTGGGATTTTTGGAAGAATGAACTAAGTCTACTTTTTATCAGGACAGAAAATTGCAAGTGTAAGGACTGGGATAAATACAGTTTTTATACCAACTTTTCTTACTGAATCTCTTGACTCCCAATCCCACTGAAAATGATCCAAAATACCAGAAACAAACAAACAAACAACAACAACAAAAGTTATTTACCTTCAGTAGAGATTTCCTTCCAGGGATTTGGCGGGTACATAAATGCTGCATTTTGAATCTGATCATTTATATCCTCATCTTCATTGAACGGGAATGTACCACTGAGGCTCACATAGACAATGACTCCTACCGACCACATGTCTAGGGAGCGGTTGTAGCCTTTACTTCTGAGCACTTCAGGGGCAAGATAAGCAGGGGTCCCCACCACCGAGCGCCTGAAAGATTTTTCACCAATGATACGTGCAAAGCCAAAATCACAGAGCTTCACCTGTAACAGAAGCATATTTCAAACTCAGAAATCTCTGGTTCATCTCCCAAGTACACGGCTGCCCGAGACCAGGGTGCTGCTAGGTACTGTTTCTGCCGCTAGTTACCTCTCCTGTGCACGCAAACTACAATTTAAGGCCTGAAGTGACTGGCTTATGAGGCTGTGAATGAACCACGCTCAAGGAGATCTGAACTGGCCTTCCTTCACACAGCCACAACTGAGCAGGCAAAAATAAACCCTGCTCCAGATCCAGAATCCATAGTGAATCCAAGTGAACAAGGTGCATGAATTCCAGCCAGCTCACATGCCTCTTAACTGTATTTAATCATTCATCCAGGGAAATCTTATGCAGAAATCACAGGCTGATTTTTTGCCAGAGCTTCTGCCCAGAGTTAGCTGGGTTTAAGAGACCCAGAATCCTCCAAAGAGAAGTATCAACACCTGTTGCTTGCACTGATGCTCAAATCTTCCTGGTTCTGTGAAAGTTTCTTATCTTGAAGGCAGTATAGACAAGGTCTTGCACAGATAGAAGGTCCACATCAAGCCCATCACTAAACCCAAGTTAACAAACCCTCCTCCCAGGGTATTCAAGAAAGCAGTGCACCAAGGGCATCCAGGTGGCTTTCCTGAATCCAATCCATGTAACATTAACCTCGTGGGACCTAGAGTATTTCCTTGAAATAGTCTGCAATTACTTGAGGTAGTAAGTCAGTTAACCAAGTTGAGTTGCAGTGGCTGTATTTCCTTAACAAAGAACAGTGAAAACAGATGAAAAGAAAGATTATTCTTTTTCTAATTTTTACTCACTTGAGGGAATGGCTCTGCTGATGCTAGTAGTACATTTTCTGGTTTTAAATCACAGTGCACAATATTCTTGAAATGTAAATTCCTCAAAGCAACAAGTATCTACAAAATAAAATGAACATTTCAAAAACCAGTCAGCTGACTAAAAATGTCTTAAATATCTAAAGCCACACACTCTAAGCAGTGCAATAACTTGTATCTGCCCAGCCTTTAAGAGTTAAAACAATTAAACAGCACAAGTAATACTCTTGCCACCATAACAAGATTCAGAACTGTCAGTTTTTATTTTCCTTTTTAACCTGAAGGTCACAAGCTGGGTCTTTCTGAACACTAAGCTTTCTGATGAGCACCTTTGGATGTCCATAATTTTGTATTTTAGAGAAGAAAGGCAAAATATACAGAATTCTTTCTCTATTTTTCAGCTTCCATCAGCTTGGTAGCACCTGTGCTGTCTCTCTAAATAACTGTACAGGAAGCCCCTTCTCTCAACTCCTCTCCCAAATAATGATGGGAGACAAGTCTAGCCTATCCTCTGAAGAAAGAGGGACCAAGCACCAACCTGCGTGACCATGAACTTCGTTATACGCTCTGGCAGCCGACTTTTCTCACTGGAAAGAATCATTTCCAGCATATCACCATGCAGCTTCTCCATCACAACAAAGACCCGCTCCGGGGTTTCAAACATACATTCCAGGTTTACAATTCCAGGGTGATGCAAATTCTAAAATAAATTAGTACAAGTACATCAGTAAAGTTGAAGCATGAAGTTATATTGTGAATTATGCAGGTATTTTGAATTACAAATTGAAAAGCATTTAAGGGGAGAGTTAGAGATGAAAAACAAAATACCTGAGGCAAAAAGCTATTGAAATATGTCAGCTATCAGCATTAAGACTAATTTGTTTGACACTAATTACACAAAGCAATTTTACAGTTAAAACACTCAGTAGCTTGACTATAGAACACAATAACAACATCCATAGATCTGTGGGCCAGGAGTGGTGATAAGACAATCAAAAATCACATTTTTGTGCTACCCAAGGGAGACATCACATAACCAAAGTACATGCGAATCTCCTACAGGGAGTGGATACTACCACCGATTTATCTACTCCATCAAATATTCAGAAATCCCTACACTTGTGAGATTCCCTCTTACAGAATTCAGAAGTCACACAGATCTAGAAATCAATTCAGAGCATTTACACACATTAAAAATAATCTTATTACTGACTTATTTGAGAAACTGCTATGTGATCTAGAAATACTTCTATACCTGGAGAATAGCCACTTCATTACGAAGCTGACTTTCCTGTTTGGTTGGAAACCTCATCTTGTCGATGACTTTGATAGCCACATCCCTTCCAGTCTTCCTATGTTTTCCTAAAAAGAAAATTGATGTCAGATATCAAGAAGCAGAAGCAATTCATAGCTATAAATTATACCAGCAGAAATTCCTTTTGGAGGAAACAGGTATATTTTGTAGAAGTGTAGAATACATCAATATTTATATTTAAATTTACAACTGGTAAAGGAGTAACAAGAAGTGATCTGCCCGAACAGGAAGGCTGTAAGTAAGTTTAAATCGGCTACTACTCTGCTGTCAGGCAGCACACGGACCCTAGGCACATCAAGTGAAGTTTTCCCTCACACAAGTGACTTGCAAATTGGCAAGTGCTACTGAAACCTACACAATCCTGTCTCCAATATTAAAAAAAAAAAATCAGGACAAATGTGAAGAAAATCTACAAAGTCCTCTCCAGTTGTTTCAGCAAATGCTTTCATGGGCTCCGTGTGCACAGGAGGTAATATCTGATACTCTGTGAATGCAGGGTAGCTCCGTGCCACGAAGAGGAAAAGATTAACTCCCAGACGGCAGACTATTGCTATCAGAAAGCTCTAAAAGACTATGCTAAGGTAAAAGTGCTAATAAAGCCAAACACTTCTTGCTGCAACTTGCAACAGCTGATTGAGAAACATTTTGCAATACAAGGATATTTCAAGGGCTAAATGACTAGCTGTAACTACTTACAGATGTTCTCCGTAACTGCTGTTTTCTTTCACATTCAAATCAGCAAGATGAATGGGATCACATACTGAAAGACCTTCACAATCTACAATTAAAACTAATCTAAGAAAAACAAGTCTGTAGCAAAAATACAGTAAGTATCTGTTCAAAAACAGGCTTGGAAGCTACTGCAGGAAGAGGGATCACACACAGAGCTACAACACAGGCGATTCCAGCCTCCCATCTAGGCAGAACTACAGAGACCGGAGTTTCCTGCGCTGGCTCCCAACCCAGCTCGGCCTCACCTGCTGCTCTGCGCTCGGCGCCGGCGGCCAGGGGCTTGGGCAGGACACGGGAATTGCTCCCAAAGGCTGCTCCATGGAGCAGCTAACGGACCTGCCTTAAAGAACGTCAGGAATAAAGGGCCAAAACCAGATTTATCTCCGCTGCAGAAAACGTGCGATTTAGAGACAAGGTTCAAGTTCCGAAAGGGTGTAACAAGGCTGCCAAATAGACTTAAAGACCGAAGAGCAAAAAATAGTTAGAAGAAAATTACATTAATCCTAATAAAGGGATTCAACTACACCGTGGACTGTTACATGAAGCAGCATAAAACTCTAAGTCTGGGAAGACAAACTGATCTAGGGAGTTTTGTCATTCTGTATCTCTTAAAAATAAATCAGCAATTTTTAGGAATAATATTGGAAATCATTGCTATTAAGGCTAGCATGATTTTAAAACTCCCAAATTCTGGGAAAGCAATTCTGATTTAAAAATTTCAAAAAATTCTATCAAAATGTAGCAGAAATATCATTAGTTATGAACCAGATACAAAATCCAGAAGACAAATACTAGATTTCAAGAGATGTAAAATACAAAACCAACAGAGTACTTACTACAGAAACTAGATTAGAGCTAAAACTGAAAATGAATAAAGGATAAGAGAAATCCTATTCCTATGCAAAACATTACAATGGTACAATGGTTCATGGCAAGTTTACATCAGTAAGAAAGTGCCAAGAGTTTCTTTTTATCCCTCCACATTTTTCATTCCCTTCAAAACTAATCAAAAAAATTTGAAAGGGAAAAAAAAAACCTAAGGAGTGGGGGGAAACAGCTGTAACTGAAAGAAACAGAAACTGATTTTCAGCTTGTACAAGTTGGACTTTTGCCTAGAATTTTAGAATATAGGAGAAAAATAGGGCTCAGATCTTGTAATAATTAAAATGCTTTCTGTAAAGTACAGGGACACAGCAAAAGCACCCCCTTAATTTTATTTTAGTTCTCCAAAGAAAATGTTTTGTTGTTATTATTTCAGTAAGCTTAAAGAGCTGGGGAGAAGAGAGTATTATAAATTAGCAGATCCAGTCTCCCAAACACCAGCAACAGTTAAGTAATGTGTGGGGACAAGCAAAAGAATCTGATGGATTTTTTTTTTCCTCTTCTCTTTCAGCTTTGGATGTGGAAGGGAAGACAACCTCTCAAGAGTAATGTAAACCAGACCATCCAAATTTTCTGAAGTAACAGATTATTTAACTGCACAATTAACACACAGAAGAATCAAAACCACACTGTTTTCTGACTAGAAAGACAACATGACAGAAGTAGAAAGGCTCCCACACTTAGTTCATTAGTTACCATTTTTTTCTTCCTTTCCAGCTTTACAATCTTCTCTACACTTTGGATAGAATATGTGGGATGAAAAGGAGAGTGACCTAGTTCAGATATTACATTTATAGTTTTTATTTTGTTCATAACTTACAAAGAAGTTTTAATATAAGGTTTTATATAAAGAGATGATACAGCTACATCTAAAACCACAAACTGACACCTCTTCAAAAATAAGTTTTTTCTTTTTATCTGCTGCAAGGAATTGCACAAAACAAACTCTTGTTTGTGTCAAAGCGCAACCTAGAAAAAAAGTATATTCTTACTGCTTTCAGTTGCATTTCTCAGCTATCAGTTAAAAAAGGTATAACTAATAGCCTATGTCATATCAAAATATGATATATTCTCTAAACTCTTTTTGATGTTAATGCATTATATCAAACATATAAAATGAATTGTAAGAAACAAGTAAATAAAAATGCAGAGAAACTAAATCAGAATAATTCTAATAGGTTGGGGTTTTTTTGTTTGTTTGTTTTTTTTAAACAGGATAAACTTTACCTACACAGTCCAGATTCAGCTAAACAAATATGAAAAGTGTAATTTTATCAAGCAAACACACCCTCCACCTTAACTACATACATTATGGAATCTACTATAATTTACCTCCATAGACAATGCCAAACTGACCAGAACCCAGAACTTCGTCAGCAAATATCTGGTACACAGAGCTGATATCCTAATGCATGTAAAAATAAAATAAAATAAAACATTTTAAAAAAATCAAGAATAATCAAAATGCTCATGAGCTTATTGGTTAGTACTTAGCTAGGCTGTATTAAAATCATATGTTAATCAAACCAGGTAAAGGATGTCATCATTACTCCAAATAGAGTGGGGAGGAGGAAAGTATTTTTCCTGAAGAGGTTCTGCTTAGCTGCACTGCATGCAAGAACATGCACTCGTATAAATCAAGAGCTGGCTGAGTGAGGAGATAATTCTAGTTCAATATATAACACAGAATTCTTTAGCTACAGTATATCCTGGTGTTGTTTTCTCCTTGAGATACTATAAATTACTTTGGAACACCCTGAGAAATAAACAATATTGCTACATGATATATATGACTCACCACATTCTCCTGGACTTGGCAGTTTGAAACAGAGATGCTGAGAGATAACTCCTCTGCAATAGAAAATATAACACAATAAGAGAACAATATGTGCAGCCTCTGATTGTAAAAAAGAAATAAACATGTTTACTGACTTATAACTTGGTCATGGTGAAAGAATTATCACTGATGTTCTGCAGAAACATCATACTCTTGAACTCAAGATTCACAGATTGATTAGGTAAAGCTATCTGTTCTGAGGGGAGGATGCTGGAAATATATGTCCATTTTTAAATCTTATCCCCAATTACATAAACAGTAAGGCATTACAAGTGTGTACAGTGTAAAGAGCTGGAGACGAAAAGCAACAGTAAGATAGTAATTGTATTACAGTTCCTGGAACTACCAGGAATTTCTGGTAGTATCAGAAAAACATAGCTAAAAGGATTAGTAGATGATTTATATTTAAACATGGTTACTAACTTTCTGCGGCATCAGGATATATATAAATGATGCACAAAGATAAGTCAAGTCAGGCAAAGCAAGTAACAGAAGACCTGAAAATTTAACACACATACATGACAATCTTAGTTTCATGAATAAACTATAGACTCATATCAATCTCCATAATTTAAAAGCATATTTAAAAGGTATAATCTGATACTCTGCAAGTGAAAGTATCAGATGCAGATAAAGAACTTTTCAGCAGGCAGATGTAGACATGCAGTTTTCATCACAGGAATAACATTGCGATGCACAGAGAGATGCATCAAGTCAAAAACACCCCTTTTCTTTTGACTTCAAGAGAAAGGTCAAGCTTCTCAGATAAGTTGACACCAAGTTTGCTACGTCAACTCTTGGAAAACAGGGGAGAAATTTGCATACAGGTAAATACAGAATATACTACAGATTTATTAGCATTCTGGAAAGAGCCTTTATCACTTAAGACTGGACTTTTTACTCTGCAAATTGTCAGAAAATGAAGAAAATACCTGTATCTGATTTTTATCACCTGCACTTTAAGTCAAAAAAGTGACTTAAAGTCACAAATACATTTCTTAGAAATTAAGTTTCTCTGAACACTGCATATGAAATATAAATTGAAATTACAGCTATCCATGTATCTACTGATGATTGTTCTCTCTTCTAGACTAGCCAAGTTCACACTGCAGTAAGAGCATAGGACATAGATATGAAAAAAATAGGCAAGTAAGCAAAAAAGCATACAAAATTACTAAGGACAACACATATATGACAAACTGCAGCAAGACTGAAATAAATTAAGGAGGAAATGAAAACATCACAGTTTCTGGAACTGCTTAAGAGAACACACTGAAACCTTGCCCATGGATGTCTGGAGAGTAGAAAATACCTGTTGTCTTACTCTAGGTAGAGGCTGAGTTACTCCCTCCAAATAAGCTGATTTTTCATAGTTTCTGAAATATGTAAGAATAATGACTGAAAATGTCATGTATTTTTGTCATGTATTCATGTATCTAGAGAAATCAGTATACTTAATGCCAGAATTCATTAACATTCAATGTGTAAATCTATATCGGGTAATAACTCACCGATTTTTTCCTCTGCCTTTAATCTCTCCTGCAACCTCTCAGATCAGAAGCACCCTATGATGCATTTTGCTACCTCAAGTGCCAGGTACAGGAGTCAAGAAGGATTTTTTTCCTCTGGGTCAGACTGGTAGAGCACGCTTTTTGATACTTCCTTGATAAAACATGGCATTAATTGACTCGCTAGTGCCTTTTGGCTATTTTCACCTGACAAATTCACTGCTGCTGCAAGTATTTCCCGTACTAGCAATGTCCTTCTTTCCTCCTCTTTTTATTCTAAGAATGAAGTATTTGAGACTTTGGATTATTTAAAGTAAAAGTCTTAAAGTTTCTTAAGGGTTTTGGAAACACATTTCATGGCTCACAGAGTGCAAGAATGAGGGGAAAAACAAACCCTTTGTTGGCATTTTGGGGTTTAAAAAGCAACTTGCCAATTAGTCTAAGAAATGGTGAAAACACCATTCAGACATTCATAGTAGTTTTTTATGATCCTGCAATCCTGATCACACTGCCTTTATCCCTTTATCTCTATTCCCTATCACTTCCAAGTTCTAAAATAAAAATGTGATTATTTATACCTGCACAATCATCTTTTTCTTTTCTTCTGCAAAAAGTAAACAATCTTTGCAAGTCTCTCAGGAACAGTATATATTACACGCTAAAAAGCGGAAAGAGCTTTAGTATATGTATAGGAATTAACATTGAAAGTGAAGTTCTGCAGATATGAAAGGCCAGTTTTGAGAGACCTTTTCACAAAGTTACATTTCACATACAACTCTCTTTCCTGTAATTAAACACAAATGCCACTACAGGCACATGTTTGTTTACTATTTCAGGCCCTGGTTGTACATGCAGTTGCTTATGATTAGCATCTATTTGTTCTTAACTGTTGCTGATGTTACCACTCATTAAGAGTAAGCAGATATCAGAGATAGGAACTAACCCTGCCAGCAGGCATATAGCTAAAAGAGGACGAAGGAGCAGCTGGAAGACAAAAGAAACTAGAGAACGGAAGCACAAGCCTCAGTACAGGATGCAAGTGAATGCTGTTGCGAGGAATCCAAGAGCTGCCCGAGGAGACCACAGCGTGTAGCTTATAATGAATTTGATCCTATGCTAGACAAAGAAAGGGAGGCCACCAAAGGAAGAAAAGGGTATTTTTTCCTAGTACTTGCAGCTCAGCAGTTCTTTCTCCCATTGGCAGCATTTACATCTCATCACTAGCTCCCTTCCTTCTCCTTAGCTACAGAGATATCTCACACTTTTGAAGGCATGACAGTAGATAATACCAGAAGGCATCCAAAACTAGTTCTTTCAGGTTAGATATATTTTTAAAGTAGGTTAAAAAAAATACTAAAAGCATGGTTTTTTTTTTTTTTTTTTTTACATCAAGTCACTATGTGCTCTTATACTTCTGTGATTAAGCTGTGTAATATGTATTCATATTGAAAAATCTGATTCTCAACTACTGCTCAATGCTACAACAGATGAAAAGGTTTCCCCATACACCCTCCACAAAGTTGAGGGCTGATTTCTAGAAAGTTTTGGAAAATTATGAACCTAATTCAGCAGTGAACAGATACATCTGCTTCATTCTATACAACCGTTTTGCTGAAATGGAATCTGTATTAACAATAGCTTCAGAATATGAATAATAGTGCCTCGTCTGCCTGCTTACTGTGATCTTTTCCTTGTCCTGCAGCAGTACAAACGCTAGCTTGAGGAGTGACTGGCATCAAAGCCTGGCGAATGGCTTTCTCCCAGCCCTGAGCTACGTCAAGTCCAACTCCGGTGGCAGCAAGAACAGGACTGTGATGGCTGCTGCCATTGTTTTCTCCAACAAAGTACACCATGGTGTCAGTGATGATCTCAAAACAGTATGGGTTGCTGCCCTGCACCATGTTTGAAAAATCTCGAGGCTGAGTCACCTGGAGAATTTCTGAAAGTGGAATCTCCTGAAGAAAAATATTAAAGATTAAAAAAAAAAAATGAAAACATAGATAATACTTTAACATACTGATGTTCCGAACTTAAAATGTTTGTAAAGAAATCAAAAGCAAATATATCAGAAATTAAATATCAAGCTTCACAACTAATGACACACTGTACACAACCACTGACCTCCCCAACCCTCTGAACTCCTCCATATATTCCTCGAAAGACTTCCAGCCCCGCCACAGTTCTCTCTGTACATTTATTATTCTCTACGCATACTGTGTTTATACAAATGATGCATAAGTATAAGTTTACACAACTTAAATAAATATGAGCATGATGGTGGCAGGGAGGGGAAGATGAAACATTATGAGGGATGTGATTAGGTGAGCTAGTTGACAAGCACCTCTTTACAGGCCTGCATCATTTTCAATAAAAATTCTCTTTCATGTAGATATTAACAATTCCTATTGACCTCTCTACCTTGTCACTGCAAGGTATAAGCAGTGTTAGAGAACAGATCTGAAGGCAGAAATGGTTTTAAGTTTATACTAGCTTGAGAAGGCCATTCCACGCGTGTGGAGGTAATACAAACGTACATCGCTTTCAAGAGGTGTGAACAAGCAGGTGAACACCAGGCTGGTATTAGGGGGGAAATAAGAGATAGTAGTTTATTAAGAAAGAGAGCACATACATGCAGATATAACCACTGAACAGCAGTCTAACAGCAAAGACAAATAACCTGAGACTTACGCAGTTAAAAACGAACACAAACAAAAAAGGAGTGGGCAAGTTGGCAGGACTAAAAGCAGTGGCAGGACACAGTAAAAAGCAAGGAAGGTGTTTTACCAGCTTTATTTTGAACACACAGGGCAATACAATTATCAGAGACGTCTGAGAAGAAAAGACTGCGTTGGTCAAGATAGGGATCAAAAGGATCTGGACAAGAGTTTAGCTGGGTGTATAGAGAAAAGGCTTGATTTTAGAGATGTTATAGAGGAGGAAGCTGCAAGATTTGAGCCCCCACCTGAAGGTGCAAGACAAGGAGAAAACCTGTTTATATGTTTGAAGACATTTCCTGAATATTCCACTACTAAACATATTACATTATCAAAAGACATGCTGAATTTATTGCTAAGCTTCCCTTATATAATGTCAGGAACATAATACATTTTCACTAGAACTTGCTTAAGCTTTCAGTTGTACCGTTGGGAAGACTTTTTTTTTGGTGAACTTTAAAATAAAATGCATATCCATGCTAATTTTTAGTCACAGCTTACAGAAGGCAAAAATCCTAGCTTTTAAGTAGGCTGGCTACCTAGCCAGCAGACTTGTCTAGTAATCAGGAAGAAAGCTTAATATGCTAAGCAATTCAGAAGAACAATACACACAAAAAACAAGGAGGGACACACTCGAGGTGATTAAGAGGGGAGGCAATTTCTGAGACTTAGTCTTGGTCCTTCATACTTATAAGCTTTGTCCAATAATTAACCTGTTCCAATTTTGATTTTAGAAAGGGAATATAAATAATACTTATCATACTCCTTTCAGGTCTATTTCAGGCACATTTCAGGTCTATTAAGCATTCTGTGTAGAACAAGTATAACGTAATTGTTGCTCATTAATTACCTTGTAATATTTTGTTCCAGATTCATTTTGAAACAGTGTGAGGCATTTGCTGTCCAGTCTCCAGTAATGTCTTTTTCTCTACAAAACGTACAGCACAACAATATAAGGAATAAATCACTGCTAAGACCATTCTTTTTTCTGATTATTTAAATGAGAAATGCTTTAAACTACTAGGACCATCAAATAATGTTAACCTACATCGTATTTAGACTAGATACATTAAAATATTTGGGGAGTAGAGGGTTTTTTGTTTAGCTGGGTATATTTAAACCCCAAGATGAGCCTTAGGAAATTATTTCCACAAACCTGAAAGAAAAAAAAAAAGCCTTATAGTAACTATAGTGACAACAGATGTTAACTCCTAGAAGTAACAGTCTACACAGGGTTTACTCAAGGTGTATGTGTTCACAAAAAAAATCAATTTATTTTCACTTACTAATAATTGTCAAACCCCTGCTTGCTTTCTCTTGCCCCCATACCAATGTCACAAGGGTTTAAGGACTAAGAAAGCTGAACAAGTCCTTAATTCTTTTGTCAACATAAAAAGGTCTTAAGTGGCAGAAAAGAAAGATGGGTTATAAAATTCAAATGGACAAAATATCTTGGGGGTAGAGGGAGAAATCACAACATATAGCAAATATCCATTTTATGGAAGGCTGCATCAGTAAGTAGTATCTTCTCAATTAAAAAAATCCAGAAATTGCTGCACATAACTATCTTACATTTTAAGCACAAAACCATTCCTAAAATATGTAAGGCTTTTAGAAAGCTAGCGTGTCTGTATAGATCTAACTTATTTTGCTTGCCCTGTGCTCTTATAGTTCAACACTATTTTTTTTTTCTGATGGAAAAATCAACGACCTTTATCTCTATCCTATAAAAGTTTAAAAATGCCCTTATTATACCACATGCAGAGCTTACTTCATTCTAGACATGGGAATGCCAAGATTATCTGCATAAGCTAGTCAAAGGAAACTTGCACATGGATGAATTGAACTAGATGGAATTCTAAACCCAAGCTAAAGGGAAACTAGGTCAAGGCATATGGGTGAACCTCTGCTTTGGACAAGATATTTATTAAATCATAAATCATGGAAGACTGTTTGTGAGGAGATGGCTAAGAAACAGGTTGAAAAGTACTTAGGGATTCAAACTGCTAATACATTATTAGAAAAAAGAAGTGTCTTGGAATGCTGAAAAATAAGAATACAGACAAAAAGGGAGAAAAAAAATGACAATGAGAAAAAAATACAAATAGTGAAACACTCTTATCCATCAGGAGGCATACAGATATTGCTGCAAAAATGAACCCTATGGAACTGATGTCGAGCCCAAGTTGTTTTAGGGACACAAAATAGCCCCCTATTGCTGACAGCAGAAGCATCATGGGAAATGGCTGATACTGTAACGCCCAATACAGAAGCTTCCTTGCATTAGATTTCAGAGTTTGCTTGGCTGAAGATTCCTTGCTTTGGAACAGAATACTTTATTTGGGCAGCCTTTTAATAGATGTCATGTATGAAATATTCAGACTGATGGAAGAAAAAAAGAGAGGGAAAAAAAGATCACTGTTCTGTGAGAACATCCAAAAGAGTTCAAGAAAAAAATGTAATGGCTGTATTGAAAGACTATGTTGAAAGCCAAGCACTAGGTCTGCCCTAAACACTGCTGGCACCATTCTTCTGTCTACCACCTTGCCACGTTTTTCCTATAATTAAAAGATAGTAAAAAGTGTCTTTTGGGCAGAAAGAAATATAAGCAAACAAATGATTTCAATGTTTATTTTGAGCCTCAAACATGCAGTTTGTTTGAGACAATTTAGAGATGATTCTCCTTTTTTTAAAAAAAAGTGAAAACCAAAAGTACTGTGGAGTCGTTGCATGAAGAATTTTAAAGAAACTACAATTTCTCTGTTGCAACAGATTATGCTTTATAAAGAATATCATGATTAAGTACTTTCAAATGATACTGTAAAGTAAACTGACTAAATAAGAATCAAAACATGCCTGTTTATCTAAATAATTTAAGGTAGTATATGAAGAACACAAAGGCACTGACCAGATTGTCTCTGCTAGTATAATGGACCATCCATCCTTCCTTCACCATCGTACTGCTCTTCCTCTTTGTGTGTTTGATGGACTGCACAACCCTCATAAGTGGAATATTGCTTGTTGAAGGACTGGAAAAAAATAACGTTAACAATTTAAAATTCAACAGTACTGGGGACCTAGGCCCTAGAATAGCAACACTAATTCATGTAGCCTGTAATTTTCTGGAACAAGGATCTTTCTTCCCATACAAATGATTCCTTTGACAAAGGCAGCCAATTTGTACACGAATGGGTCATCATCAGTGGTTGCAATGAGCTTCTAAAGAGCTACAAGGTATGTGCACTATGACTAGCTCTCCTAATGCAAGCAATGCAGTGCTAACACTACAGCAACACGAGTAACAAAGAGCACCAGCAAGAAGGCACCAGCAGAAGTCATCACCTCTCAGAGCAGCTAACTGCACGCTTGGGTCTTAATGCAACATGAAGCTATGATTAACATCTGTATCGTTATTATTTTCTCTTGTCTATATTAGTCAATTCTGCTATTTCATAAGTACCTTTAGTGTAACAACAGTGTTAAGTGTGCTTTCCAATTATCAAAATTGAGAAAGGTATTTATGTGTTAACTCAAATTACACCTGCACTAGATAATTTATCAATGTTCAGTGATACCAATGGTCATGCAGACAAGACTTCACAATCCTTGACATCTTGATGCACTCCAATTGGCTGCTTACACTATAACTCCTAAATGGGCTGCTAACAGACCGGTTTGTAGCCTCATTAACTCACAAGCTGGAATCAAAAAACAAAATGTAAAGATGATTTTACATAAACTGTAATTATGCCATCAAATTTGCTGCCACAGGATGTTGTGCACACAAAGAACTGTAAGAGGTTCAGAAACTATCAGAAATTATGGAAAAATACTATCTAGAGATTGAACACAAAGAAGATAGTACTTCCAACTCAAGAAGTCCCTGAGCTACAGATCAATGAAAGCTGTGAAAGTAGCTCTATACACTCTATCTTTACACATCTGCTATTAGCCACCAAGCGAAAATGGCTTTGGTTTGACCTAGTATAGCTGCTCTTATGTTTTTAAGATTAACTTTAAGAAAATCAGGATGAAACTACTCATAATAATAATACAGAAAGTAGAGATCACACTTGATTAAAGAAACCACATAACAGTTATCTGATGCAAAACATTAAAAAAAAAAAACACACTCAAGTTAAATATACTGCTGCCCAAGGGGCTACCACATGAATACCAAAGCATTTAAATCTAGAGTCATTTCTTTTATATCACCACATATATAATTGAAAGTAAATTAGGTCTATTTTACAAGTATCTTAATCACAGCATTATCAAGCTAAATCTTTAACTTTACTATGCTTTGATAATCATTTTTTATTTCTTTGATAACAGTCATAGCACTTTTTTTTTTTAACCATTAGAAGAGACTGTATTATTTCCTTTATATTTCAGATTTGCTTGGGACCGAATAAGTTTAAAAAAAACCATACAAGTTAAACAAACAAATATAATAAGCAGAAAGATTGTGCTACCTAGGAATACTTTATTCTATGTTTGATTTCATAAGACTGAAGAAAGCATGTTCAGAGCTCAGAAAGCTGCACTGTAATTTACCTGATCGTTTTGACAGCTTCCTCATCTTTGTCTGCATCAAGGTCAGATGGGTCCATAAAAAAAATTTTGTCTTCTGGAGGGGAAGGCTCTTCAACATCATCCAGACTCCGGCTACCGTCACTGTTCATTTCACTGCTATCAACTTCCATTGGCATGTCCAGATCCTGGCCTGGGCTAGCAGGTTCTAGAAACAATACAGGAGTTGGACATTATTCCATGTGCCTACCCACCTACACACTCAAATGCAACACTTCTTCTCCAATTCATACTTATGCAAGTATGCATAAAAGTACAGTAAGAACACATAAAATCCACAACTTTTTGATTAATGATGCAGACTGAACTAATGATGTTATCCATTTGGACAGTGAAATACTTAAGTCTAAATCCACATCTCAAAGTAACTCTCTTCCACAAATGAGCAGTACAAAGTGACCTTTTCACAGCTAGCAGCGACCCAAACCCCAAGGAAAACTATTTCTGTGCAAACTTTCCACCAACAGAAACCTAACTCTGCTCTCACTGCCCTTGTAGCCCATAGTAATAATAACGGCTACTATTATTATACAAAAAGTGGGGTCCAGAGGTACTGCAGGAGGGAGAAAAAAAAAAAAAGGAGCAGAACAGACCTCATTTGTACCTAGTACTATTGGTTCAAGTTCAAAGTTACCAAAAGCTGTACAACTTGCGCTGTAGAAAGTTAAAAATCAAAAAATACAAATAATTTTCACTTGCAGCTTTTGGGTTTTTGTTTGTTTGTTTTGTACTTCTTCCCACCCCTATGTCCACCAGAGAAAAAAAACAATCTTAAACAGCAGTTTCCAAATTATACGCCTTAGCACCTCAGTTCCGCAAGAACAGTGAAAAGCAGTTACAACAGCAACCACCAGCAGCAATAACTTTTTTTTTTTTTTTTTTTTTTTTTTGGTGTGTGTGTGTGTGACCACCCACCTCAAGATCCAGGAAAAAGCCTTACAATTGGAAAAGTCCGGCATGAGGGATGGGATATACTGTGTAACAAATGCAGAAACTAACAGGGCTGCTGCCCTGGCCTCTGATCCAGGCTGCACATTGTGGTGTGATCTGCTGAATGCCACCAGTTTTATTCCCAAAAAAAGCAAATATGTGTGAAAAGGATCAAGATTTTGGGCAAAACTGGTCTGAAATTTGGAAGAATGAAACCCAAAATTAACTTTTTAAAATCTTAATTAGACTTTGAGGATTGAAAGAAGCAAGTCGGGAACACTGTGTGAAAGAAAGAAACAAACAAAAAAAACCCTCCTACTTTTTAGAGACAGCTATGCTGTCTCTGGCCACTAAAAAGCATGGATATGAGAATGTGCTTGCCTTCAGACACTGCAATTTAAAAATATAATAATTCAAAAACATATATTTCATGGTGAACACAAAAATTGATAACAATGTGTTCACCATGAAATATATGTTTTTAAATTAAATATATTATTAAATATATTTAAATTTATTATATTAAAATAAAAATTGATAAGAAAAATTTCCCATGAGCAATCTCAAGAAAAGCATATTGTATTTGGAAAGACTGATTAAATAAATTGCAAGTGACTGCAATATGCAAGTTTTAGTCAATATCAGTGATTTCAGGTTAAAAAAATCAAAAAAAAAGGAGAATTAAAATAAAAGTCTTAAAATATTCAAAGATGAAGGAATCAAAGATAATGTATCCTGTTAAGCCTCCAGAGATTTGTCAGTATTTGAAAGCATGTTTTCCAGCTTACCTCCATTGAAAATCACCTCCCCAAGACAGTCTTTAGGCACTTTAGATGCACAACGTTTGTGACAATTGAATCTGCAATCTAAAACAAAAAATAAGAGCATAGTAACATAATTTGACTCATTATAAAGCAGACATTAACATCTACCATCCAGTACTACCATCACATGCTCCTGTTCAAATGTACCAATTGCTGTATAACTTAGGAAAGCATCAGCAATATCACTTCCAGAAGGAAATCTACAATCTTGTCTTGACTTCACATTCAGATTTCCGCTACTGCTATTTATTATGTCAGCACCTCCCTTCCCAGTACAAAACGCTTTATTTCTCTAGCTTTGTCTGTAATTACTTTTTCCATTATGCTGTTATTTATCCCGCCCTCTGTTCCATTTTTTTTTTTTAAACACCTCTATATGGTCTAAATATCTCATTTCTACCACTTTTCACCACCTGTTGGCTAAAGCTTGCAGTCATCAGAACCACTAGGAGCACAAATGGAACAAATATGCTCTACAGTAAATCCCAAAGTCCAGCTCCCTGATCCTTCAGTCTGGAGATTTGGCTAAAGAGCAGCTCCATTTCTGCCTGTCTACATTTCCTTAGACACAAAGCAGACAGAATAATACACAATGAGCTCCAACTTGACGTGAAGATGGAATTAACTTGGATATGCACCACACTTTTGCATTCAAGGCATCAGATGCAGCCTGCTCAGTAAGTCTAGTACACAGTGCTAGCATTACAGAGATTTCCTTTAATAGCGGGCACCATTGTATTTTTCAGCTCTATATGAACACCACAAATTCAATATTCTACTGTCCCTGCAACTGTGTTTGAACTGATAATTTAACCTCCTTTCTACTTTTAACCCTTCAAAGAGAGTTCATTGTGCTTTTAAGCCCAAATAAAAGATAAGTCACCATCTTCCCCCTTTTCAGCAACAGAGTAGCCAAGTACAGTTTAGTTTCCTAGTGCCTAAAAGTAAGCATCCTAAAAGAATGATAGTCTGTCCACAGTGTTGTTTTCCATCCAAATTACGGAATATGGTTATTTCGCTGCTTTGAAAGGCTGCGGAAGAAACAGAGATATTTCATATCCTGCCAAGGGCTGCTAAGATTTACTGTACACAGAACCACAGTACCAAGGGTATTCTGGCAAACTGAAAACACTCCCTTGGCCCAGAGCACTATCACAGTGCAAAATAACCCACACAGATCTGGTTCATGAATTGGAGCATCCCATAGAAAAGTTCCCATCAGCTAGTTTGCCTACAACCACTCAGGTTGGGAGGCTAAGAAAGTCTCTGCATGAGCACAGACTATTTTGTCTCTTTTGACTTCGGTGTTCAGGAATGTTCCTGGGCACATTTAATTTTTTATTATAAACATAGCTTTAGCATTCCAGAGATCAACTCAGAGTCCAAGCAGAAGCTTGGGTGAAGATTCTTACAAGGTTCTTAAAATGCTGAGGAACACAGAGCAGACCCCAAGGTTTGGAAATATGTACAAGAAAGCTGGGGGGAAGCATGACGAACGCTCTCATACTGCTTTCTCCCATGCATAGACTGTTTGCTATCAGTTCCTGGTTTATTAAAAAACATACAGGTTCATGCTGCAAAAACAAAGGCCTGTTAATATACTTATGTTTGATCTGCTGTCTGTACAATTAATACTTCTCTAGGCTCCTATTCTATGCATCCACACGTACTGCCACTAACTTGCACAGGGAGACTCTCACTGAAGACAGTCTGGTTCCATCCTCTTTACACATTGGTTCCATCCTCTTTACACATTCCCTTCAGACACTCACACACATTTGATAAAATCCCCGCTCAGTCCTTGCTTCTCCAGGCTGAAAGGCCACAGCTCTCTCAGCTTTTCCTCATAGTAGAGCTACTCCAGTCCCTTAAGCATCATAGCCTTGTCTTTCAAGCACTTCCTCAGCTGCATGCAATTGCTGGAGGCATCCCCTCCCAAGTCCTGTTTTGCTGCCTGTGTGGTCTCTATAACTCCGCCTTTCTCCTGTCTTTCCTAGTTTAAAATCCCCCTTACCAGGTTGGACAGCCTGCTGGCAGAGACACGTGTGCCCTGTTTAGTGAAAGGGATCCCATCTCTCAGTCAGCTGTTGTTTTTCAAACAAGGACTATGGTAACAGAAATGAGCATCCTGTTGCCAACATCCACAGTGCAGTCATCATTGACTTGCAGTAACTGTCTACTCTTCCATCCTTCCCCCTCACAAACAGGATCAAGGAGAAAACAGTCAGGGTCCCCAGATTCATGCTCCCCATCTCCAGAGCTCTGAAATCCCATTTGGTACTTTCCAGGGTGCCTTTGCATCACTGGTACCCACATGGCAGAGCAGCAGGGGGTAAGTTGGGTGAGTAGACAAGCCTCGGAAGCCCTTCCATAACATCTGGGATTCAAGCACCCAGAAGGCAACAAACCTCTCTGGACAAGAGGTCAGGTCAGCGGGTGGATGCCTCTGTCCCTTACACAACCATCTCTTTCCGCTTCTTCCCTGTGTTCTTGCATTTTAAAGGATCTGTCAGGTCAGCTGCTTCACTGGAAACCATGCTGAATTCCTGCTCTGCATGGAGGGCACTGAACCTGCTCACCAACTCCAAGGTTTCAGAAGAAGGATGAGCCTTTCACTTCATACAAGAAGTGACCAGTTTTCAACTTTCATCTTTTATAGAGCTATGACCTACTGTTCCACGCAGCACGGAGCCCACCTGCACCTCCACTGCTGCGTTGAGACTCTGAAAGCTCTTAGAACAGTCTCTTAGAATATCCTGTCTATCCCTCACTCAGCTTCGCACCTGCCTGCTTCCTCCCTGGCAACATAACTCATCAACTCATCATTTAAGCTGGCCGCCCCCTTATCTGTCCACTGCAAGCACCCTCTAGCTCAGCACGGCCTCAGAACCTCCCCAAGCTACCAAGGTTCTCAGTAGTTCTAAGCAGAGGCCAGATAGGTCTGTGCAAACTGCTGTGCCTGTTCATTACCTGTTAGCTGTTCTATTAGCTACTCTGTCCAGTAACAGAGAGCCAAAAGATGATCATAGCACCACAGTTAAGTCCTGAGGACTACTGAAGAGCCCCAAGAACTGAAATCACACATCTTAACATATGCTAGATATAAAACATACACTTGAAGGCATCTAAGCTGGTTCAGGAAAGGCATCAATCTTTAAATTCTTCTAAAAGATAATAATCAGTATTTCTTTATTAGAATGGTATAACAAAACTTGTAAATTCATTGGTAATGTAGTCTACAAGGCCTAATAATTATTTAGCAGAAGGAACACTTTACCATATTAACAACAGTTTATTTCCTTCTACAGTTATGGTGTTCCAAATCTACACGTGATTAGGCTTCGTTTTGCATAAACGAAAAAAAACACACAATGCCCGGTCTACTAAAATGAAAAAGATGATCTCTAATTATGTTAATATGCAATTCTTTTCAAAATTACACTGCTGTATTTGCAGTCTTATCAGTATTTGGGAATCAAAATACAAGCTTATATCAGTTTGAATTATCAGACCTTTACAGAAATTCATCACTGCAGCAGAAAACTAAATGTTACCTTTACACTGCATTCCTTGGCGGAAAAGGCCCTTGAGCAGCCGTTTGCAATACTGGCATATGGTAGGACGAGTGTAAGAATGGACAGCAAAGGTGTGTGGGACCTTCACCCTGCAAAGCACCATCTTATCCATCCAGATGGGACGGCCGCTCCAGGAAGGGATCCGTTTACTAGGTTCTGGGCAGCAGCGCTGAAATAAAGAAGGTATAAAGGACTTGCACCAAAACTGTTCCAATTTAGAGGGGGGGGGCCGGGAAGAGTTTTCTTCTTTCGAGTTGTCTCAGAAAGACAAAGGAAAAAAAAAAATGTAACCTGCAGGAAAATATCTATGATTATTTATTTCCACAGGAACTAAAAATGCCAAAAAGACAACTGCTTTGGCAGCCTGGTGAAATCCAGAGACAGCACATACAGATCCAGGTATAGGAGGAAAATGGAAAATTAAAATGGTTTAATTTGAAACAATAATTTTGGAAATTAAGACTAAAATGGTACTATCTTACTGTGCATTCCGCAGGATACCTTTACAGTTACTTGAATTATAAGAAATTATAAAAACAAATTGCACATCTGCCCAAAGCACTGCAAGACTGTTGAAGGTGGAGCTGCAAATCTGGTAAGACATTATTGAAAATTCATGGCAAGCACTGGAAGCAAGACCAAAAAAAAAAAGAGTATTAGATAGGCACATAAAAATAAAAATAAGATAATGTATGACAGGAGAAATACTTAGTGTTGTACCTTTACTGAAGAAATCTTAGCAATGGTTACAAAGCCTCAAAATGACTACCTTTCATGACTCAAGACTAGGCTTGTTAGCCTCTAGCTAAAAAATAAGAAAATGTAACTTAGGAACATCAATGTAATTTATTATTTGAGTAGGAATATAAGAATTTATTGGACTATAAAACAGAAATTTAGACAGAAGTAGGAAAGATCTTCAATAACTGTTTTTACCCCATAGTAAAAGCAGCAATGAAACAAACTAGGAGCTATTTGCCTTTTGTTACGCTCAGTATAGTTTATCTAATAATCTCTTGCAGTATATCCAAAAATTCCTTGGCAATCATATAGCAGTCATTATAACAAAAGCTAGTATTGATGAAAAACTATTTTTCTACTGAAAGTCCTTCATCACCTACATCCTCTTTGACAGAACTTTTTTTTAGCTTTTCAAAAAGCCTAACAATATATCAAGAACATTCTCTCCTCTCAGCATAAAAGGGTACAATTTGTAGTTTTTCAGTCAAGTAGCTATTCTATACTGATACTGTAATTACAGAACAAATCTGACAAGGTATTTTATCATTCCCTAAACCAACCTTCTCAGAGTTCACATTATCTTGAGGGATATATTAATGTCAAAATTTTACACAGAAGTTAAAATTTACTTCTACCTTACTTTTATTTCTCATAGCAATAATAGTAATCAGTAAATGTCACAGTCTAAGACTCACCAGAGGTTTTAAAATGAACAAAACCCAATAACAGTAAGTTCAGTTCTCCATAGTCATTTTAAACCACTTACAACAATAGATAGTCCCCCCAGAAGTTAAAAGATTTAAATGCAGAAACACTTTTTCCCTCTTTCAACCACATACCTCTTCAGAGGCAGAGGTTGTATATTCAGCTTGCACTGGTCTTGGAGCTGAAAGCCCTGCTCCTGGTAAGGACACATTAGACAAACGCCTCTTTCTCACTCCACTACAGTTATTAGGGATCTTGAAGGCACATCTCTTATGGTAGTTTAATCCACAACCTGAAAGAGAAGATTTTCACACGTACATGGCAGCAGGGGAGAGAGAACAACCACCCAAACACATGTAAGACAACAAATACAGGATTTAAATAATATTTGTATTTTGATAAAGCAGTTGAAAAGTTAACCCAGGAAAATGATAAAGATGGAAATGAAACTGTTCTGTTCTGTTTAAATTCCCCTGGCATTCTTAATGTGATTCATAGGAAAAACTGCTTGCACTACTTGCCCAAATTACTCGCTTTCAGTAATCTCAGCTCTAGAAAAAAAGGTCTAAGACTGAAGCAACTGATCTTTGCCCTCATTTCTCTTCCCACTAGGAAGCTTTCATCACTCCCTCACTTCAGAGCACAAGTGCCAAGAGGAAGCCAAGGAGCAGGCACTGCTACTACCTGACAGCAGGCCGCAGTATATTGTGCAGTCCTGCTGGATGAAGGCCATAAGGAAAGGGATTCCCCTTTGGGATTCTCTCCAAAAAATGTGTTCCTTGTGCAAACAGCACATATTTTTAAGATAACACTTTTTTTTTTTTTTTTAAAGTAGGAAACAAGGGCACTTTTTAAATCATTTGTCCAAGGCCACACAGTTTGCGTTAAAGCCAGGATAATAACTCGGGTTTCCTGATACACAGCCATTTCTCATACTATCAAAGGCTACATTTATCACACACTAACATATGGAAGAAAAAATTGTATTTCTTTTGATATCTGGTGTAAGCATACACACACAAAAATACACTAATATAAACAGACTTACCTTCACATTTTAAGCCCTGTCGTACCAAACCCCAAAGCATCTCTCCACAGTAGTCACAAAAAGTAGGAGCCTTGTAGGAATGCACATAAAGCGCATGAGGTCGAATCTGGAAATCCTCAACTGTAGCCAAAGCTTTTTAGAAACAAAAATGCAGTAAGTTATGTTGCTTGCCATAAGATTAACACGGATTTATGAAAAGAATGTTATTTTTAAAACAGCAGACTTGAAGAACAGTATTTGAGCTGTTTAGACATTAGTCTTACATTGTATTCCATTTAAACATGTATTTATAAGATTACATAGTTTTTAGCAAGTTTTTTTTTTTTTTTTTTTTTTTTTTTAAATCAAGGAAAAAATCATTGGAATCCACAGGCTAATAGCCACAACAACCAGTCAACAGTATGACTGGCAACAAAATATCTAACTCCAAGGTTTTGGGTTTTGTAGTTATTTTTCTTTCACACTGAGAACCTCACTAAGAAAAAATATCCAATATCCAACAGGTTTTGTGCAGATCAACTTATAGGTAAACATCTCAGGAAACAATATAAATTTTCAAGTTGTTTGTATCCTGCAAAATTTTTAAACAGGGCAGCGTGACAAGTTAGATTTTTATCTTTTAAAGGACTTTTTCAGAATAGTTATTAGACTGAATTTGACATTTGTGTCAAAACAGAACCGTGGAAAAAGTTTCCAGGAAACACAGAACACTGCTAGAACAGTTTCCATTTTCTTGATTAAGCACAGACACTTCTAAAAGTATTTTTGTCCTTTTTGTTTGGAATGCAAAAAGAGTTGTATTTTATGCCATAGTTACTTTGCCCTCATCTCCACTATTCCTTGATTATTAAACTATACACTAACATTTCAGATTCCTATGTTACATGTGAGAATTTTATTGAAATAAATTTATGTGTTTTCAAATGCCTTTGTTTCTGTTGGTCTGTTAATACGGAAAGTGTCAGACTGACAACAAGAAGTACCTTGAGACTGTTTTCAAAACCAAACTGCACATGCACGTAACAAATTTTCCAAATGTGCTGCTAACCAGAAACAATGAAAAGCTCAAATCAAGATGATCTGTTACTGAGTACCCTAAACATACTTAGAATAGTAGGCCATGCAACACAGTCCAGAACTTGGTTTTATGACTCTGAAAAATAATACTTTATGGACCCAAATTAGAAATTTAATCTCATGACAAACAAGATATCTGTCTTTCTAGAACACAGGCTCTGTTTGGCCTGCTCAGCACCAGTCCAGCTTTTATTTCCAGTTTCAATAACTAGCAATCTACTGCTGGCTTTTGGTTGACTTCAACAGGGTGTTGGTAAAACCTACAGAATCCAAGACTATAATAAATTAGTGTTTTCCCCCCCACTTTTCTTGAAGACTAACAAATGTTTAATAACCACCACTTTCTCGAAGACATTGCTTTCTAACACTATGAGAACTTTTAACATTATCTTTATAGCTATGATTCAGCAATTACACTCCTGTAAAGCAGTATAAACACAAAGAAGCTGCAGAACAAAAAAAGGCAAACAAGAGAAAAAAAAAAAAGAGGATTAAAATACGATATTGAAACAATACGAAATTCATCACTGGGTCATCAGTGTCACTTGGATATTTTTGCAAATCTCTTCCCCAGCAAAACAGTGACCAGTGACCATAAGACCATTCAGTCAGCGAGCTCAGTCTGGTAACTGTTCCATACAAATACCTACATTAAAAAATATATACATACACTGAATAAAGAATTGTTATAACAATACCTACCAGAAAGAACAACCTCAACAAGATCTCCTTCATGTATCTCTTCTGCTGACGTGATCCGTTGCAAAATATTATCTGAGTTCAGGTCATGACGGAAGAGCAGAATTTTGTCATACATGCCGAAAAACCCGCACTCTGGGAACTGCAAGAGAAAGCAAACTCTAAATTAATACATGGTCTTTGCTAATCCTGTAACTGAACATTTGCAATAACAACTATAAAATTTTGACTGTTATAACTGTACCATGAAAACTAAATTGATCTGGTTCACTTTTTCAAGAACTAAGGCATTTTTTGATGTAAAATGCAGCGTGCAGGGGGGTTGGACTAGATAATCTCTAGAGGTCCCTTACAACCTTAAGGATTCTATGATTCTATAAGAGAAAGTTAACAATGCAAACCAAATCCACTGCTATGAGTTTCTTCCCTGCCTCCCTTCCCAAATGGCCACAGTTTTTGGAAACCTGGGATAGAAGAATACTTCGGGGTTTATTTCACCGAGTTTCTGAACTATCAGATATGCATAATCAGTCTGTCATCTGAAAGGCAATCTGGCTCTTGGCAATTCAGAAAAATCAGAAACTCTTTTCAATGCCATATTATACCAGCATTCTGGTCAGCAGATATTTGGATCCAAGTATCCAACAGTGCTTGAAGCATTTTACTGATGAGTGAAGCCAGAGAGGATTCAGGGCACTGTTTTACAACAGTTTAGACTAGCAAATACAGGAAGAGTAACATTAATTTAATGCCAATTATAGACGACAAGCTTCCAAATCCATTTATGGAGAGATATGCCAAGTAACAGGCCATTTTTCTGTGACACTTCACTGTGGCTTCCTCCTTTGGTATTTTCCTCACTCTTCAAAATACTGTCAAACGTGAGCAAAACTTCTTAAAATGAAGATGTCAAACATACACAAATAATTCACAGAGGTAAAAGAGCAGGAAGAGATCCTGAAGGGTTATGAGTACCACTCAACCGCTTCCTTGACCTCTATGTTTAAACTAGAGGCCTCTGCCAGGGTGTGAATCAACATACAAAAGTGCTTCACAGAAGAATGGAGAAGAAACGTGGAAAAAGATACGGAATAGTTTACAAAAAAAAATTATTTATCGGGTAAAGAACAAGCTACAGCTTGGTAATTTATATCTTGCACAGTCAGTAAGCAGCAGGACATAAACAGCAGGAAGCTCATAGCCTATTATTTGCCTATTGTAGCCAAAGACTTGCTTCTATCAAACTTAAGACTTACAATGAAGGTGTCCGTCACACCCTTTGCTCTCTCACTCCCCTCTCAGAGGAGAAATCATTTCCTCTTTCTGGTAGCTTTCACCAAAAATATTAAGCTGGCCTTCTCTGTTTTGCTGTGCACAGCCAGTATGCTATTGTTTAGAATGCCTCCTGTGATCTGTAAATACCTGAATGCCTTCCTCTCTTTCCACACTGTCTCAGTATATTAATCCATGGATTGATCTCGGTAGTGACAAACAGCTATGAATATTCTGAAAATTACATTTTTTTCAATTCTCCCAAAGAGTGTTGGTATTAGGAAAGCAAATAAAAAGCTTGGGATTTGGCTGTGCTGTCCAGATCTGTGTCCCAGTACCTCTGCATGCACGCACAGGAGTTTATATTCAGAACATGCAGAGATACAGCATAGTAGGAAATGGCATTTCTTCATACCTCAAACAGTTCATTACTCTGATTTAAAATCCAATTCAAAATACCAGGAGAATTAACCAGGCTAGGAGGAGTCAAATATGCGGCCTACACTCTTTACCTGAAAGTATAAAATATTTATAACTAATCAGCTTTGCACAGAGTGCCTTCTGAAGTTATTCTATTAACGGCACAGTAATCAGTAGGAAGACATTACAGTTCACCTTCATAGTGCTCAAAATGTATTTCCAATATCTCCAATATAGGCAGATTTTTCCACCTTTCTCCCAATTAAAATATAGTTTATTTTTGGTGAACACACTCTTTTGAAAATTTTCCAAAAGATTTGAACTGTCTTTCTACAAAAATGTTCTATATAAAAATAAGCATATTATATTTAGAACGTATCAAGCTTTGATTATACTTTATTCTATTTATTTTACAGTGCCTATGCAAGCATATACACAGACACTGCAAAACTTCTGAAGCAAATTTTATTCCTCTAAGAAATACCTCTGCTTATGGCTTGCTCAAAGAGTGAACTTGTCAACTTTCTTGGTGTAGACAGTGCATTTATTAAAAACACAACATTAATTATAGTAACTTCCAAGACATTCAAATTCCACATTGACTAAAATATCACCCTCTATGCAAAAAGGGATTTCATAGGAGCTGAATATGAAATTACACACGATCAAAATGAAAAGCTCAAGAATATCGGTACCAAGATCAAAAAAGCAAGAGCTGAGGGCACAACGAGTTTCTCACTGTCCAGCTACTGCATGTGCTCTAATGGCTGTTTATACCAAATCGTAATAAATTTTCCACCATCTCCAAAAAATGAAAAGTGCAAATCTGTAAATTTTGATCTTCAGGAAAAAGTAATAAAACCTCAGTTTCTCAAATAACAAGAAAACAGGTTATATCTACATTTTTATAATAAGTGTTGTGAGGTTAGTTTCATTTGTTCATACTATATACCCTGTGTAGTGAAGAAGCAGCACACTCAGAACAGGAACCAATAAATCAAGCTATCACATTAATGCTACAATCAACTTTATGTTCATTACAACTTTTAATTATAGCATATCAGTTACACCAGGTTACAGAATAACTTAATTGCAACAGAAAAGAGAATCACCACAAATCTAGTATGTATCTGACTGCAGATAAATATTACACTTTTTATTAATACTGGCAGTGAATTTCAGTTGCCAGAAGAGACAACTGGTGGTTCAGAGATTTAGCCTCAGCTGCAAACAACAGTTCTAAAGGATCTTCTTAACAATGTATTTCCCAGGCATAAGTCTCCTTTTGATAGAGATATGTCTTTATTCCTCTTTTTCTTTTCAGCCTTTGAGACCATAAACCCATCTCGCATTTGTCAGGACATCCCCAATCACAGTTTTCTACCTCACGAACTAGAGATCACAATCACAAATCGAGGTACATTTATTTAAACCATATATTCAGTATTTGACATCATTTACCTATTATGTATAAATCTTGTATTTCTTAAAATGCTTTAAATATACCAATTAATTTTGGTTAATAAAAAATACTAGCTATACAGTAACCAAATACTGTAGGCAAATTCACAAATCCTCTTAATAATAGCAAACATAATAACTAAATATATCAGATTTTAATGCTGCATTCCTTAGAAAGCAACTTCAATATGATTTCCAAAGTTTGTAACTATAACCCAAAGTTTGTAATCAAGATCTTACTTTTCAAATAAATTGCACATTCAACAGGTTAATTATGTGGAATAAAATATTATAGGAAAAAAAAAGCCAAATCATCTATTGCAGGCTGTTAGAACTCTTGGTATCAGAACCTCATACAGTTCTCCATTAAAAATGTGACCATCTAAACTGCAACTAAAATGCAACTATAGCTTCATAAGCTCCCACCACATATATGTTTTACTGCCCCTCTCTCTCTCTCTCAAAGATACAAGTACACACATTAGATGTCTGCAAACCCCAAATTTTATAGCTGCAATGTTTAACCTCATATAATGCCTCCATGTATAGGCTTCAGCTTGATTAGCAGCATCTAGACTAAGATGCAGAGCCCCAAGCTCCAAGAGACACACACGTAGCTGAAGGGTCTTATCATAGCTCCGTTAGATATCAAGGCTTTTCAATTTGCTCCGTAAATCCTGCCCTTCCTTTGCGCTGCTCTCCTTCCCCACCACCAATTCCCTTGTGAAAAACACATGTAGACCCTAGCCCAAAGAGAATTCTCTCATCAGTCCCTTCTCTGCACGTCAGCTCCAATTTCAGCCCTCTGCCCCTGCATCGTCCCCGGCCGGCTGGCCCCGAGGAGCTGAGCGGGGCCCATCAAAGCCAAAGCCTTTCAGTGGGGTGAGCTCTAGGCCCCGAGGCCCTGCAGCACCGTGCTCTCTGCTCTGTTCCCCAGTACACGGGAGAACACAGCACTTCTTGCTAGCACCTCTGCCAGAAGGCTACACACCGAACAGCAGAGAAAAATAACTTCATCTGTGAACAAAGGATTTTATTTCAAGTGGTATCTTTTAGCAGAAATTTTATGCAAAGCTAAACCATGCTGAAGTTTTACACTAGCAAATTCTTTTGTCTGTACCACAATACAGCTTTTAGAGCTTCTCTTATACTCAGTTACATGACTACTAAGGAAAAATAGCATCCACTTATTTTGAAGTGTTAAGAGGTCATAATGCCAACTTGAAAATGAAACTCAAAGTGGAATTTTTAAAGCCTATTTTATCTCACAGGATTATAAAGCTATTACTTTCCTGCATAAAAGCCAAAATGATCTGCACAGTGACTCAAACATAAATTGCTAATCCCAGTGTTACTAAATTTCCTAAAAGCAAAATGGAAACTGTTCCCAGTGTAGCAGTTCCAGAAGAGCATCTAACGACAGGAAATCACTTGTGGGAAGTCTGCTTATGCAACAGCCAGTGCCAAATTCATCTCTGGAGTGAGAACATCAATACCGCTAACTCACACAAAGAACGTCTGCAAGATCCTCTGCACTTGCAGAGTTCTAGCATCCCTAATACTACTGCTACAAGATTTAAACCAAGAAAAATGGTAGACATGTCTACAATTGGTAACACTTACAATACAGCTGTTTTAGTTGCATTATAGACTTCTTTTTCCCCAGAAGAACCTCAAAATAGAGCACGCCAGTATTGCTGGAGCAAAACATTCAACTGGGGTTTCATTTTATCTTGGCAGTAACTGAAAAATCTCTCTAGTTCAAGTTCCAGGACTTACTTTACAAAGTCCTGGACCAGTCGCCAAAAATTCACACTAGGGAAAAGCGTAGGCGGATATTGTTTCAAGGTCCAGTATCTCATGACCTATCATAACTCAAAACAAATGCTTCATACCACTGAACGTTAATCCACTAATAGTACAAAACACCCATTACCTTGGAAAGTCTCTTAGCTCACTGCAATCCCTCCAATTTATTATCCCACATCCCTACCCAACTATCCACTCCCACTCTTTAAAATCATGTTCCAAATCACTTTATCACATGGAGAACTAGGTTCCAAACGTCCCCATGTCCGAGATCTTTCCTTCACCAAGTGCCTCAGCACAGACACACTTAGACTACTGCTTGGCTTGGTTTTCCAGCATGCAAACCTATTACTGTCCTTCTAAATGCTCATCTGCCCCACTTAGAATCAGGTCCCCAGCACCCATCTTCCCAAAGGCTTATTTGCTTCTCATGCTGCCCTGCCTACTTCCCTGCTACCCTACCTCATACAATAATAATAATAATAATAATAATAATAATAATAATAATAATAATAATAATAATAATAATAAAAGAGTTGGTGGTAAGTCAAGAAGGCAAATACAAGTATAATTGAGGAATATAAAATGAGATTTGGATTAATTTTAGGGACACTCAAAAATAAGCATTATGAACTACTATAAATGAGAGAGTTACAGTACTGGTACCTATTTAAGACACCAAATTAAGTTATTACTATTAGAGATTTGTAATGTGGCTCTATTGTGATACAGTTCTTTTACTTCTTACTATTTTAACAATAAAAAACCCACTATTCATGGTTAAGAAATCATACTAAGCTTCAAGTCAGTTCCTCTGCCACAGATGGGACAGAGAAGTCCCTACTGCCATGACAGCATCCCAAACTTCAGGACACAACTTATATTCTTCTTTTTTTCTTTTTTGATATAAACATAATTTAAATTATTTTCAAAATAATTTTAAAACACACACTTTTTTTCTCCTCCTCTCCTCATCAGCGGTCAAAGAATAATCAGCAACTTAAATTATGGCAATTCATCTCCTTTAAAACTGCAGTTCTTATAGACACAAAATAATATAAACATACAGTCAATTGATAATTGACATATAGTTAGAAAATTCTACAAATGGTTGTGCATTTCTCAAGTTATGCTCATTTTTTTTCCCCCTAATTGTCAAAGCAAAACGTTGGGACATATCTCCTCAAATTTCAGCCCAAAAGTCTACTTTATCTTCAAAGAAAACTGGCTAATTTTGCAGCATTCCAAGGACTTCAGTCACAGTACAGCTATCAAAAACAAAATCCCACCTGGTCTCATTAAAATGATACCTGAGGCTATCAAAACAAGTGCATATGTACTGATGGGATCATATTCCATTCATATTATTCCAATTATTGACCACAGAATATAACGTACCAGGATTACAAAGTTGGTAAAAGCAATAAAAGTAGAAAACTAGAGAAACTCCAGGTTAACTATTTACTAAGGTGGTTATTAACAGATTAAGGCCTGAAAGCAAGTCAAAACAGCATAAAGTTTCAAAAAAAATGGAGAAAATTAATAAGAAATTAATTTAAGTTTTAAGGTAAACAAATGAGAATAGGAAGACTGCACGTAAAAGATGACTAAAAAACAGCATGGGAAGAACAGTCAAATGTAAGTTAAAAAAAAAAAAAAAAAAGAGAAGCATAGGGAGCAATTTAAATAAACACGATGTTAAATATAATCACAGAACTGCTACTGACAATTACAAGGTTAATTAAAAGAGCAGTGATCACTTTGGAACGGAGAAAAAAAGATGACAAAAATGTCTCTGCCTTTCCTAGCACCAAACACACAAAAGTTACAGGAATAAAGACAAGCGACAGGTGCTAGGCGTGGGGTCCAACCCTACACATGAACAAGCAAATTCTGAGAATGCAACAAAGAAAAAAGTGAAAAAACATCCCATACATGGCAGAGTAAGTTGAGAAATATAGAATTATAAACCTTTTTGGTGGAAATGGTTTGTGAACAGACATGAAATAGGTAGTCAAAGGAAGACAATAAATTATTTTTGGAAGCAAAACAAGGAAGGTGAGATCCAAAACAAAACACAAAAGGTACAAGGCTGGATCAAATTAGATAAGACAACAAGAAATAAACAAGAAACAAGTGTAGCAGACATGACTAGAATAGGTGAGGGCCGAGAAAGAGGAAGACTTTCTTTTTTCTTTCTTTAAGACTTATGACTTACGAGAGCACAGTCTTAGGACAAGAGATGAAAAATCTGAGAGGTGTATTGCCCAATATGACTTAAGAAATGCCTCCGATTTTGCTAAATGGTGGCCCTTAGGATGGTTAGAAGAAACAGTCTGGGAAACTAATAAACAGACTGTATAAGTAAGTAATATATCAGCACTTAGGTTAAATAAAAGGCAACAGTTAGAAAGGCTAATAAAAATTTTCACACAGACATCCAAAGATAGAGAAATTTCCTGCCTCAGAGCAAAGCCATTTAAAGAAAAGCGCATAAAGAAGGACTAAACTGAAAATGACTGAAAATGAGAAGGGAGGAAAGAAAGGTTTGCAGATGAAAGGTAGATAACAGTCACTTCAAGATCATGAAAGATGCAGGAAGGGTTTAAGTAAAAGGTTACCAAGAAAAATGTTCCAGATTCTAACGCTATGCAAGTAATAGCTCAAAACAATGATTTTTTTTTTCCTCTATTCACAGCTATTACTTTAACTAGGATTAAAAAAAAAAAGTCTAGACTAATCAGGCATTTATCGTATGCATTGCTCTCAGTTTACACACACTGGAACTACTGTATTCAAGTTTACAGTTTTTAACTATTAAACCCCATACTCTATTCCTGATATTAGAAAACATCAAGCAGAGTTTCTAAACACAAAACAGGATTAATAATTTGCCTCTGTAATAGCTGATCACTGTGCAAAGACACATGCTGCCCACCTGTCAGTTACACTACACATTGATCTGTTCCCAAACACATTCACTCACTCTGTTCTAGAAATATGATTTGCTCATGCTTTAGTTCCTCTTTGGACTGTAAAAATTTTATGTCTATTACTTTAATATCCAGCAATCTAGATAAGGAATAAAAAAAAAGAAGATATATTTGAGACTGGAATTAAGAATCTTTTGAAACATTCTGAATTTCTGAAAACTTCCACTAAGCATTTCGATGCAGAATGCCCATTCCCTGAACTTAACCTTAAACTTTAATAATAATAATATTTTTTTTGTATTATAATAGTAATACTTTTAATAAAAGCTTTAAGGGAGCTTTGAACAGAGCTGAGAGACATGCCGAATACTGGTATTACTCATCTCCTTCTCCTTACAGAGGCACATCTATTGCCTCTTAGTTTCAGTTCTCCCGAGGCTACTTTTACAGACCCTTCTGCAAAAACCTGACTGAGCTACACTCAGAGCAGCTTCTGAAACAGGAAGCACAGCTGACCATCAACAATATAGCAATCCTGGCAGTACAGAAAGGGCTATGCAAATGCATTAGTCAAGGACATTGTTTTTTCTAACTGAAACTCCCATACATTTTGGGGGGACTTTTTCATCCAGTAAATCAATTTTCCCTAAGGAAAAAAAATTAACTCATTTTGTCTAGAGCTTCTGAGGATGCGATAGTTATTTAAAAAAAAAAATAAGGCTAAATCCAACTTTCTTCAAGATCTACTTAATTATAATCAACATTTCTGATACCATAATTGTAGTCTTCTGCTACAAATATTTAGGCAGGCAACCCAAGCTCCCAACAAAATGATAACAGGCAAGATCTCTCTCACAGTATTTTTAGTGCAGCTGTGTAGAGAAATGCAATGAGACTGAAACATAACCCAAAAACATTACGAAGTAAGAAAACTACCATTTAACCTTTGTAGAACACCATTAAAATAAGAACAAAAGTTATGAATAGCTCCATGTAAAAGATATTTCGCCTCCTTTTTCATTAGGAAAAGGAAGTCCAAAAGTAAATACGCACTATGAACTGCCCAGTTATCACAAGAACAAACTAGGTATTATCCAAAAGTTGGGAGCCGTGAGCTGGCCAAGAAAAGACAGCTTGAGCCAGCTGTGTGTGCCAGAGGAAGAGGAAGCGGTAACACTGCCGAATTCCACAGGCAAACCCAACACCTTCAAAGCTTTCAACTGGAAAAAACAAGCAGCCATATGCATGACAGTACACAGTAAAACAGTTACAAGTGTTAAATAAATACATACAGAAAGATTACATTAATACAAGAATACTTCACGTGCTTGCAACAGTCATCTGAGCTAAGAACAAAATCCAGACAGGACGTACTGTCAGATAGAGGGTAAAGGGAGGATATTGCTACTTTCACACTGGCTGCAAAACTACTTATGAAAGTTGAGTCCGCCATATAAGGTTTTTCCCCAACACACATTTCCTGATCATTTGCTGTCCACAAACATGCTCTTACTGAGCACCCATCTACCAGCAGTAGCATCAGCTACTGGAGAGCGTAAACTGAACCAAAGCCAGATGGAAATTGGAAAACAGGGATCCTGAATCCTAATAATTTTTACGGTAGATTAGACTAAGTGTATAACAAGTTTCTGAACTTGAGCTCAACTTTATCTGAGACGGCCAAGAAGACAGGAAAAAACAAAAACAAACGTGATTTTATTTGTTTCATCTTTCTTCAAGACAGAAGACAGGAAATATGCAGATGCAAAGAGACAACTGATGCAGAAAGAAAAAGCAGGCCCTAAAAGTCTGCAAAAAGTGCATCTAAACTGTGTAGTACAAAAAAAAAATTGATCCACATAATTTGTCTCTTAAGAATCATACTTTAGTGGCCCAACAAGTCATTATGAAATCAGTTTGCTTGCTGATTAATTTCTAAAAACATGAAAGAAAGATGCAAGATGTGAGAAGGGGGGAAACGCACAAAAGCATACACAGATGAAAATTCTTACGTTTACCTTGATTTTCTCTCAAGGCATTAAGGGAAAAGGATCAAACTACTCAACTATAAATACCATTCAAAAATGAAAGATAAGAAGAAAGCAATTTAATTCCCTACAAAGTAATGCAAAAAGAGCAATTACTTCTTCTTAATTATTTATATGAAACAATTAATTTCCCATTTGGTCAGTAGCATCTAGCCTAAAAAGCAGGCATATAAAAACAGCAAGATGAATGTTACCTTCTTGTCATACAACCAGAACTTTGCAGCAGCTTATCAAGAGACATTTGAAGAGTTAGTTACCATTTTTATCCACTTGGCCAACTGTCTATGAATAGATACTATAGGTATGCTGATAACAGTCCTCTCAAAAGAGTATCTCAGATTTCTTACATGGAAAAGCAATTTTAAGAAAACACTTGGTGTTTTATTTTTCAATTAGTGCCTAGAAAAACAAAAGAAAAGAAAAAAAAAGCCAGGACCATGCAAGTCTTTAGGCTACAGAGCATTTCTCTGACCACAATTAGTATTCTGATTACAGTTGGCTACACTCTACCAAGACTATTCCTTTAAAGCAGTAGCGAGTACAAACCAGTAAAAGCAGGCAGAGGTGACAATCACAGAAAGGACAGGAAAAAACCCAAATACATTCCATACTGTTAAAATTAATTCTTGCAGGAAGTTTATTATTGCATCTTATTTTATTAGAGTTCACAAGACAGATTTTAACAGGAGGTTTTACTCCTTTTAAATTAAAAGCTCCCACCTTGGGAGTTGGCAAATTCCCTATTTAAACTTTGGAAACTTCTAACAGGCCTATCTTTGTATCAAAGTTCTTGGCATCTTCCAGTTACATGCTGTTATTGCTGTCAGTTTATCACAAAACAACTACGAAGAGCAGAATGTGTTAACCGTCATATCATACCTTCTGGTAAACTATAGAGCACACGAGGTCTTTCACAGCAGAGAGAGACAAGTCCTGAGCTTCAATGGTGACAGTCTCTCGAGTGAGACCGATCTGCAGAAGGAAGGAGACCCCGTGCATAGAGCCCCTGGAGTTGGTGAGGCTCTGTGTGCTGAAACTCCCATTGGAAAGTCGACTGGAGAGCCCCGACTGGGGGCTTGAAGATAAACTTGGGGTTTGCGGTGCAGCAGCATGATATACAGGCGGGGAAAACTTCTGTACGGATGGAGGAGAAGAGTCGTTCGCTGACATCTGCCTTGTTTTGAATGCTGAGGTCCCCTAGTAGTCAAATTCTATCAAAAATGTTTTGTCAGTTCTTGGTTTGAAACAGAGAGGGGAAAAATAAAATAATAGAAAAGAATAATCTAATTTTCCCTTTCTTAATTCAACAAAAGACCCCTGACCAGTAAAACAAATTAATTTTCCCTTTCATTCTGTGCAAGCCAAGGAGCAAAACAGTTTCATCTGTAAGTTACTTTAAATTAAAGGTTCTCTCTCTACAGTTATAATCAGCTGATCAGAAGCAGATTGCCCTTCCTCTAGCACCAGATCCAGACAGTAGAGGCTTACATAAAGGCCCCAGAAAAATAAAACAGCTCTGCTTTTTCATACTGGTCCTTCATTTCTATTAAAAAAAAAAATCAAATGGAAACAAGTATTGGTAGCTCATTAGAAATATCCTCTTTCACCATATCTTGTAATCATGCTCATCTACATGTAGATATCCTTCTAAAATTAAAAAAAAAAAAAGTCCAGGGATTCGATGAATCTATTCTTCCTCCAGAAATTCTTCTCCAGATTCACAGAACATGGTTAACTGATACCTTCACTGATCTCCAACCTTTCATTTTTGTAAAATATTTTATCTCATGAAATGCAGGAGCAGAATTTTTGAAGAAACAATCACATTAACTGTAATCTCTGTGTTCACATAGATAATCTCCAGCATTTTGAAATGTTGTACTCTGCCTGTAGAAAAAAAGATAAAGTTATTACTTCAAATGAAATGCATAAAGTTGCATAGCAATATCATAACTACTCTACTTTGAAGCAGCAGGATCACTAATTTCTTGCACTTAAATATGTTGTAAATTAGTAACTTTGCACACTCACTGTAATGGTTAATAGCTATTAACATTAATACTTAACTGTTCTCCCACTGTACAATATAGATGACAAACTAAACATAGCATTTCCAAATACATTACCATATCTTTTAATTAATGACAATTTAGTAGATCAAAGCTTTGTTTAAGAAGTTACTGTTAACTTCAATTGTTACCAGAAATAAAAAAGGTAGGGTAGAGCATGTGTCTGCTCTTTAGGTAAATGCTAAGAGCACAGGAAGTAGGAAAGGAAATAGATTAAACAAATTGAAGTCTTGACAACACCATAACGCCAAAACTCAACATTATATAACGTGTAATCAGGAAATATAACATAAACTCTATCTATAGCAAGCTATTTATAGTCCAAGAGCACTGATCCTGTGAGGTGGGGGGAATAATTTCATGTTCACATGTCTGCTCGAGAAGCGAGTCTGCCACAACCTTTTAAAATAAATCACCTCATGATCAAATCTGGATTTCTTTGCACTTCATGACCATGGGCTCAATAACATTTGCTACAAGATCTTGCGCTGACTAAATCAACATTCCAAATATTTAGAAACAACAACAACAAATCAAGCATGTGCTGTCTTTTCCAACTACTAAGAGTTTTTAGTGCCGCTGAGCAGCTTTATCTGGATTGACATAAAACACCTGTATTAAGAAATAAAGCGAGTCAAACTTGCACTTTAACTGAAAGAAAAAAAAAGTACCGAAGTTTTACTTGATCAAAAGTTTTAATATACTAAATAATTCCTAACATTTACTCTTTAGAAATAAATTACAACATCTAATGCTGACCACTCTCATTTACTTCCAAAGAGCTAAGTGAAAATAGCTTGATTAACATTCTGGATAACACCAGAACTGTAAAACAGGGTTACACAATTTTATTCTACATTCCCCATACACTACTTCCACAGAGGGGGGGCGGGGGGGAAAAGAGGCTGTGGATACAAAAGTGACTCTGATAGAGTGAGGCTATATGTAACTAGTCTTTTTTAAAGGAGCACAGATCAATACAGAATACCAGAATCAATATGTTCATGCATTTTTCTGAATGTGAATCTGAACAACAGAACAACAACAACAAAAGAATAATGCTTAATTAATGTATTGTAAGAAGAAAAAGCCAAAAGTTATGATAGGTCTTCTCAGTAAAATCCAGCAAGCTAAATTCTGACAGTGAAATCACACTGAAAGTGCTGGCTTATGCCTATTTAATTAAGATGTTAACTACATTCACCAAAAGTGTGATCCATTTGCATTTACAAAGCCAGGTTTATTTTCATACCAGCTTTATTTGCATATAACTCTTTAATGATATTTACTTTTCTTTCTTCATAGGAAAGAAAGGATCTTTCTATGAAAAGAAAGCGACAGACACTGCTCCCTTCTGAATTTCATGCTTTGTGACTACAAGTACCAACATATAAGAGGGACTGAAATTAATAACTGATCCTGTGCATTTTCTTTTTTATTAGGAATAAGATGACAACTCAGAGAAGCTGCAAAGACAAATGAGCTACGAAGGGAAACGCAGCAGCCCTCCTTCCCTTGCGCACAACTCACAGCCTGCTCTCCAGCCCGCTCTCGCCTTCCAAGTACTGACCGACCCTCCTCTTCCTTTCGGGGCTGCTCCCAAGCCAGGCAGCCTCTCCAGCATTTGCTGC
>NW_010585715.1:0-14904 GCF_000705375.1 Tinamus guttatus
GATGCCAAATCTGAGACATTTTGGATCTGATTTACGCAGAGTGCTTACAATGAACAGCACTTCATATGCTAAAAACACAGCTCCCATCACTCTTACTGTGAATTCTCCCAGCTTTTAGAGGTTGGTAGCCTAGGACCTTGGGCTATGGACAAGGAATATTTGGGACAGAATCACAGAATGGCTGAGGTTGGAAAGGACCTAGATCTCCCCTGCTCCAGCAGGGTCACCTAGAGCACATGGCACAGGACTGCATCCAGGCGGGTTTGGAAGATCTCCAGAGAAGGAGACTCCACAACCTCTCTGGGCAGCCTGTTCCAAAGGGACATACAATTGCAAAAACTGAAATGCAACAGAATTCAATTCTTCAGGGTTGAATTAACTGAGACTCTCTTCTTTCTAGCTACCTTTCCATCTTATTTACCATCGTTACGCTTCAGAGTAAAACAAGTCCTCCCCTACACAAATCTGGTTCATTCCTAGAGACACAGGGAATAAATAGATAGATCAGAACAACACTCATAGGGAAAAGGGAACAGTTCAGGCAGGACAGAAATGCTCTGCAGCTCAGCATCAGTCTGCATGGCCCCAGTCTCCAGCAGGGCTTTGGCCTCTATGGCCATGGGACCCTTGCTGAAGAGTAAGAGCTGCCAAGGAGAGACCAGATCCATCTGAAAAAGTGGGGGCAAGGGCATATTTTCCAATACGTTAGCTAATGCAGTGAAGAGGGTTTTAAACTGGATTTAAGGAGCATTTCTGCAGAAAAATGATATGTAGGTCCTGATGGACGTGAGCCCACCAGTGTGCCTTTGCGGTGATGAAGACCAGCTGCATATTGCCCTGCATTAGCAGAAGTATGGCCAGTGGACTAGGGCAAGGCAATATTCCCCTCGGCCTGGCACAGGAGAGGCTACCTCTGGAGTACTCTGTCCAGCTGTTGGCTCCCTCAGAGTATGCCAATGAGCTGCAGAAAGTCTAGAGAAGGGATATTAATATAGTTTAGGGGCATGACGCATGAGAGGCTGAAGAAAGTAGGCTGAAACGTGCAGAACAGAAGGCTAAAGGGACAGGCGACCCTAGGTGCAGTCCTCAACTACCTCACTGGAGGTTACAGAGCGTATGGAACCAGGCTCTTCTCGGAGACGCAGAGCAAAAGGGGGAGAAACAGGCAACTGCCACAAGCTGCAAGAGGCAAAATCACAGTTACATGAGAGTGGCTGCAAGAGGACTGGAGAGCCATAGAGTCCTTCAACACTTGTCTCAACAAGGCCCTGAGTAGCCTGACCTACCTTTGAAGTTGCTTTGAGCAGGTGGTTGACTTTAAGATTTTTTTTTTCCTTCTTCTTTTGTATATATGATTTATCTCTCAGGCTCTGCCAAGGGTCTTCCAGGAAGACTGTGCTAGACCAGAGCTGCCTATCAGCTAGCGCAAGCATCCACACTGAACAGGAGGCAATGGTGAAGAGCCTCTCTGCATACTCAAACTGCAAGATCTACGATATTCTCCCTTTGCAGGTGACTACAGTGGTAATATATCACTAGAGCTGAATGTGGTTTTACTACCTTGATAAACTTCCTATGACAGCTTTCATATTTTGTACCTAATGGACTCCTTTCTCAATGACGGATTGAGGAAAGGTGTCTGCAGAGAGATATAGGTAAGTGCAGCGCTTTCTCCATCACATGCTAGGAGAAAGGATCATTCACCAGTCTCGTCACAGAGCTCCTGAGCACTCGGACTGTGGTGCTGCAGTCTGAAATGAGGCATTAGATAACTCATGCAAGAGGGAGAGAGAGAATAAGGCGGTGTGAGGGTTTGAGGGAACATCTACAGGTCCTTTGCAGTCCCTGCAAGAGGAGCCAGTACTGAGGCCCAGCTGCAGCATCACAGGCAGAGCCACCATGAGTTAGTCCCAGGCAAGGCGATGCTCACAGTTCCCAACTTGCTCTCCGGGGCACTCTGCCATGCCTGAGCATGGACACTGCTGGGACCTTCAGCTCCGCTCAAACAGGCACACGATGAGGTTCTCTGCCCAAGAGAACATTTACAGCTCAAAGTTAGGGTATAGTCTGGTTAATTTTTAATAATTAATTTTTAGAAAATAATAGGGTTTAGTCTGGTTAATTTTTAATAATTTTACTCTTCCAGATAGAGCAGGTATGGTGTGGCTCTCACTTTTATAAAGTGGTAGGGGGAAAAAATTAAAATGAAAGCAATTTCAAAGTCTGTTCATTAAGATGTGGTCTATACTATGGAAATAAGTAAGCACGACATGTAAGAAAAATCTAGGATTATTTTATTGTTACATTTGTACCTTTTTTGTTTGTTTAAAAACAAGAAGCGTTTCAAGAATTAGTGGGTCTAAACTGTTGATAACCACTTGTGGCAACGATAGGGCCTGGATACATACCATAGGTGACAGGTGTTTTCCTAAAACAGCAGGCAAGTGAGTGGCAAACCAGAATACAGGATCAAAAGGGAACGTATGCAAGTGGCACTAGTCAGTGCTACCAGCTTGCAAAATCCTTAATGTTTAACCCCAATTCTGGGCTTACTGTACTGAGATAAGGCTTTTTAGCATCCATTAGCAGTTAGCGTGTGGCAAAATGCCCTGACAGGCAATCATTTAGCTCGTGAGAACTGCATTCTCTTGGACTTTGGCATCTAAGAGAATCAGTAAGGAAACTAAGTGGTTTTGAGGTAGGTATAAGGTAGGTATTCTGTTATGAAACTAGATGCCTTTGCATAGCACTACGTCTTCAGTAAAAGAATATTAAGGTAATTTCTTTGTCTCCAAAAACACATTAGATCTGTTTTGGCTCCATCTAGAGATTCATTTACAAACTGACTGTAGTGCAGTCATCTGCCACTTTCCCCTACACCATTCTGCTGGAGACCACAAAGTCCTCGAAAACTGAGTGTCAACAACTACTACTTAATGCTGCGATTACTACTGGTTCTAAACAATTTTCCATCTCTTTCCTGACCATTTCTAAAAGGTGATACTTTATAGATTCCTCGGCACAGCAACAGCCTTCCAAAACCAAATGCTAGTGCAGCATCCAGAACAACAGCCCTGCAAACCCCCCTCACGCCTTGGCATGTGGCCAACACAACTGGTTACTCATCTAGGTTACTTGCATAGCAGAGAACTGATGGGCTCAGTAAAAAAGATAGTAAGGGATGGGACAAGTCAGCATGTTACTTCATTCCTTTTCACTTAGCTATTCACAGCTTTTACTTTCACATAAGACAGCAGCAATAACAATATGAAAGCAGTTAATTTAAGTAAGAAGAATCAACTAGTGAGTGACTTGCTTTCTCGTTGGGAGTACAAGAGTGTCTTGTGTCTTGCTCAGGGGAGTATATGAAAAAGAGCACAAGTAGGAGGGAGCAGACCCAGAATGCTGCCCCTCCAAGTTTCCAGCCCAGACGGCACTTCAGCTGAAAACTTGCATCAGACGTGGCTCCGGATTCAACTCTTCCTGCAGAGAGGTACCTGAACTGGTATTTAATGGGACACATGTACCTACAAGCCCAGTCTTGGAGGAGTACTGGATCCCAAATCATCACCTGAAATTCTGCTACTGTGCCTGTATGGAACAACAAGCATTTTGGCAGGGCTAAGAATCTCAGTATTTGTATCAAGGATAACCTTAGACAGCATCCACAATAGATGTTCATACACCAAGATGATGCTCAAGCCACTAAGGTAACTCAGACCACACGTAACGCTGGGTTCAAAAGAAAGCAAAACAAAGTCAGTAAAATAAAGTAAGCAAAAGGATTAAAGGAGATCACTTCTCCCCACCTCCCCTGGGACACTTGCCTACCAAGTTCCATGCCCTCAAAACAGTTCAGAGCACTGGTTTCAGAGGTAGTCTAAAGAAGACTGTAGAGAAATGAAACAGCAAAGATCATGCAAAAGGCTCACGAGCCACCAGGATCTAATCCAATACAGCAATCACTAAACCTAAAACAGAAAAGTAACACAAGTAACACCATCTGTGAGTTAACATCTTACTCAAGTCACAGCTAAACCTCCTGCTCCCCTCTCCAGTACTTACAGTTGGAAATAAATGCAATATATATTGCATTCTACATTACAATACACACACATCCTGCCTTCTCTACAATGATCTTGTAGAATAAAGCACTTTATAAACACTGCTACGTAATCAGGTTAGCTTTTTGCCTAACACAGAACCAACATTTCCTACACTGAATTAAACCCAACCAAACAGTAACTCAATTTACACTGCTGCAAATGACACCAGCTCCTTCTACAAAGGGGAGGTTCTGAGTACACCTCATTAGCAGAAAAAGGTTACAGCAAATTATCTCAGGTTAACAAAAGTTAGGATTATAAAATTAAGATATAAAAAATGGTCCAATATTACAACTTACTAGTAAGAATTGTTCTCTTACTATTTAGTTGTGCTAAATAATAACTAGAAAAAGAAGTTAAAGGACCAAAAGGAGACTACTGTTTTTCAAATAGAAATGCTTAGATCTTTGCTAGAATCCCATTTTCTTACTTTTGACTCACTTATCTTTGTTTCAACTTCTATCTTAAAAGTCCTATGTTTTAATGATGTGTCACGTATATCAGCATTTTGTAAATATAACTGGTGCTAAAGTTCTTAGATACTCCTGTGGTATTCCATATATGATATTCAGAATGATCAAGACTTGAAAAATTAATTAAACGCTGAGAGAACTGGGACTGCTCGGCCTGGAGACTGACAGGGGGATCTTATGAATATGTGAAAGTATCTGAAGGGAGGGTGTAAAGAGGCTTGTGGCCAGTGACAGGACAAGAGGCAACAGACAAACTGAGACACAGGTCTTTCCCTGTAAACACCAAGAAAAACTTCTTTACTGCTAAAAATCAACTCAAATTTGCTTAGAATTCTGAAGTTTCAAAATTGGCTCTTATTTGGCATCTGGCCAACGTCATGGTACTTGCAGCTTTCACGGTAAGGCTAGAAACAGAGAGTATCATCATCTAGGAGCAGACAAAAAAAAAATAGGAGATAAGAAAAGTTGTTTCTGAACACGTTTTTCTTAGCACCCACAGCTCATGAGCTCGGCTTTGATTTTTCAAACTCTACAGTTATGGAAAACTACACTTCTGAGCACACGCCACACCACGCCATGTAAGAGCATCTAAACTGGACCTTGGCAGGGAAAAGCTGCTTTGAGAATATTAGGCGCCTGAAAGAGTCCACTATGGGCCATAAGCTTTTAGGAAAACAGGGAAGAACTGCATCTTCACAAAGATGACCGTAAAAAATCATGTTAAATATCCCTGAAGAAAATCTCTTAACTTGCACAAACTAAAATTTTGTTCCTTTTTAATCCTGTTTTCAAATCTCTGACTGCTCTGAAGTTTTACAACCTAAATTAAAATCAGGGTCTTTTGCAATATGCTGGGATTTTCTCACCTATAGGCCCATGGAAAGCAGTGCTTTGTGGCGATCCAAAGATGGAAGGACTGGCTTAAAACTGTCCATTAGGCTGGGCTGACCCCTTCTCTCTTCTCCATCCCCACCCCTCCTCAAAAAAAACCCATACATATATATATATATATCTATCCACCTCAATTCTCATTCTTATAGAGAGAACAGAGATGTGGATTTCAAAAGGACAGAAACAGCTAAGCTCCAAAAAGGTACATGAAATTCTACCATTTCTCTCCTGAACACAGGTTTGTTAAAGCACAGAGATGTCAGAGCAAGACAAATGTAACATCTACCACTATCCCTGTAAGGGAGGATGGATCCACTCAGAGCTCCGAATTCCACTCTGGGTGGCCAGACCTCTAGAAACATAGCTCTGATTTGTAGGTTTTTTTAAGAGCCTGAATCAGATTTAGTAACTTCTGTTGAGTAAGAGAGATTGTGGGACTGTCCTCAGCAAATCTGCTGGATATGTAGCAAATTTTTATGGGAGAGAAAGAAACCCAAACCTCAATTTCAAAACAACCACTGACATTAAAAAAAAAAAAAAATCAGGCACGCTGTTGGTTAAGTGTTCCAGTGGCTAATTATCTTCCATTAAAATTGTTTACTTCAAGACAGAGTTTATCTAGCTTTAATTTCAAGACATTTCATGCCATTATACCTTTACTAGATCAAAGAACTCTCCCTAATCAAGCTGCTTTTCTCCATGAAGGCAATTATAGCTATGTACTTATTTCATAACCAGGTCTGTGTTTAAACTGAATAAATTAAGCTCTTTGAGTATTATCAAGCATGTTCTTGATTCTTGGCACAAGAACTGGATACTGCATTTGGCACTAGTGTAAGCACTATTGGAACAAAAGTAATATAACCTCCCTCCTACCCCTTAATATTCCCTTTTTAATGCATCCAAGAACTGCATTTGGCCAAGTGGGAGCTGACTATCCATCACGTCTTGTAACCTTCCCTCAAAACCCCGATTCCTGGGATGGGCTCCCATTCTCTTTCCAGATGTGCAACTTTGCAGCTGCTGGGAGTGAAGCAGGCTGGACAAACGGGACACCAAAGCATGGAAGCCCATCAGCTGCAGAGCCCACCAGCCTCAGCACGCCGGGAAGCCGTGGGGCTCGTCAGTGGGTCGGAACAGCCTCCTCGGGCTTCCCCAGCCAGCCATGAGGTAAAGCCGCTGCCTGCAGCGTGCAGGGGGCAGAGGAGATGGCCCTTCTGAAAGAAACCATTTACAGAGCTCACAAGAACTTTATGTTACAAGCAACAATATGCTCGCAAAACCCTGAACTTTATCACTGAAGCTCTATAAAGCATTTTTATAATTTATTCCATAGGGACTAAGTGATTATTTTCAAAAACTATTTTTTATTTCAAATTAATTTGTAAATACTCCAGAAAGTATTCCTTGTGCATTATCTGAACAGATGCTGCCTCAATTGAAGAAATCTGCACTACAACTTCTCTTTAACTGCATACCGTAGGCCATGCTCGAAACACCACTAAAATCTTGAAATCAGCTCCTCTAATCATGCAGGGTGACCAGCTGACACAGCTACACTTGAACATCTGTGTCCACATCATGCCCTGTCCACCTCTAAAAGGCAGATAATGTCTCAAATAATGCCAAGTAAAACGATTTACTGGAGCACCATGAACATCGTTAACTTTCTCCTCAACAACATTTAGGCTAAAGCACTCTCAGCAGAACTTAGGACAGTGTTGCATTCTTAAAACAAGGAGTAAGGTCCTTCAACACCAACTTAATTATGTATTTTAATCTCTATTCGCACCTAAGGTTTGAAGTGTGCTTTCAATTTTGCTGCTTTGGTATATGCAAGCAATGCTTTTTGGTAAGAGGTTAATTCGGTCTTGTTTTTTTTTTCTCCACAACTAAAAAGAGTTTATAGGTCAAGAGGAGAAAAAAATGAAAATCTTTCAGAAAGGAAAGGGAAGTGCTCTGCCAAACTAAAAGAGGGAGGGCACTGAATTTTTTAAACTTTTTTTTTTCTTTTCCTAGATAGAAGCATCTACCAATGTCCACATTTCGTTTCTATTGGGCACAAAATATTAAAGGATTAAGATGGCACTCTTAAGAGATGGAAACAAGAACCGATTTCCTGGAAATATATTAGTATGAAGCGTCACCACTTGCACAGTGTGGTATTTTCCTTTCATTCAGCAAGTTTATAAGAAAGCTTTTTCTTGAAAGTGATGATGCTTATCACATTATAAAGCTCTTTGACAAATGAAGTACTTAAACAGTTTCACTTCACTCACTTGTGAATCTATTTTCCAAGCTTGTATCAGAAATGTCTTACTACTTGCACAAAAAAGTATGGAACTTAGTTCTTCAGATTTAATGCAGTTACATTAAATGGACACGTATACTGTTTTCATATTTAGAAGCAATAATCTTAATTGATTTAGGAGTTCCACAGTCACAATACTGGATTTGTGGCTTAATTTCAGATATTAGAACTTGTCTGACCCACTGGACACTCAAGTGTTTTTCAAAAGTCCTAAAATATTAATGAAAGCCTGCAGCTATTTTCAGTAAAGTCAGTACCTTTTAGTTCTTAGGTTTAGTTATTTAAACACTTAAACCCAGCATTTACTGTTAAATGTCCTTTTCAAAACTTAAGTATAGAAATAAGATTTTGTGAATAAATTGGCAACAGTGGCATGAACTTCTAAAGGGACATCCTTCACTGATAAACACAGCTTGTCTGTAAGTGCCAACAAGCTTGTGTGCAGCTTGTTGATCTGTTCTACTAAATGTCTCAGCAGGCTATAAATCCTTCTAAGTGTCTCGAACACTAAAAGTCAGTCTGAATCCAAGTCAAGAATTATACATTTTTACCAGATTCTAGGTTTTAATTTGCACACCGCTACAGCTGCAGATTAGCGACTATTGTTCATATCCTACTGAGTCTCATGGCTTCCACTTCTGAACTATCTAAAATAAAATGCTGCAAACAGATTTTGTAAAGCTGAATTACCAAGTGTATCACATTTGCAGCATGTACCAATTTTACGAAGCATTTCACATTTCCTTTGTTAAAACAAAATGATTTTAAGTCATTCACACTTGACAATTACTATAATCACTCAGGATCTTAAAATGTTAAGAGAATTGATCTACCCTTGACTATTCATCACAAAAATACTACTAAATCCACTCAGCAGCATGCACTTCAGAGCAAACATTTGTCATGCACTGTGCTTCTAATCACAACACAACCAAATACCTGTTTCCACTCAGAAATTGACCCTTGCCTGCACACATCTTTCCAGATTCCCCACCCTTCCCAGTAAAGGTGAAGCAGTATTATCTATATAATGTGAATTCAGATAGGTGTTTAATTTGAAATAGGTTATTCTAACAAACACAACTATAAAAAAGGATTATAAAAAAGACCAGTTGAGATGACCTTGTTTTGTGCAAGATGGTTTTATTAACAGACCAGAACTGGGAAGACTGCAGCTGGGCATCTGAATCTAAAAAGGGGGAAAACAAACAAAATAGTTAGACCTGTGGAGCCTGAAGAAACTTTAGCAACCTGCAGAGTTCATACATTCCTACAGTACAAAGTGTTCTATACACATCTATACCTACCACAAATGTTATTTTACTGTGTTTGAGACTTCACTAGTCTTGCACAGAGACCTGAACAACTTCAATGACCAACGACTTCACTCAGAACACTGAATTTAAAGTGTCAGAATTGACAGGCTAATAAGCCTGTTGCCTTGAATTACTGGTATCTATTTTCCTATTTAACAGCTTAAAAGGTCTGCACTTGATATTTTTAGACATATTAAGATACTGTATATACTGACCTTGTATTTTCAATAACCCTATTCTCATTAAGTTTATACGCAAGACTGTTATGTACAAGAATTAAAGCAAAATGCAAACTTGAGGCGCATCCACTTTAAGCTCCCATAAGAGCTAATGAATTCAGTACTTTGACAATACCAAGTTGCCAAAAAGCAGCATCATTTACTATGCCCTAATCTTTTCCCAAACCCCACGAAGGAACTACCACAAGTTCTTTACTATGGATGTTTTTGAGTGTTATCACTTAAGGAATAAGAAATAAAGACAAATGGCAGACAACCACATTTATACATGGGAAAAAAAATGTTCATCCTAAGGTACATGGCCCTTCAGAAAGTCAGAGTTCTTAAAATACTGACAACATCTCATTGTGCATACTGCTCTGGCTTCCATTACAACAGCAAGACAACAGAAGAATATTACATGTTTAAGTGCATATTACTTATATTTTAAACATATGATGAACTCAGAATAGTAGGAATGTAGCCAAAAGCAAGTGCGAGAGACAAGAACAATTAATATTTAAGCTTTAAAAAGAATGTTTTTGTTTGCACCTCAAGCAAAACAACTGCTTACAAGCAGAATCTGCAAGAAATTAAACTGGAAGTTGGAGTAAAGTCCTGATTCCTGCTACTTACAGCTGCATATGCCTACTTCTCTAATATTCTGCTCCTCAGAGACATTTGGAATCACTGCAAGAGTGACCTATAAGCTTTCCTCCTGTATCAAGGTTCCTGAAAAGTCAGGGTTGCTAATAAACTTCCCAGGTTTTTCAGTGGAGATGAATGGGAAAGAAAGCACGGCTCTGCTGACAGGAAAGCTGCAGGTTTTCAGTTAAAGCAAGACACCTTCTATCCTATGCTGAGAAACCACATAGGATAAAGTAGTAAAAGTAGTATTGCTCAACCTTGGTTATGAAGTCTCATGGCTTAATCTTTAAAATAAACATTTGCCAGCACTTAAAACATCTACTAGTTTGTACTATGAGCAGCAACATTTTCACAAGAATGCTAGTATGAGTAACGTAAAACCATCCTGGTTCATAAAAGTGTTAGAATCTTGTTCCTCAAAGTTATCTGCTTCTCCCCATTGATAACCTATTTAATCTTTATAGGAACAGTACCTTCAGCAAGCCAGCATTTTCCTAGAGTCCATGGACCCAAATTCTCTGAAACTCTGCAGCTTCATAGTTCAATAAGCTTCAATAAGCAAAGCAGTATGTAACAAGGTGGTGGAGAGGGAACATGGGGAGAACAGTCTACGGAAACACTATTTATGACAGTGAGAAAACAGCTCACTTTCCCAGATTAAAGGATGTGATTCATAGGTCCACTTAAGCTCTTTGAGACAAGACAGGCAACAGACCTGAACTGGCCCTATGTCCCTTTTCCATAAAAGAAACTACATTAAGAAGGTTGGAAAGAAAGCAGAGACCTCCCCTCAAAAAAATAAACTTCTGAATACAACTTTTCCAAACAACTGCATTTATGATAATGCTGTAAAGTCCCCTGTTTGGGAAAAACTGGTCTTTGCTTGTTAGTCTTTCCCAATATCAACAGGTAAGTCAAACTAGTCCATTTGTCTTGGCAAAAAAACCTTTTATGCGTAACTGAAATTTGAAATGTGCAACACTAAAGCTGGTTTACTATGCAGAAAATATGGAGAGAAGAAAAAAGGTACCAGTACTCAGCAAAACAACAGCAGCTCTGGGATTGAAAGGCAGCAGTTTCTCAAAGCAGTAAGGGCAGATTGATGACAGATGATAGTACGGACTGCTTGAAGCAGATATGAATTTAGGACTCGGCTGTTGTAAGCTCAGAATTTAGTCTCTCAATCCTACAAAAGCACTTTTTGCATTGGTCAGACAACATGAAGAAACACTGCACCCATACCCACAAAAGACTTAAGACAATATTAAGAGCTCACTTTCTGGACTGCAACTTTTGCTAGCATTAACGCTCCCCAGCATCAAAACCAAGTGTTTGAAACCAAGTTACTGGTATATTAAAGACTACAAACATATCAGTCATAATCAGGATTTACTTTCTTTCCAGACACTTAAGCTTCAGTAAGATCTGAAATAAAATCAGAACACTATAGTTTCCAAACAGCTTTATGCAAAAGGGACCATCCAAGTCTAAGTGCAGACATACTAAATTAGCATCTTTAACCAATAAAGACTGCAGCCCATATAGCAAGGATAAAACAGTAGATATTTATATTAACTTTTGGTAATATTTTACCTTTAGTTCATTCTCCTTATGAGTCTGTTTATCTGATCTTCCCTGTTACCAGCATCTCCACCTTCTACAAAGTGGATGGTTTTCTTCTTCATTCCACCCCGAGGAGAGGATAACTTGAAGGGCCATAAGAAGTTGTTCACAACTTTGAACTTCTTGCCAACAGTGTAGATTTCATGGATCACATCTTCCATGCAAATGATGCCATGTTTACCTGAAAAAAAATCAGGAAAAGTTATTTTCAAAATAGCTAGCTAAAACACAGGCTAAAAAATATGAACTTATGATCAACATCATTCTGATTCAACTTGATAAACCTCACCAAGTCTGAAAGCAGCCACTCGTCAAGACACTTGACATACTTTTCCAATTAAAATAAATTAGCTCTAGTTGATACGATATTGATCGATACCCTGTTATATCTGGCAAAGGGCATCAGGTCCAACTGCTGCATACTGGGCAATCAGGTCAAACACGAAACAGAGTTAGTGGAAAATATGTTGTGTTCTTTGAATAAAAACTAAATATGCCTGAATGCTAACTATAGGCAGGTCAGCGAAATTCAGTTAAATATTTATGCTACTGAATAATTCAGAAAGCTTTTGGGCTAATGCCTTTCTACAGTCTTTCATGACATGGCACCTGAGTGAACAGTTTTATGAAGGCAGGTGATTCAGATACAGACCTGCCAGTACTATGCTGGTACTGTCAGAATCTGACCACCTACTGCACTGGAAAAGCACCAAGCAAAATGGTTTCACTGTTTTCTTGCCAACATAGCTGGAAAAGAAGGAGCCTCCCTAAAACTGTGTGTGTGTATGTGTGTGTGTGTGCGCACGTGCAATTTTATATTAGCTTTTTCTCCCCACTGATTAGTTGTCCTGATAGGAATCAAAGTCAGTCCAGCAGAGCATTGAAAATACAAGATGCAAGCAGTATCTAAATTAGCAACTTCAAGGCTGCTAATGATGACATTCTCATTGCAGTACCTGGCTCATTACTGAAGAATATATTAACTTAAATATCAGTTTCACGTTGAAAACTACAAATAATAGAAAAGACTGAAAATGCACTTGTTCAGAATCTACACATTTTTGAAGTGAGGCGGTATTTACCCAGGCGCTTCTGAATCAGGGAATTATCTGTCAGAGCGATGCGCTGCTTGTTGATCTTGCCATAACCACGCTTGTAGATCAGCTCGTGCACGGACTTCAAGTTGGGATAACTGAAACAATGGTCAGGTGAAAACAGGAATTACCAACCCTGCAGCTTACATTCCAAGCTGACACCCCCAAACTGACCACTTCACTCACCCCCAGGCAATGTAGGGTTCCACAATCCGCAACATGTTGATAGAAGCTTTGTTGAGTTTTACGAACGTGCCATTAAAAATCTGACGCAGGCGAAGAAGCTGCAGCACCTTACGGACCTTGGGGCTAACGCCGTTGGTGCTAGAAAGCAGAGAAGTCTCATTTAAAAGTCTACAGCTCATAAAATACTCATATCATCAAAACAGAAGCAGATTAAGATAAGCAATAGAATTACTTATTGCAATTGCTCCATCTTACATCCTATAAATTCGCTCATATCATCAAAACAAAAGCAGATTAAGATAAGCAATAGAATTGCTCCATCTTACATCCTATAAATTACAGGAAGCAAGTGTTGGCAGCAAGTTACTATCTGGTATCCCTATATATTTCAGCTGAAAGCTTAGGCCTGATCTAACTTCATAGAAAGAACTTAAACAACAAATACTTTGAAATATTTTTTTAGAACTACCTATCCTTGTGTTCTCCCAAATATATTTCTTCCAATCATGTCTTTCCTGAGTTTCTTGGAAGGCTCTCCAGAACACATTTAACGAAGCATTTAACGGAGCACTTGGGAAAAACTTAATGCTACTGTGAACTAGTATATAATTTTATCAAGCTTAAGGTGAAACCAAACAGCTGTCTCACTTTTGCAACCTTGCCCTTTTTACCAGGTTTCTTAAGGGAGAAACACACGGACATCACAATTTTAGACTTAATGAAGTTATTCTCTGGTACATATTTGACATTATTCCCAAAAACCTTCCAACCTACTAGTGGAAAGCTCAGATTTATCTACCTATGCAAGTCCTCAAAACAGAAGGATAACAGCAACAGCACCTCCACTGTTTTTATACAGAAAAGTGTCCCCAGCTGTATTAAATCTTACCCTCTTATCCTGATCACAAAGGCCAGCTTTGGTTCGGCTGGTACATAGTAATTCCCAGCTTTTCGGGCCATCCTGGCCATGCGGATCTCCTGTCTGTACATGTGCCTGTACTCCTTGTGGTAAGCTTTGGCTCTTGCATAGATGAGCTTCCTTTGTGCCTTACGAAGCTGAAACAGTTGGAAGTCCCTTAAGATTTCACAGTGTCTTTGAACACAACAGAGGTAGCTTCAAATACTGTAGCATTTTCTCTTTTACATCAAACATGGTATCTTTATAAACTACATTTACCTTCACACAATCTCTTGCCTTGCAGGTAATTCACTTTAAACAATTGTACACTTGTCATTCATTCCACCCACAACCAGTTCATTACACACTTTCCCCCACCACCACCCAATCATTGTTTTACACCAAAACGCTAAGAAAATACCAACTTGCCAGACCCAAAATACTTCTCTAACGCTTTATATCAGAAGCAGTAGCATTCCAGTGACTTGCCCACAGAAAAGATAATCAACTCATGTAAAAAAGACATAAGAGATTCACCTTCTTTTGGGCCAACAGCCTCTTCAGACGTTTGGCCTTTATGGCTGCATAAGCCTGGCGCTTTTTCAGCAGAGTTTCCGGAACAGCCGGCACCTTCTTTGCTCTAAATTACAGGGAAGAGACTCTTAAAAACCCACCTTCTTCAGAAATAGCACATGATAAACATTAATGTGTAATAAAACCTGAATTTAACACAAGCCTCGCTGCCCTACCCCACCTCCTCCACATATTCAGTTGCCAGTTATCCAAAGCCCTAATGCAGTCTCCACAGAGCATCTTTTGCACAAAGATGGGACACCTGACCGACTTCAGTGCTGTGCACCACACACTACGGCGCCATTTCTGGACACTTTCAAAGGACTTATACATCCTTTATGGAACATGCCAACTGTGCATTTTGGCATAATTTAAGAGACCAAAGAACTTACCTTCACATCTTCTAGTTTACAACGATAAAAGTTCTGCCTCCAGCAAACTCTTTCCACACTAACAAACACAGACTACAACACCGGCTTTAAGGAAAGACCTGGCCTAGCAGCGCCCGGAATCTACCTCACAAAACACGCGCTTAACTTGACAGCGCTGCGCACACAGGGACGCCCG
>NW_010585715.1:17035-74438 GCF_000705375.1 Tinamus guttatus
CCCGCTCCGCGCGCCCTCCCGAGTGACAGGGCGCCGCTCTGCCCGCGCCGGGCGGCGGCGGCGGCAGCATGAACATCCTGCTGGAGCTCTTCGTGGTGACCTTCAAGGTGCTGTGGGCGTTCGTGCTGGCCGCCGCCAAGTGGCTCGTGCGGCCCAAGGAGAAGAGCGTGGCGGGGCAGGTGTGCCTCATCACGGGCGCGGGCAGCGGCCTGGGCCGCCTCTTCGCCCTCGAGTTCGCGCGGCGCCGCGCGCTCCTCGTGCTCTGGGACATCAACACGCGCAGCAACGAGGAGACGGCGGGCATGGTGCGCCACATCTACCGGCAGCTCGCCGAGGCCGCCCCGCGAGGTAAGCGAGCGGCCCCTCCGCCGCAAAAAGAGGGCAAAAGCACAAAGGCTTTGGCAGCGAGAGTGCATAGACCAGTTCTTGTGTACCCTGGTGACACCAAAGTAAACACAAGCTTTTGCGCCGTGCAAGCGCGTGTGCTCTTGGCGGCTACCTGCGGGCTGGAATCCAGCTACAAACTTGATTTGCTTCCCTTTTCCTCCCTCCCTGTTTCTTCTCTGTCTCCTCTGCTAGCGGGGGACGATGGAGAGAAGGAAGCGCCGCCCCACAGCAACTTGCAGGTCTACACGTACACCTGCGACGTGGGCAAGAGGGAGAACGTCTACCTGACGGCCGAGCGCGTCCGCAAGGAGGTCGGCGAGGTCTCCGTGCTGGTGAACAACGCCGGCGTGGTCTCCGGGCACCACCTCCTCGAGTGCCCCGACGAGCTCATAGAGAGGACCATGATGGTCAACTGCCACGCGCACTTCTGGGTAAGTGTGGACTTGTTTCTTTGGGCAGCCTTCTTTCTGCCAGTTAGTTCTGGGGGAGGAAAAAAAAATGCACTTGCTTAACCCTCCTGGTCTTGGGCTTGCATTTGCTCCCTTCTATTAGCAAGCTCACAGCTTCACTGGTCTCTTCCTTTCAATACCCTGTCCTGATTAATAGGAATGATTGGCATTAAAATTATCAGTAGCTAGTTTTTATTTGGCTCTTTTCTCAAAGACTTCAGAGTATAGAATCATATGCCAGTTTGTGTAGCCCTCGGTATGAAATCCTTTGTAAGCATAACCTCTGAATCTGCTTAAAGGTTGCTACTGTTAATGAATGACTTTCCCCTCCCCTCCACCCATAGTTGTCTCTTTAGCTTTTTGCTTTAAGATCCTGTTTTAGTGATGGTTGCAGTAGTGAGCTCGCACTTCTTCAAATAACTCCTCCAAAACCCTGCTAGAGACTTTGTGAGAGCTGCCTTAGAGGTAAATTGTTCCCTCTGAGGCTTAGAGAGAAGGCAGAAAACTCAAGAAAACAAGCCAAAAAACACTTTTTCAGGAATTCTGCATATTTGCCCTTAGCTTTCTCTCTTGGGGCTACCAGTAGAAGTCAGAAAATATTTAATGTGGAATCTTGGATGATAATGTCTTTAGCTATCAGATGCTAATCAAAGAAAATAAGCTATGTGGTCTTACTCTCCTCATCTATTTAAATCTTGTTTCCCTGTATTTTATTTTTAAACTTAGTGTAGTGGAGTTATATAAACCAGAATGTCGAAGCAGGGCACGATGCACGCTGGGGTTAGCGTTAGCTGTCAGGCTGAGCCCATTGTTAGTATTAAAACTGTTCTCTGGTCCTTCAAATAAAGTTATGAAATGCACTTGCATAACAATCAAAGGATTAAGCAATCTGAAATATACTCCCACTTAAGCCTTCTTTGGCTCTTCTTATGCTTGATAATAAAAACTTTATAAAATGCCCATGCTCAAGACTTAAAAGGGCCTTCCAAACATAACTTTTTAACGTGAAGTTAGATGCTGTTTCATAACCCTAAAGGAGCCCCTTCAAATCTGCACTATGAAACACTTAGTGGCAGAGCGCTCTTTCTTCCAATGTATTGTAAAGCTCGCTGAGAGTGTGCATAAACTTTGGTGCACATGAGATTGTTGTGTTCAGAAACTTCTTTTAACTTTGCAAGTATATTAAGGTGACTTGAAAACTTCTGCGAAGTCTTGTGTGATTTCCTATAGCAACCAAAAGCTCTGCTTGTTCTGCTTTAACAGCCAGGCTGATGCTAAAACAGAGATATACACTAGCTTTAGGGACTTACTGATGTGCTATAAATGCAGAATTGACAAAGCTTCCAAGGACTCTAAATTATGACATCACTCTGAATTAAAATATGGGAGGATCCTGAATTCTCCAGCTGTTCTTCCCTCAGGCACAAATCACACATTTATAACATTGTTTCAGGGACCTTTTTAAAGCACTCTCTGTATGCCCAGTCTCTTAGAGCAGTAGGAGACTAACTTGGACTCTAATGATTGTTATGATTAGTTTTTCATTAAATTTCATTAGTCTCTAAATGTTACATTGTGAAGTGACTTCAGAGATATAATACATTATATATAATCTCCAAAAAGCTACTGTTAATCTGAACTGTGGAGCTTGAGATCTTGGCTCAAGCTTCTGAGGAGCAATCAACACCCTTTCTGTGCTCATATGTACACTTTCCACAAAGTCTGTGTCCTGCCTTGCTTTTTCTTTCTATTCATTTTTTCATGGTAGGCAAAACATTTCTTCCTTGTCTTCCCCATCCTGATCCTAGAAAAGATTGACTTGACCAAAAGTGGGTGGACTTTTAATAAAAATAATAGTACTTAATTCATAAGATACCATCTGAATCAGCTGACTCAAAGCCAGTTTTTGGGGGGTGTAAGTCAGTGCTGGCTTAAGTAGAACAATGTGTCTAGATGTGTGAAGTCTTTTACAGCTAAACTGTTCTATGTCAGCTAAACCGGTGGTCCAAAAGCAATGCTAATACTCTGGAGCATTATGTAGACTTTTAACTATTCTTGGAGGGTGTTTCATCCAAAAGAAGCTGTAAATGGATTTCATAAATACACAGATCTCCCGAGTAATACTGCTTCAGCAGTTGGGTGTCTGTGCTTTTGTTTTCTGGTGGTTTGTCATCTCTCTTCCCATCCCCCATATAACATATAACCCCCCCTTATCCTTCAAGCATTACTCATACTTAATATACTTCCATATAAACAAATAAAATGGGACTCTAGTATCATTCCCTTGAAACCTCTGGAATAGGATTGCTGGCACACTCTCTCTGCAGGATGCAGGTGAAGTGATGTTAGCAGCTACAGTGTGAAAGCTGCCCAACTCCAGCAGCACGTGGGGAAAGTCTCTCCCTGGTTTGCTGCTGGGTTCCAGCTGGGCTGTGCCCCGTGCCACAAAGTGTTTTTAAAGGGAGCTCTAGCAATGTGCCACAACCTAAACAGATGCTTTCCATTTTGCTGACATTCATGATTTATATAATCCTTTCTGTGAGTGCCCTATATAAACATGTCACCACGGCATCATGTAGCAATTTCCACAGCATAAAATGCATCGCAGTATTAAAAACCTGTTATTTCATGCTGTGATAATTTGAATGCTTCTGATATTGAAAACATAGGGACGAAATCCGTTCCCGGTTTAAAACAAGCCCGCTCTGGTTTACAGTAATTCACAGATACATAAAACTGCCTGGCTATTAATGTAACATTATCCTTTCTGCCAGACTGTCGCAAGAATAATAATTTATTTGGTTGTACTTATTGTCAGTTATTGAAACTGATCTTTTGCAAACTACTGAAGCTGTTCTTTTCTTAAGGGATGTCAGGATTTAGAATTTGAAACTATAAAGCACAGTACAAGCTTCGGCTGTCAAGCCCTCAATTCTGAGACAGGAAAACTGAGTTATTTTTACTCTTTTAGTTTTACAAGGAAGTTTAATTTCAGTATCAGTATACTGATTGAGATTACATAACTACTTTACAAAATATTAATGTACAAATCTTGCTTTGGGATTGCTTTAGATGCTTGTATCTTCTTTGCACCTGTGTGTTCTCGAAGAGTATTGTTAATACCCCCCAGCAGCAGAGTCACTGGCGCTTCCTTCTCGGCTTGCTGGTTGACTGGGCCCTGCTCTGTGGGGCTGCTCAGGGGCTGCCAACCTGGTGGGAAGGACCTCGGGTACATGAGATCTGCAGGGTCCAGCCTTGAGAGAACAGTGAAATTGCTCCTGCATTTCCTTGCTGTGTGGATCCTCTAAAACTTTTAACTTTCAGGCTCTTCCCTCTAGATGAGTTTTCCCTTCAACTTGCCAAAAGGGGGAAGCAAAAGCATTCAACTCCCTCTATGGCAGACTTCAAACATGCAGTGAAAGACCAGGGCCCAGGCTCCAAGTGCAGCTCTGCTACTCAGAGTAGCATTGTCCCATTCACCTGCAAACTGCTCAGTCTGTAGAGTTATGCATATATATTTATTTTTGCAGGACTTCAATAAAAACTTTTTAGGTGCCTTAACATTGAAATGGGGCAAGATAAACATAGAATGCTGAAGGAATTGCTGTTCAAGAAGTAAATTAGATATTTTAGGCTATATAATTGCCTAAACTTAACTATCCTGGAAAGAAAAAAAAATCTGAATGCAAGATGAATGAATTAATAAAGCAAACTTGCTTTTTGTGTGCAGTAATTGCTGTGAGTTTAGACTAAAGGGCTTGCTAAAGCCTGGGGAAGTCTTATCTATCACTACTGTGTTATACTATTGAGCTTGAAAAGACTTGTATTTGTTCAAGTTCTGCAATAGCTGTACTTTCTGTATAGTTTAAATGTGGAAAATGGCTTTTCTGGTGTAAAAGAGGGGGTCTGCACACTCAGTGCAACAACTTGGTTTCAGATCATACATTACTTATTTAATTACCAGTGAAATCTTGTGTGGACTGTTGGCACACCAGTTTGTTATGACTTTTGGCTTCATCTCTAGAATCTTAACATCTATGTTTAAGTATAGTCATGCTATTCTGTTGAGATGCCACATAAATATACCTGGCATTTTGGACAAGTGGAATTAGCTGCTTTAATTGATTGAAAATCACAATAATGTATCCTAAGTCCTGAAGTTCAGCTGCAGAGCTTAACATTCAAGTTCTTAGTGTATTATTATTATTAAAAAAAAAAAAAAACTTTTAAAAATGAATTGACTTGAGTTTAAGGTCAACCACATACATGTAATGTAGAAAGTGTCATCAAAACTAACACTTCTTTCTAAAATGCCTCCACCTAAGTGCCACCAGTAGGATAACCCTGGGCAGCACATGTATGGTCTAGCCTGCTGGACAGGGGATTTCCACAAATCCACAGAATCTGGGGGGAAGAAAAAAAAAGGTTTTTATGTGCGTGCTGGAGACGACTGACCTTTTTTGTTCAAATAGTAGTTCTATCCATGGATGGTGTCCCCCTCTTTACCTGTGACAAGAATTTGATAATTTTTGGTGGTGGTGTTTATGTTTTTTTTTTTTTTTTTTTTTTTTTTTTTTTTTTTTTGGATGCATTAACAAATCTGAAGGGACGATTCAAAATGTCTGTCCTACATGGTCTCAGATAGGGCCTAGCTTTTGCAATACTCAGACATACTTTGGAAATCAGTTTCCTGCTTCCTTTGAAAGGTGCTTGGAACTTAGCCTCTTGGCCCATTTAATAGTAATTTTTTTAAAAAATCATGTGACTCGTGGCTTGTTTGTTGCTGGCCCGTCAGTGTCCAGGACTGTATCACTACCATGTGATCAGCCAGTTATTTCCTTGTGCTACTCTGATTGAGGCTTGAAAAGTGTAGGTTAAAACAAGACTCCTTTTCACAGGAAAGCCCTGTTAGGGGAAGGGATAATTGTCTTGAGGAGAACAAACCAAGACTTCTCCAGCTGCCTGAAAATTGTTTGCAGTATTAGCCAACTAGCAGTGGCTTGCAATTCAGCAGCCTTCTAAAATAGAGCTGAAACTGCAGTATAGCCTGCAGAGGTAAGGAAGTTGCAACAATTGGTTCTTTAGTCTCCTGTAACTATTTTTGAAGGGTTAGAAACCTGTCAGCAAAGCAGATCCTTTCAAGATTGGTAATCTCCTCAAGTAATGGTCCTGGATGAGTGATCAGTGTGATGATTAAATTGCTGCTGCTTAGGGAATGAGTTAGGTCGAATAAATAAGCAAAATCTTCTGGCTTTGGTTTGATGTTATGGTGCTACTTGTGAAGAAATGGTAGAGGCAGGAAAGCCTTTGCTGGAGCTAGAGTCTCTTGCCTGTTCAGTGCCTTGCTTTGCTAGAACCTTTTCTTGTCCTGGGCAAGTTAGGAGAGGAATGGGGTAACAAAGTGTGATGGAATTTGGAAATGCAAAACTTCTTATCTGTAGAAAAAATCTGCTCTCTTTTTTCCAAAAAGTGGGTATATTAATGAGATTTTTCTCCATTATTACCTCTTTTAGTAGCCAAGTGACTGTAGCAAGTTTCTGGAAACTGACTTCCAGAACCTGCTTGTGTGTTCAAGTATAGGGTAAAAATAGTCCTAATTGTGGTGTAGCTGAGTGTCCTGCTAACGCAGAGGTTTTTGCCATTGCCCAAGATGTGTCTTAATTGAGCTCTGAGTTAGCACCTTCTCCTTAGCTCAGTGTCATCAATTACTCCAGCTAGACAGGTTGAGGAAAGACGAATGTTGTGTTTTCTAGCACCTTCCCTGCCATTTTTAGCGCTGCACTTTTTATCTCTTCTACTTTTATCTTTATCAGCTGCTAAGTATTATTCTTTCCCAATTTCTCATGCTTTGATTTTGCTTTGGAGGTTTCTTTTTGGCGGGGAGGGGATGTCTTTGTTACCTATCTGCAGCACTTGGCCTTTCCACGGTCCTCTCTGCGAGAGCCGGAGCATCGCACTCGTAATTAACCTTTCTCCCCAGCCTTTAAAGTTTCCTGGCTGGTCCCGCTGGTGGTAAAATTGAGTTATTGATATCCATCTGTCTTTTGTGAAAGATAATAAAGGTTTCTGTCCACAGAAGCAGATCTAGGTGTGATGCTATGTGCTTTCACCTGTGCTCTGAAACTTTTTAGTCTGTAAAAGGTCTTTTTAAAAGTAGCTGTAGCTATGTACAAGAATAGGCATGAAGTGGTAGAATCTCAGTTTTCAGGGTTTAGTTAGAAGAGATTGTGCCACAAGTAGTGGGGAGAGTTGCATCTGTGCTTAAGCTTCTGAATGGCCAATTTGTTCATGTAAATAATTACACTTGTGTAATGATTTATATGTCAGCCAAATTAACACTTGACATGGGTGAGCTCTCACGGCTGGAGTGGGAGGGCATTGCAGGGCAAGGAATGCAGGCACAGCTGCAGAGCGGAGGTGACTGTCTTAGCGTGAGCCTTTTGAAATTCAAGTTTGTTTGGCTGTTGAATTCTGCACCTAAATGGGCCCCGAGACGGGTCACTTTTGCCATCTGTTTGAACTTGTGTGACGGCCTCTCCAACACTCTACTCGCAGCATTGCTTTGTACAAGCACTTGAGCACACCCTTAGAACTGTAACCTGTCTGAGATCTTGGACTTAATATGAAACTTCAAGGCACTTTGTGATGGCAAACTATCAGGTGGGAGCCTCCTCCGTGTGATCCTTGGGTGAGTCAGTTCAGCCAACCTGCCGGGAGGGCGAGGAAACTCTTCATTGCTCTTGGCCAAGTCTTTCTCTGTTTGGAGACCACAAGTGGCTCATCCTTCACAAGGAGGGATGGAAGAGAGCCAGGCAGTTGTGAACAGGACCTTTCTGGCTGTCCAGTGACGCCTCGTTCTTGGAGAGGCTTCCTACAAGATCATCAAAGCTCCAAGTAGTCGAGCAACCATGAGTGGTTCTGATCTACAGTGAATCTGCTGCTGCCACTGCAGCCCGAATGCAACAGAGATGTTTTAACAAGAAAACACCGTTTTACTTGTGTGCTCTGTAAAAACTTTTAGCTAAGGGTAGGTTAATCTTCTGAACGCATCAGATACCTTCATTTAGTTGTGTGAACAGCTCTAGCCTGCTGCCTCGTGCCGATGCCGTGACTGTCGTTACACAAAGTGGAAAGCAACGATCTCTAAGGCCGTGGCAGCGTTGGCCTTATCTGGAAGTCAGCTGTACAAATGCTGTTTGAAAATGGAAAAAACAGGCTGTAGCTGTGTTTCAGTTTGAGGAATACTAGCATAGTTTCCACAGACAAGGAAAGGGAGGCATTTTCTCTTGCAAAGCAAGGGAAAGTGATCTCTTTCTCACCTGTGTGCAAGTGAGCAGCTTGCTGGTGTTGGGCTACGTGGCCTGTGCAAGCAGAAGCTTTAAAAGCTGTGTTAGCCACTGTCTTGGTAACTGTATTAGCTGGAGATTTTAGTCATTTCAGCTTTTGGCTTATGAAGTGCAAGGTTGTGCAGTAAGACTTTTTTCTTCCCCTTGGGAGAGTAGGTAGAAGTATTACCAACCACAGGCTGTTTCTTGAAAAGCCTCTAAGCCCCATGTCTTAAAAATGTCACTTTTCAGTGGGAGCTACTTTATAGTAAGTTGGAGTCTTCTGCAATTTAATTGCTTCCTAGGCACACTTAAAGCTAAACTTCCATTCACCTGTAATATCTTATGCAGTTTTTTTTTGTTATGAGTAAATTGTGTGAAAAGGGAAACTTTTCCTCCAATCCTGTGTCTTTCGTCACTTGTTCAGTGTTGGCAAAATCACCTTTCTTATTATAAGGTAATTAATCTAAAACAATGATTCACTGACTAAATTTAGTAAGAGGAGTAAAGTGAATCAGCTCTTGCCTGTATGCAAATACTATAGCAGTCATAGGGCTATGAAAGTATTGGCATTAAGGTATCTAAAACCTGAGACAATCTTTTTTTCTGCTTAGCCACTTCTTGAAAAGTGTGTTGCATAAATCTTAAAAAAAAAAAAAAAAAAAAAATGAAGGATGACTTAATATTTTCCATAAGCGCTTCTGACAGTTTTGTTCTCTAGTAATTTTTTGGAAAGATGCAGGCTAAAATATGATGTATTACAAAATATTCAGGAGGATGACTAAGCTGAAGAAAAATGTCTACTAAAAAGTTGGATTGTGTTCTTATTTGTTGAACAGAATATTCTGAGCCCTTATCTAATAGCAATCCCAAAATGACTTTGCTATGTGCCTTTTTCACTGACTCATAGCTGAATGTTTTAATTTTTGTCGAGATTATCACATAGCTGGCAATAAATAACTGCTCTCCAAATGGTTAGACATTTGCTACAAGCTCGTGCTAATGAAGGTGAGGGCCTAATGTGTTTGTTACTCTAATGTCAACACAGCTCTGAAATGCTACAGATCCTTTCGGCAGCCATTTGCCAGTACATAAACAAAGCAGGATCTCCAGGCACTTCAACAGGGCTTAAAGCTGCTTGTGGAAGGAGTAGCCAACTGTTACCTTCCTGCATCACTTGACCAGCAAACTCTAATTCTGAATTTGACATGTGGTATATGCGAGTTAGGACCTCATCCCTGCGAGATGTACCCGGAAAGAAATAAGAGTTTGGTGGTGCTAGCTCCTGGGATGCTAAAGGAACGTGGATCCGTGCAAGTGCGGTGTCACAAAAATGGGTATAAGAATTTAAGCTTCTGTCATCTGTTTGGAAATGTGTGGTATTTAAATGTAATCTGCTTGTCACTGTAGTGCTGATTAAATAAAGCCTTAAGGCATACAGCCTCAATTTTGCCTGTTCACTCTGTAGAGGAATAGAGGAACTGGATGTAAAGTTAGATCATTTTGGTATAAGCAGATAGCAAGTATTTCTACATAAACTGTATTAAGGCTATACTCCAGAAGCATTTAAACCCACCTGGAAGGAGGGAAGGGAGATGTACTGATTAGTGTGTTCAAGCTGACATGACAGCTCCAAGCAGAGAAGAAACCTTATGACACAAACTGGTATTTCTGTGCGGGACGGAAGGGATGAGCTTTAGATCTCAGGTACTGTGTTTGATAGCTTTAGTTCTCCTGCTTGGTTATGTCTTAAACTTGTGCTGGCAGAAGCCTGGGTGCAAACACACATGTTCCCAAGTTACATTTCTGTCTGTGTCTTCATTTGTTTCTTGCTTGGTGGCAGGAGACAGACTGAACACGTGGCAGGGCCTCCAACAGGCCTCTTACCACTTTGTCATGCATCCTATCAATCCTTCTTACCTTTAGATATGTATTCCACGTGCCAAGGTAGCAACATACACATCACAGGCGCTGCAAGTGCTGTACTGCTTACAGAAGGGACTGTCTTCACCCTATTCCTTGCTCCTGTCAAGACTGACTGCTCTGTCCAGGCTTTAATTTGAAGCTGTTGCAACTCAGCCACCCCTAAGGAGCTGGCAAGGAAATGTAGTCACTGAAGGACATTCAGGGTGGTTGGGGGCATTAGTTTTGGGGCTTTTTGTTCGTTTGTTTTTGTTTTTTTTTTTGAAGATGGGAACATCATAGTCTTGTTTGTTTTCGCAAGCCTACTGAAAATGTTAGTTCTGCAAGAAATTTGATTGGGGCCCTCCCCTCAAGTTCTGATAGAACTTTATACCAAAAAGAGAGTCTGGGCAGAACAGAGACAGACTGCTCCAGATGGAGCAGGGTGACTTATTTCAGGCAAAAGCCTCTCTAGGGGCAACACAGAAGAAAAGTGACAGAGGAATCGGCATCCGGTGCAGTTAGTAAAGACTCTCAAATTTAAAAAGCTTGCCTGTAATGGAGGGACAAAAATTGCAAGGTCTCTACTGGCTTATGAGTGTGCCAGTCTGCAAGAGTAGCAGTTTGTGTTCTTGGCTCGAGAGCTGAAAGTGCTCCATTTTTCACAGCATGTGAAATCAAAAATTAATTGCAAAAAGTGGAGCGAAGAGGCCTGAACGTACAATTGGTGGCTTACACAATGATACCTACTGCTGCATGTATAGGAAGCAGCTATACATCCGCAAAGCAGGACCTGCAAGCACAGCTGCAAGTGGGCAGGTTGGTGTGCACATGCTCTAGTGCAGACAAGAGCGTGTCTTTTTAAGGAACATATGAGATGCTTCTACAAAAAAAGCTGGGCCTCTAGTCCATAGAAAGATCAGACTTTACAGGGCAGGTTTGACATCTGAGGGTAGAAGTAACTTCATAAGCTTTTAAACCTAAAATCTCTTTTCTCTCGGGGAAAAGATGATAAAATAGCTTAGGAGCACAAGGGGGACTGCATAGCAATTGTGTATAAGCTCTAGCTTCCCTTCACTGACATAGAATTAACACGTGTAGCCCAGCTTGAACGCCTCAAGCTCCTTGTGCCCAGAAAGCCTGTGAAGTAGTGACCCCATAAGCAGAAGGGCAACCTCCTTAAGGAGGAATTAGTCCAACAGCCCTTTCGCTGTTGTATGTCCCTAAATCCCTGCCATAGGTAAAGGGGCACCTCAGGTTTGAGTGCTGCCTTGGTGGTGAAAGCAGAAAAGCCGTGTAGAGCAACGGAGAGTTGGATTAGCATTAGCCCATGCAAAGGCTTGGGTAATGATATCTTTCCCCTTTGATTCCCAGGAAGAAAGTTTCTAAAGCAGAAATTGTATTACTTAAGCAGCGTTCTTGAGAACTTACTTGGCATTCACAGGACAGGGTGGGGAAAATGTGTGTGTGTGTGTGTTTTGTTTTTTTAACAGGACAGGGTGGGGAAAATGTGTGTTTTGTTTTTGTTTTTTAACTCTCCTATTTACAGATTTTGAGGTAAGATCACGAGAAATGGAAGCTATTTAAAAAAAAAAAAAAGAGGGCACCATGTAGTGACATATTGTAACAGAAATTGCCTTGCCCTTCTCAAAGCACTTTCTATATTCCACTCTCTGTAGCCTGCAGCCCCTTTTCACCTAAACCTTGTAACAAAATATACAAAAGACAACTTAGCCAGGCTGTGTTCAGCTGCCTTAAACATGGCATAATTACTTCTGGTAGTAAAGAATGGGAATCAGTGATTAATGTTTGAGAGATAACTAGTGGTATTAGTTTCCTGTGATTTTTTGAATAGCATTACTTATCTTATCTTTACTGTCTGCCCATTGTAAACAACTTTGTGGCACTGAGTTCTGATTAAGGAAACTACTTAATTCAGTTTCAGTTTTCCTCAGATATTCTCAACATGAGTTTACTCAATGTAAGAGGAATTACTGCAGCAAGAGGCATTTACCAAAAACTGAATTTTGTAAGCAAACTTGAAATACTAACAAATACCAAATAATGTGGTCGTGTAAATTTGGACTATAACGTACTTGTTCTTAAACATCTGTATAATGCCATTCACTAGGTACTACTAAAACTTCACACACTTCAAAGTAAGACTTAGCCTAGTTTTGGACATCTTGATACTTCCAGCTGGCTGAGTGCCTCTTCTCAAGCAGGAGATCTTGTGTATGGACCCGTCATGAGGGAGAAGAAAATTGCAATGTGAATCACTGAAATGAATTGGCAATGAGGTAAAACAAGCAATTCAACAGCTCCTGTTTTAAGAATAACAATAATAACAATCTGCATACTTAAAGTATATTTCATACAGTGCAGTGCAGGGGAGAAGATGATTATTTCCCCTCTGCAGATAAAGTACAATTTTAAACTAACTGATGTTGTCTTTTGTTGTGACTTCATTCCTTAGGGAATGTTCCTTGTTGCCTTCACCTCTTAACCTGGATAGATCTTATCTCTAGTTTCACCCTATCCCCAAATGCAGGACATGGGAAGTGTCGGTGTGTGCGTTTGTGTGGCTTTGCTTCCTTGTGACCTGTCATCATTATAGACTTCTGTTTAAGTCTATCTTGTTTTTCACGAGCTTCTGGTTGCAAGGCAACTACAACAATATTACTGTGCATGTATGTTAAGCATTAACTGCTGTTAAAGTTCAGTATTGAAGGAATCCCCATGGCCTCAAAACAGCAGGTTTTTATGTGAAGGCCAAATAAAGCTTTGGTGGGAAACTGAAGGTTATGCCAGGCGCTGAATAACCAAGGGACTTTTTTTTTGCAGTGAAATATTGGAAGGTTTGGCTTTTTTGTTTTGAAGACAAGGCCTGCTGCAGGCACACTTGAGGGCAATCCTCAAATAGTTTCCCTTCGTGCTTCTAATACAGCTGTCTAAGGAAGCGTGGTTTAAGGAATGGTCATAGGCATCTCCTGATTCTTTCTGTTCCAGAAGGATCTGGGTGGACCCATAAGCAATCAAGAGAAATGCTTGGGTGTGTGGTGTTGTATTGCTTTTAATTACTTTAGTAAGCCTTTATTGTTTTTTTCCTCATCATAGGTTACTGAGAATAGCAATCGATGATCAAAATGGTACTAATTTCTGGTTTATTGTAAATATTTACTTAGCCAGTGGCTAACTATCCAGAGAGGCCCAGCAATTCTTGAAGTCAGCAGAGACATCTGAACCCCTTTGAAGTCAAGGGACATGTGGTCCCTTATCCTAGCAAAATCAGCAGTAGTTGTGGACTCTGGTCACCTTCTCTGGCCAGCTCGTTCCTGATGGCACCACGTTCTATGTGCTGTGGTCTTGATGCTTTAATGTAGCCTTAGCATAGTTACTAATCTCATCTTAAAATAATATTTAAATGATGCTAATATTTGAGATGCTTATACAACGGATTTCAAGAAGAATGTGGAAATAATACAGGAAAAAAAGCTATTGAGATGACAATACAAATGACAGGTTATTATCTTAGGGGCAATTGGAACCACATAAAATAGCCAGGAGGGAAAATAACATTCAAACCCAGGCTTGTAACTGTAAGAGATCAAAGTGATTGTCTTCTGAAATAAGCTGGGCTATGTGAATATACCTGAAAACAGTTTTGGTATATTTACCAGTAAACTCCATGTGGGTGTTTCTGCCTTTCTGGCACCCCCTTTTTAACACATAATAACATAGCAGGACTTCTCTACCCAGCTGGGGCACATCTATATTGAGGCAAGACTGCCACAGCCTGTGTGCAGAAGAGTTAGGAGTCTCTTATTAGAACTTTTTGCCTTTCTTCCACGTTATTGGGATGGAAGGAGAAACTGGGACATGTGGCGATTTTTAAATTTTATATGGAGGTGGAATAAGTGACTGCTTCCTCCCTTACATGGGGGTAGGAAAACCTACAATGTGGTCTGCTGTCTTCCCTGAAGAAGACTGGGAAAGGAGGAGTGCTGAATGCTCCTGTTGAGGCAGAGAGGACATAACCTGAATTTTAAACAAAACCACTCTTCTTTATTTATCAGGTGCTGGCTGTGGTGACAGGAGCTATATGACCAGCAAGCATGAAAGGCAGCAGGCTCTGATCTCCACTGTAGTTCCATGCACTGCCAGAGTTGTCTGGATGGGTCTAATGTGACTAATGACAAATTCAGACTCCTGAATCTGGCTAAATTGTGTGTAATGCGAAGAGAAAGCAGAGGGCATGATGAGCAAAGCATTGCACTGCTTTGTATAGCTACCCAGTTGGCTGCTGTGGCAGTCAGGAATAGCTTGCGCTGGGGAACCCAGTGTCTGCTATACCAGAGCACTGCCTGTAAAAATCCACCTATACTGAGCGGTCTCTTCAAGATAACCATGCTCCATCCCCAAGGTGAGGAGGCAGTATGGAAAACAAGAACCATGTCTTTGGCATAAAGGAATTCCTGCTTTTACAGTGAAGCATCACACTTATGCCATTCAAATAGTTTAACGGGGCTGCTGAGGATTGGCAGAAGGCAGAAAGTGTGAAAAAATGACTGGCAAACACACTCAAAGGACCTTGCACGTTACCTGCTTTATTTGCTTCTTTAAGAAGACAATCGTGTCAGAGGTAGCACGTCCTTTGCCACGTTGTGCTTTCTGCATTCAGTGTTCATTGTCCTGAGCCGCATACAGCTAACGTTGTTTTCTCTGAGTGCTTGCTTTCTACTTTAAGAATAATTAATCCAAAACTTAATTTAAAAAATCACTTTCCCAAACAGTATTTCTTCATATTCTCATTTGCTGTATTTAGACTAATTTGTCTTGACATTGCAGCTGTGCCGCTCTTTGTGTTGCACAATCTTTTGAGTTCTGTTTCATTAAGAATGGAACTAAAGAATTTGGGGAAGGGGAGGGAAGAAGTGCTAGACTGTTAGAAGTTAATTTGCCGTAAACCAAAATGTTGAGAACAGATTACAAAAGCTATGAAGTGACATGTAAATGCTTGTCCAGTTTCACACTTGTTAGAAATAAGTCAGTAAAGCTGCGTGCACATGAAGTACCCGTTTGGTTACGGCTGCTGGGCATAGTTCATTCTTACCAATGCATTCAGAAGCATGAATGAAATTGCGCAGAATGTGAGGAATGGTCTTAAGACCCCAAATACTTAAGTTAACTTTTCGAGCTGTTTTTTCGCCTTTCTAGTTTTATATGTTCTGTCCAAAGGGAATTTTGTCCTTACTTAGCTGCTCTATCTAACTATTCTGCATATTAAAAAGCTGTTTTGTTTGTAAAGTGCTTTTGGTTTGGGGGGAATTATTTTTAAAGCTATCTCTGAACGTGAAGAAGATGCTTTGCTTAATTTTTCTTAATGTGCTATACTGCCTATCTTTTCCTTCCTCCTCACGCTGATTCATTGCTATGCAATTTGTTTCATCCACTTTTTTCTTTAGTGTTGAAAAAATGTTACTTTCATCATTAATATAAGACATTGCTCCGCCTCTAAATACTTGCGTGTTTTATTTAAATGTTGTCTTCTGCAGCTGAGAGAGATAAAACTGAAACCTAAAGGGTCAAACCAGAAGGCAGATAGTTTAATTAAACCACCTCGGTCAGTTTGGATTATTTGGGGGACCTGGTTCATGACCTCTAATGCTTTGGATGGGCAGTATCACATTTCTTGTTTAGTATCTTCTGATATTTTTTTGTGGAGGGTTATTATGTCCGTGTCCCACCTCTGAAGACTAATGTGAGCTCTGCTACCTGTTCAGACAGACTCCAGATGGGAAGGCCACCCAAGAGGCATCTTGCCCCCGAACCAATCTAACTCTTAACTAGTTTCTCAGCCGCACAACAAGGACACAGCGACTACAGGTCTGGTGGGCAGATGTAGCCGGAGCTGACAGAAACTGGAAACTAGAGACTAGGTTGGTCTGTTTTATGTAAGGGTCAGGAAAACTGGGGACTGAAGTACAGAGGAAGCTGCTTTGATCGAGGACGTCAGCTGTGCCAGGAGCTCAGTTAGCACACCGGTTTACTTGGAGCTTGCTCGCACCACGGAAGGGAATAACTTCACTCTGGGGTTGTTTTTCTCGCGGCGAGCAGGGGCTGGGAGGAGCAGTGAGCAAGGCCGGGCTCCGGGGCTGGAGCTGGCCCCTGGCAGGGTGCGGCTGCATCTGACGCCGCTTGTTTTCGGGGCTGATTCCCATCTGCAGCAGATGTGTCTGCAGGATGGCAGTGACAAACCGAGAAGGCTTTTATCCCGTTAGCCAAGAAGTGTACAGCCGACTTCGAGGTATCGCATGTGTGATAGCTGTAGTGTTTATCTTCCTAGATTGCCTTAGTTCCACCTTTCAAAGGATTGGAGGGATAATATACAGTATCCAAGTACAAGTACAGTAATAAGCTGCTTCAGAGCAGTGAGGTCTCACACTATTTTCATGAATTGCTATTTGGCTTCAGAGCAAGGCATACATACTTTTTTCCCCTCTGTGGCCCTGAATGACATTTTAAGAGATGGCTTACATGAAGTAGTGTTGTACCATTGCCGCAAGTGTTTGGTCTGTGCTTGCATTGCTGAGGACATCACTCAAAAGTGCTCTTACTGGGGCATGTAGGTCACATGTTGACTTCCCCTTGACTGAAATCTGGTTGCTGAAGTCACGAGCTCTTAAAACTCTTTATATTCCTTCAAAGCTTTAAAGATTACAATGTGGTGGAGAGCAGGCTTTCTGAAACTTGGTACTCTGTAGTTGTGCAGATTATTTCTCTTGTATGCATACTTGTGAGAATACTGGACTTATTTTAGCTATAGGTAAACATTAATGGACATCCATAAATCTAGTATCCATCTAGTTGTACTTCATATTTTAAAAAAAGGAGTGTCACGGAACTTTAATAAAAAGCCAGCTCAGTGAGACTTTGCCTGTGCTCATCCTGTGGAAGAGAACAGTGATGTATGGCAGGGACATGGCAGGGAAAATGTTGCTGCCACTTCCCCTCTCTCCTCACTGCCTCCTAAAGAGAGAGGCTCCAAGGCCAGTGTCCCTTCCCTTCCTGAGCCCCTTGCAGCCAGCGCTTCCGTCCACGCTGCGGGGCCTTCAGGCAACACGAGGTAGCCATCGAAGCCCGCGAGCTTCGGGAGAAGAACACGGTGTGAAACTTGAGTGCCACCAGAGAGAGGCCTCTTGCCGTGTGGGACCGCTGCCCTCTGACTAGGCCTCGCCGCCATGTCGCGTGAGGCGGAGCCGAGCCTGGCACCCAGCAGGGCAACGGGGCAACCAACTTCTGCTCCGGGGCTCTATATAAGAGGTTTAAAGATGCCTGCCCTGAGAGAAGAAACAAATGCAAGGGAGCTTGCTCCCCTGTTACTTTTTTGTAATTAACTTGTGGATTCTGTCATAACTGTATAATGAAGTTATATGAATCAACAGTAGAAAAGGCAAGGAGTCAGGAGGTCTGTTAATCTTCTATCATCTGCCAGCTGTCCAGTGAAAACACTCTTTTGTGTGGTGTTAGGAGGTCTGGATTAGTCATTTAACACCTGCAGGCAAATATGTAGCACAAGAACATGTGAAAATCATTAGAGCAAAACTGTCCTGACGTCTGTGATTAGAAAATGCAGACAGCATAAGAATGGAATTAGATGGGTTCAGCTGTAGCTTGCATGTCTTTTAAAGTATGCAGCTGACATGATTCAGACCAACAATTAAGCAAGTAGCAAATACTTAAGGGGCATTTGCTTGCTCTGAGCTTGGGTCCATGGAGTAATAGCTCTGTCTTAAGCAGTTTCATATACTAACGAGGCATGTTTGTGGTATTTAAAAAGCGGTGTCTGAAGTTCCTTGGCAGTTTTAAGTGATCCAGTATAGTACTCTGATAACCTGGAAGCTGAAGTAAATCATAATTTAAAAACAAACACACAAGACAATCTTGCTACTTGATACCTTTGGCATATAAAGTATTCTCATTTTTGAAGTAAGCATCATGCAAAGTTTTGAGTAAGCTTCAGAGTATATCTAGGACATGGCTAGAAATTCCATCAGAGCTAATCTAGCTATAGTAGTGAATGCCTTAATATATCATTTAATTTTTAAAGATGTCAACACCAATTTGGTGTTTAAACAGAAAAAAACATTTCTATAATCCAAGTATAAAATCTGAAGTTTAAATTAAAATTTGTAAAGCTTCAGGTTAGAGACCTTTTTTACTTGTTTGCTTGCTTTTGTTTTATCTTTGAAACACTTGATAGTTTGTAAGAGAAATGTGTATCTTCGGTTGTAGTCACAGCAAAGTACATGCAAAGTAATTAGACTAGCAGATGAGTGTATTTTGTTTTGTATGTAAAAATAACATCTCTTAAAAGTTCTCCCTCCAGTATTTCTCATTATAAACTGCCCAATATAACTAGTAAATTAGACAAACCCTTCTGTATCTAACTCATAAAACATAACAATTGGATACTGATAATTAGCTAAAACAATTGGAACTCATAATTGGTACTAGGCAACTTGGCTTTGTTGGATGGCGTAGCTGAACACTTTACATTCCCCTCTTTTTTTTCCTGGTCTAAAGTGCGGCTTCCATTCTAGGGTCAAATTATCTCTTTCTGATAACTAGTCTCTTACAGAAAAATAAACATGTCTGAGGAAAATTGATGCTTTAACCTGCAGATATCCCTGCTGTCTGAACTCACAAACATTCTGTGGATTTTCTGTTGGAATTCTGAAGAAATTCAGAAGTTCAAAATGTTGTATGGTGTATCTTGCTGCTTAATTCGTGATAATAAACTGTGACAGAGATTTTAAGATTTATTGCTAATATAGTACACTTGTGTTTTCTGACTTTGTAGACCACTAAAGCATTTCTCCCCAAGATGCTGGAAATGAATCATGGGCACATCGTAACAGTTGCAAGTTCCCTGGGATTGTTCAGTACTGCTGGAGTAGAGGTTTGTTAAGTCTATAATTAATAAGAAGTATAATAAGTATTGCATTTCATGCTTAGGATAAGATTTTTTTTTTGTATGCTGGAAAAAAAAAAAAAATAAAGCCAAATCTTCAAAGGTGTTAGAAGTTAAGGTGCTTAGTAGTGTATCACCAGACCACTACCTATGAGTGGAATCCACAGAACTCAGGTAGCCACCTTATCAGGTTCACCTTACTTTGCAGGTGAACTTGCCACTCAAAGTAGAAGCATAGGGCAGCCAAAGAATGCTATATGACCTTGGAATTACTTAGTAACTTTTAAGAACATGAAAAATGCCCACCCACCTATTCCTGTCAAGAGCTTTAATGCGAGGCTTGAAGCTGAAGGCAAGGGTTTTGGAAAATACTGAATGTGTTTCCTACCTCTGTGAGGAAATGGCTGACTGCCTTCCTTCCAGAATATATGGCTCACCTCCTTTACTGGGCTATGGACATCTGGTTGCTAGCAGTCATCTGAGAACATCAATCTCGTGTGGCTTGGTGGGTACATAAAGCTAGGTTGGGATTAGTGTTTTTTGTTTTGGAGAGGGGAGTCATTAGTACAAATCCAAGTGAACTGAAAGCATTCACTTAATGAAAATAAATTCATGTGTCTAATGGAATAATGGTCATACTGCTCCATAAGGCATGGGCCTCTTCAGACTGAGCCCAGGTATTTGCCATTCCTTAAACTGTGTTTAGGAAGACCAGCAGTGTTCTTCAACAGAAATGATTTAAACTGGTGGAAACCTGAGGCTTTTTTTGAGGATTTACAGTCTTCAGAAAGCTATAAAGAATTTCCTAGACTGTCTGACCACCAACAGAAGTAGTGGCATAGCCGACTCAAAAACTTGCATGTTACTGCTATCTATCCAATTATTTTCAAATTTTGTTCAACCTAGTGCTCATCTGAGATAGGCAAGGTATAGCTACTGAAAACTAAATAATATGCTCCACTCTCCATAATACCTCAGGGTGAAACTAATATTAAAAATAAGCAATATAAGATTATTGTACCTAATTTTGTAGACAGTATTAGGTATCTCAGTCCTCTTGTTCTAACACTTAAACAGGCTGGTAACCAGAGTAACTTGCTATATGAGCCTGCCTGATTCAAAGACGTGAATCCAAGGTCATCCCTTCCTACATTCAACTTTTCTGCTTTCAAGAGTCTGTGTTAATTGCCTTAAAAGTACAGTGATAAATGAGCTGATGTGATTCTATGTTCAGTGGGTGTCTTCTGTAGCTGCTTTGAAACTCTGTGTAGAATCACATGAGCTATGCCTTGGCTTTGAACATAATTCATAGCTATTCTTTTAAAGTTTTTTTTTTTTCCTAATTCATTGCCAACACAGGATTATTGTGCCAGCAAATTTGGAGCTGTAGGTTTCCATGAATCGTTGAGCCATGAGTTGAAAGCTGCTGAAAAAGATGGAATCAAGACAACTTTAGTCTGCCCTTATCTAGTAGATACAGGAATGTTCAGAGGGTGCAGGATCAGGTAAGTTAATTTCCTCATCTGCTCTGTATTTGTAGTGTCTTTAAAAGTACTTGAAGTCTGCTAAATGTTTGCAGCTGGAATTAGGAATATCAGGTCATTATTTTACTGGCCTAGATTCCTGCTTAAACTGTTACCATAATAATATCAGTGTATAATTATTTCTGCTGTTCTAAATTGAGTGAATTTCTTCTGTTCTATTGTAGACATAAGAAAAAAAAAAAAAAGCTTAGGTTGCTTATTATTCATTGTAATTGGACAGCAAATACAAAAAAAAAAAAAAAAGTCTTTGTCCCTATGGAGGAATTCCAAAGAAAATGAATTAATAAAGTCTTGAGTGATGGAGCCTGCAGCATTTATGCGTTTTATTAATCTCCCTAACATCACATCTTTCAGAAAAGAAATAGAGCCCTTCCTGCCGCCTCTGAAGCCGGAGTACTGCGTGAAGCAGGCGATGAGAGCGATCCTCACAGACCAGCCCATGATCTGCACGCCTCGCCTCATGTACATGGTGACCTTCATGAAGAGGTAGGATCTGAAACGCCACGGCAGTTGGCCGTGTGACCTGCAGCGTGCTAGTAAAACACAGGGTTAGGTCCCCTCTCTGGATAGGAACATTCTCCCACCTGCACTAAGGCAATCTCCCAGTGTAGTTTGTCGGAATTCCCAAGTCGCATCCTTGGCTTGCAGGAGCTTTTGTGGTTGCTTTCTCAGCCACGAATGTCACAAAAACAGGACCCTGGTATTAAGCATCCCAGTTTTGTCCTTTTCCACCTTTAGATATGTCCTCTTTTCAACAAATTTGCAGGCTGCAGGAACTTCCTGTTGTTTCTCTGGCATTCCGTGGCCCATTCCTTAGGAGCAGGGTGTGAGGAAGCTTCCAGCAAAGAAGCCCCTAGCAGATTGTCTCCAGAGCCAGTACGTAGGAGGCCCTGGCTGCAGACTCTCTAGGAGTTGTGTGGTATGAAAGGGAAAAATCTGTACATTCAGAATGAATTGTCAGATCCTACATCTGTAGGAAGGACTATTAAATAGGGGTATTCCTATTAAAGGAATATCTCCTTCCTGTCTTAACACGCAACAGGCTTTGTGTGGGCACTCTGTTTAATCCACAGCCATGCTGCCATTCCAGTGGTGCAGGCTAAGAAGCAGAGCTATTCCTAGCAGTTAATTATAGAGAATTGGCTCATTTCTACTGATGCAACATCCTTTGCCTACTGTTTTTTAGGAAGCAGTTACACTGCTGAGCTGAGAGCCTTGGGGATTTCTGCTTCAGGCACGGCTCAGTGCTCCCTCTGTGCCTCAAGGCCATCGCGGTGGACAGGGTCACCACAGACTCGAGCCTTCACCGCTCGCCCTTCCCTGGAATGTGGTGTCCTTGTCCCTGCTGGCAACAGGCGGAGGATGCGCAGCCGTTTTGGAGCTGACGCCTTCAGCAGGGAGCCCGGGGCTGCCACAGCCGCCCCGTGCCCGCAGCCGCAGGCACATCAAAGGCCCTTGGCATGCGGGACATCAAAGCTCCCGTGTAATCCGTGCCCCAGGCACCAGCAGCTGCATCAAAGGCCCTCGAGTGGCTGCTGCGCCAGCGGTACCGCTGACAGCAGCGACACCTGTACCAGGAACATCGGCTTCCCAAGGCTTCAGCGCTCCTTGCTCCTCATGGTTAGGTTCTGGGCATTGCTTTCTGCTAAGTGAGGGTCTTTATTTCCAGGGACTTAAAACATCATCCTATTTTACTCCTTCACTACAGCTCCTGAGTACTGCCCTTGGAATAGAAGAGTGTTTTGTGGCTGTAGGAAAGAGGAGAGAGTCTGTAGCCAGGTGTTCATCCCATAGTCACCTCTTGGACTTTAATTTGGGGAAAAAAGGGAACTACTCCCCTTATTGCAGACTTGTCTTTCTGAAGCTGGATGATTGAGGTCAGAATGTAAGTCAAGGTTATTAGACATCAGGTGATCAAACAAGGGCATTAACTAACACTAATCCCAGAGTAAAGAATGTCTTAAATAACCGGATGCCTTCTGCTGCTGCTTTGGGCAGAAGCTTTGCTCTTGGTAGGCCTTCTGTAATACCCTTGCCCTAACTTCTTCAAAGGAAGCTCTCGTGTTGCTTGTGAAGAAGCAGCAGAGCACCTGATCTGAGCTGGAGGCACGGGAATAAGTAGCTTCCTTTCCTGTTCTGCTTGTCTATATGGTGGTGACTGTCAGGAATTTCTACTCTCTCTGTAAATATTCCTGTGAAATAGAATTCTTCAGTCCTTCCTGGGAAGCTTTACAATAGTTAGTATGTTCCTTTTAAGGCTACCATTGATACAGTAAGATAAGTTTTTCTGTTTGTTTTGTCATCTTCTAATAATTTTATAACTCTCTTTTTTCCTGCAGTATTCTGCCCTTTGAAGCTGTTGTATGCATGTATCGGTTTCTGGGAGCAGACAAGTGTATGTACCCCTTCATTGCTCAAAGGAAGCAGGCTACAAACAACAACGAAGCAAAAAATGGAATTTAACACCATTTTGGATGGACTAACGTTTACGGGGGAATACGATGATGTTACATGACTGAATTGTGAAATGCACTTGCATCTAACTGGTGCAAATGTCAACATCTTACTGTGGCATTCTCTTGGATCTTAAACCTGTGTATTGAACTCTTAAAAAAATCATTTTTTTTATATACTGTAAATAAAACTGACTAGAGTACTTGGAAAATGTGATAGGTGAGCAAAGTGAGTTTATGGTGTAGCTGCCACCGTTGTCCTTTAGCCTCTTCCTGTGTGTGCGGGCAGGCGGCGGTGCCCCCCTCGCAGGGACGCGTCGCGCCGGCTCTGCTGCCCCTCTGCCCAGCTCTGCAGGAGCTGCTGCAGCTGAAGTGCAGCGCTCCAGGAGCCTGGTGGGAAGGGGACAGGGAGGGAAGCGGCCAGGCAAGCTACTGCGCGTGACCTCTTAGCAAATTCAAGGACAGATTATGAATGCATCTCGGAGCTTGTTAAGCCAAGCTCTAAAGGACACATGGCCAAATTGTGGTGTAATTCTCTTTTGTAGCGACTGTGTGTGTTCTATTTAAACAAAGATGAAAGGAAATTTGTAAATCTCTGCCAATTCAAAGGCAAGCGAATGTCTCAAAATACTCTCAGAGCAAAGTTGTGCCGGGCATCTGGTTTTCTAGGAATGCAGTCAGTGATTTAAACTGACTTTTTTCCAAGCCGCTTGATTTGAAATATGCTCTGCTCTGTTCCCCTCTCTACTTGTCAGTCCATCTACCCGTATGGGCTGTGTTTTGTTTCTTCCTCCTTACTCCTGCTTCCGACAGTTCTCCCCCACCCCCCGAGGAAGTTGTTGTATTAAATTTCTTTAACTGGACTTATGCCTAAAAGACAAAGCAACTCAGCTGAGATACAAACTGTTTATGTAAGTGCTGGTCCTATGCCAATGTCTAGCAAAGGAGAAGTAAAATAATGCCTGATGCAACTTTACATGTGGAATATGGAAGGGTGTAAAGACTTTTTTTTTGAGTTCTACTCGCGTTGTAGAACAGCAAATAACATTTTTTTACAGTATTTTTTGTAAAGCGAACAACTTTGTGCCTTGAATTTGGTAATCTGTATTAGTGAAACATTGTAAAGGTGAACTTCTACCTCTGTATCTTAATGTATACCATCCACTTGTAAACTACTATTGGACAAATTATGTGATTACTTTTTTTTTAGAATGTCTTATTAAATAGTGACCAATGCCTCTGGTTATTAAAGCGAGCCACCTTTTCCTTAAAGCAGTGGTTGGAATGGTTCCTTGAAAGACTAAACTAATTGAAACTACTCCCTTGTGTCTGTTCTCCAGTGTTTTAGTATCAACACAGTTCAAATATTTACTACTAAGTTCCTGTGGCCGGGGCAGCCTCTCAAGTAAGTACTGGGTAGTTAGACTTTTGGAACTGACAGTCACTATTTAATTTCTAAATTCATTGATGAAGTAAGTGCTCACAGAGCATCACAGACTACTCGTTTTGTTTCTTCTCCCCTGCTTCAATTAGGTCAGTGTAACCTAGTGCGGGTGCCAGTTTAATGGATTAAAAAGCTAATAACCGCAAATTTATTAAAACTGCATTTCAGTATAGAATAATTTCAGTTTCTGTATGGAGAATCGTATTGTTAGTTAAGCCTGCTTAGGCGTTCATGTAAGGTAGAAGAAACTCTTCCCTCCAACCGTTACTCAGAATCCCAGGTTCTTATTAATTTGGCCCCGGGGATGTCATTAATTCTATGTTCTCTATAGCACTGTCACTAAGAGCAAGTGCAACTTTCACTCTGCTACCTGCCCTCCCTCTAATGCACTTTTCTCTCTAAAATGTCTCTCTATTGCATGTTGCTTCAGCCTAAGAAACTGCTTTTATCCCGGCTGTTATACTGAGCTCAGTCCGTGGCTCAGGTCGTGCCCGAAAGCAGCAGCCCCATGAGCGTTGCCTGTCCGGGAGCACTTTGTGGTGACAGTCGGGTTTCCTCATGCCAGGGCTGCTAGGAGCGAGGGAGGGAACAGAGACCTGGCACCGGGAAGGGGGCCTCCCCCAAACTGCTGTAACTTGCATGTGACACAGGGCTCTCCTGTAGAGCGAGAAGCGCCCGAAATCAGCCCCCTTCCTGGGAGCGCCGCGGTTCTGCAGCCACGTCCCTGCAGCAGATGCTTTCACAGCACGGGGGCTGCCTGCGTCTCTCACCTCGCGCCATGTGGGGTGGCTCTTCCACGCGGCGCCATCCGCGGCTGCTCGGGGGAGCCGTGGTGTGGAAGTCTGCACGTGCCCTTTGCAAACCGAAGCGTGGGAGCTGAGAGCTCCTCTCTCCGGGCTGGGATGGCCTTCTCCCGCAGTGTGTGTGCAAGGGGGGTGCTGCAGCGTAACGGGGCAGAGCGGCGTGTTCACAGCTCGGCTTGTGGGGCGCCAACTGGCTCTTGCTCCTCATGAGCTTGCCTGTGTGGTTCCTGAAACCGTGTCTATGCAACTAGTTCTTTGGGAAGAGGGAAGCCTAGTTCCTGGCTAGCAAACATGCTATGGAAGCAAATTTACATCTCTTAAAAGCTTGCCCGTCTGAACGCACATCTTGGAAAGTGCCAGCCCCTTATTGGGGTGCTCCAAGGGGCTGTAGGGCTGAACTCCCCTCAAATCAGGTTACATAGCTTAAGAGGAGCCTCTCAGCTTAGACTTTTTGTCAATCCACCTGACGGAAACATCTCTAGAATTTGCATTGTTCTCAAAGTTAGTGTCCCCTTCCTTAGCCTTTAAAATGAATTGAGGTTTGCCAGCTGCCTGAACTGGGTATACCCAAAGTAACTGTAGTGAGATCAGACACGCCTGAGCTTTAAAGATTTTTGTTTTAGCAATCGTCAGAGCATGCATGTGGTGTTTCCTTTATGTATGAATTCAGCTGCAGCTTGGAGCACTTAAATTAAATGCCCGATACAGTAAAAAATGTTTCCTCCTCTCAGACCCCGCAAGGCCTGTCCAGGAGCTGTACAGGACTGGCTAATGCCCAAGCAGGGCGTAACTTAAGAGGTTCTCTCTGCAAGTCACCACGATCTAGGGAAGCGAGGTCAGCTCCGCAGAAACAATATCCTTGTGCTTCACAATGAATAAATAATTCTGGGGCATCATCACAGCCCATCGCAACTTCTGCGCATAGGACACCACCAAGGCTCGTGTTCACAAAGAACTTGGGAAAATTTGGAGAAATCCATGTTGTTGTATTCAGCGTGCATAAATGAAAGGATTAAGTACAAACCACTGTCAGGCTAAAACTGCATCTGCACAATGGTTTAGTGCGTATGAATGCATCAGCCCCCGTAGCTGATTCCTAATTTTTCTCTGTTTCTCTGAGTAGGCAAATCCTAGGCATCTGTTCAACTAAACTAGAGCATCATAGAACAAAACCAGCCAATTCCTTAGCTACTTAGGCTTTAAGTCGGCTTCAGTCTATTAATGCTTTAAAACGAAGCTTTCCAAATAGGGAAACTTGGGTTCCTGGGTAGTTTTAAATTTCTGCCAAGTTCATGGTGCAGAAATATGAAACAAACTCAGCCTTAAACCAGGTTCCTTCGAGTTCTATTTCACTCCCTCTTTTAGGGGCTGTTAGATGAGCTTATCTCCATTATAGACAGTTTTGTCACGAAATTACTAATGTTAAATTCCAGGTGTTTAGTCGGCTGCTCCCATTCCTTGCAGAAAAGCTGGAAAGTCTTGGGACAGTTCCTGATAAACCAGAAATGTAATTACATTATATGTGTATATACTAATTAGCTTGATATGCTTCAGCTTGGCTATTAAATGCTGATGTATGTAGCTACGGAAAGCATGGCTTTATCATGCCATCAAAGCAATGAACAAATTCATACTAGTTTTATTTAAACACGGTGTAAGTGGACAACCCAAATATTTAAAATAACTTCAGAAATAACATTCCAGCTTACATACTTATCTATCTGCCTAATGCTGATAATACACAAACGATTCATTTCTGCCACAAAACAAAAACGCTTTTGAGCTCGAAGATGAATGCGCAGAAGCCGGGATCAAGTGTGTGCAGGTCAGATGAGCAGGATGTTTGTTTCCCTTCTCCTAAACACGGCAGTCCCAACTCGTAGCCGAGGAGCTTCCACGGGTTTCAAAACCCCAAGCCTTTATACACAGTCCTGCCTATGCGGCCTGGCCAAAGTGTCTTCTGATGGAACTGCCCGTTCCGACTGAAAACAGCTCAGCCACCAATTTGCCTGGCCCAGTGTCTGCGGCACTTGGGTCTGCCCCTGTGCACCCTCCTATTTTGCAATAAGCATAAGCTGGGTTTAATTTAAGCAAGAACAAGGCTCTGGAGTAAGAAGGGGATGGGGATGTTCAGGATAATCCAGTGCAGCTCGACCGCCTCACCTACTCCGAGCTGTGCAACTGTCCCATCCAAACAAGCCCTCAGGAGATAATTACAGACTTATGTCAGGACGTGGCCACTTAAGCAATGGATAAGCAAAGGTAGCTCAGGCACAGTCTGGTTTCTCTCCAGGCAGGAACAACTTCAGCGAGTGTTTAGAAGAAACCTCACTTGCTACAAGGGAAGACTTGACCGACGCCAGTAGTTAATGGCCAGGCGGCAACGTGCCAGGATAGCTGGGGTGTTAGGCTTTCAGGCTGCATCCCTGACTCTCGGGAAGGACAGAGCCATGAATATTGACCTTTCCAGCTTTTTCTGAAAGGAAAACCTGACTAGTTAATCCTCTCCCATGTCAGGCTAGCAAAAATTCTTGAGGAAGAGAAAGAAAGGGTGAAGTTAAGGTCTCCTAAGTACCCCAAAATCAAGTTGGTGCCGAAGACGTTTTATGGGCGTCTGCAGAGGTTTCATCCCCAGCTCTTGTCCTGTTGCTCCTGCTGGCACAGCCCTGCTGCGGGCAGCGGCAGCAGGAGCCGCGGGGCGGACACGGCTCCAAGGGACCCGCGTGGCTGCAAGGCCTCCGCGTTCCCAGGGCGCCCTGTGAGCGGCTGCGCTGGAAACGCTGCTCCTGGTCCAACAAGCGCTCACAGTTGTGGGAAACGAGTGCTAGGCAGATGAGACCAAGGCTTCCAGTGGAGGGATCAGTCGCTGGAACGGTCCAGCAAAAACATTGATACAGGGATTTTCTCATCTTGTATCCACAATCCAAACAACCTGATAAGAAATGCCAGCTTTTGTTTGCTTGCAGTAACTGAGAATAAAAACTCATGGAAACAGTTGCTCTCTGCATTTTACTTGCAGAAATTGCTATTTTCCTGGCTGTTTGATTAACAATTTTGACATTTAAAAATAATAGGCAACTCACGTACGAGATCTTTTAACACATGCAAAATAAGGCACTTGGTTAGTCGCTGAGTAAGCCAGGAATTTCTGAGGAGGATTAGATGGTTCTGCCAAGGCAGGTTGCCCAGGTGGTAGTTCAGTCTGGTCTGGTTTTCTTTCCCTTCCTAATTTTATGTAGCCAGCCTGAACAAGCGGAGCAATTAGAGGATGTGGAAGTGTCCTTACTAGATAGGGGAGCAAACCAAGCTTGTTACAGTGCTCCCAGGTGTTTGAAAAAGTTATAAGCTTTGGGAACAAGTCTTAAAAATAATTTGAAATATATTTTAATAAGGGATATATAAGCTAAGACATGCTTATGAACCACAGCTGTTGGTGAGATGGTGTTTTCTCAGAGAAATAATTTGTTTCACCTTTACTCAAAGAGAGCAGCAGTACCTTTCACTGAGTCACTGTCTAGCTCGTGTTGGGACTGGGACTGCAAGAAAGCTGTGCCCAAGCTCTCCATTGCTGGAAAAGACACAGGATTTTATCCAAAGTTAGCGAGTTCAGTGCAGGAGGTAAGCGTTCCCAGAGCCTCCTACATAGTTTTTAACTTTCCCCTGGCTTTTTGGTATTACAAGAATTTGCAGTCCCTTGTGAAGGTTCTTCTCTGAAGACCTAGAGCATCTAATAGGAACGGGTAGGTCAGCCAAAGCAGCCCCTTTTTATTGAGGGGGCAAAATTACACATGAAATTCCATGACCCTTGAGCTTGTGAGACCCAAGTTTCTTGTTTTCTCAAAAATGCGTATTTTCATTTTCGTCTTCCTCCTGATGCTTGCATGATCAGATGTGGAGATGCTGTCAGTGTTCCTGGGATTCACCTTGGGAAGCCAAGCCTTTGTTACTAAATATTTGGAGTCGGACCTAAAATTATTCTATCACAGGGGACTCATAACACAATCTGCTGCCTTGAAAATTCTTACACGAAACAGCTTGTGGGACCGGGACGGCTGGGAAGCAGCGAAACTAATACAGCACTCTGGGCCAGAGGGAGCAAGACAGAGCAAAAGCTAAAGCCCCACTGGGAAATTCATTAACCGCAGCTTCTCCAGCTGCTGTAACTTCCTGTCCTGTCACTGTCTGGAGTTTTTCCTCGAGTCCCACTCCCTGAAGATAATTCCGATGTCATGCTTAGGGCTCTGAGGTTTCTCACCTGCCAAGGTGCTGAATCCTGGGCTGTGCTCCCTGTTGGGGGTGACCGCTCTGACCTAGGCAAGGCAGGAGCGGAACCACACGGCAAAGCGGAGGCTTCCGTGGCATTCCCAAGAGGGAAAAGGGATGTTGTTATGCACCATCATCTCTGTGCGTTTGCTCCTCTCCCGGCTTATACTGGCAGAAGGAGGAGTGTGCAAACACGTGCGTGTACAGAGGTGTACATAGATATCCAGGTCACTGGACGGAGCCATTCCAGGGATCTACATTATCCTCTCAGCAGCAAATACACATATTATCTCCCACCCTGCAAAGCAAAGGGCAGCCCTTATCCCACCTTGCTGCAAGCCTGAGTTTGGAGGTCATTTTTTTTACCAAATGCCCTCAATGCCTCCCCAGACCAGAGCAAAGGATGTATGCAGTGTTGCCAATAGAGAGCAACCACATGTGCAGAGGAGCTAAGGGAACAAACAGACCCGGGAAACACAATTCCTGAGCTGCTGAGGCACCACCGCGAGCGCTCCCCGGCCTCGCCAGGAGCCGGGCCGCTGCCGGGCCCGCTGCAGCCCGTGGCTGTTACCAGCCGTGCGCAGCGTCCCCTGGAGCAACGGCTTGGATGGAGCTGAGCCGTTCCGGGCTGGAACCGGGCCTGAACTCATTGCGTCTGGAGATCAAGGTTTTTAGGCCGGATCTGGCACGCAGTGCCATCCCAACGGGCTCCCAATAAAAGTAATGGGACTTTTGGGGAGACGGGAGCTTTTCCGTTGGAATAGCCGCTATCTGCGTGCCATGAGCATGAGAACAAGCCCGAAGGCACTGCAGGCAGCCACTGCCTTAGCAGATGTCCCACCTTAGCACATGGCCCGACAGCAGCTGGAACTGGGCCAGCTGTTGACTTTGCCCCTTGCATCCTGCAGGAGGGCCCTGCTGCTTCACACGAGCTGCGCCAGGGCTTGAATGAGCAGAGGGCAAAAACCCAACCTCGAGCTTGGGACACGGACTGCAGCTTCACCTGGCTCAGCAGGAGCGAGGGAGAGGGCAACGGAGGCAACAAGGGAAAGGGAAGCACCAACTCCTGTCAAAGACTCTGCACAGGCGGCGCTGCGAGCGGTTTCTGTGCTCCCCTTCGCTACATCAGTACCCGCTGCGTCTCCCAGCACTGCACTGCAGCATTCAGGCCACAGATTCCTAGTAAAAATTGGGATTCGGATCTCACGTGGGACTAAACAAAAATTTTTGCATGACTTTCTTGCCACAGTATTTTTTTCTTGGTGAAACCCTGTGGCATGGATATTTCTGCCTCCATCCTTAGACAGTTGTACTGTAGCAGATCAAAATGCATTTTTTTGAGCCTGGTCTAGCTGTTTGAGTTTGCCATTTACCTCACTTGGACACTGCACTTAAGCACTAAATCATCTCCTCAGTTTTGTAGATGTCTGTGCAGTGAGGGTACTTGCAGAGTAACCACCCATGGTACAAGCAGGCATTTGAAAATAAAGCTCAAGCATCGAAAAACAGAATTTTATAGCTGGGTCCACCAAGCATAAAAAGCAGATCCCGAACGCAAAAATAGCCCCCTAGTTCTTAAATTTGTATTTTGAACTGACTTTCAACCAGGTGTTTCCACTTTAATTTGATCCCAGGCATTCCTAGAGGTGATGTAAGATCCAGATCCACAAGGTAATAATGAAGTCAAGAGTTGAAAAATTATCAAGGCCTAATCTGGCAATTTAGTCCCTTGTAAATCATTGTGGTTAGTTATTGCTGAACCATTCTTACCAACCAAGTTCTCTTGAGACTTAGCATTAACTTTGCCACCTGCTTGACTGTCAAAGAGATAAATTTCCTTGAAGGGAATCTTCCACTCCTGACTTTATTTATGACTGGGGGGAAGAGGATGGATTGGCTGGGAAACCTCAACTGCAAGGGTCTGCACATGCTGAACTGGGGAGTGATGCAATTCATTTAACCTGTTTGATATTACACATAAGGTCCCAAAATGAAGCCTCCAGGATTAAGAAATCCTGCTGGCCTGTTTGCTGGACTGAATGCTCCGATGAAATATAGTCAACTGCTTCTTCTTTCTTCCTTTCTTTTTTTTTTTTTTAAAAAAAAAAAAAAAAAACAATCGGACCCAAAGTCAAAAGATCACATCAGAGCTATTCTGTAACCTAATACTAGACGAAGTCTTTCACAGCACCTGTGTGCTCGGTGTCCCGATGGCTAATACACAAAAAGCATATCGCTGAGCTTGGAAAGCTCATCCGCTGGGAGATAAACATAACCAAACAAAAAAACAGGATAACAGAAACAGCCCAGTGGGCCAGATCCTTCAGCCAGCTCCCTAGCTAGCCATGTGATAACTTGCAGGGTCTGAGCTGTGCTAGTGAATTGAGAAGTCTGTGTCTTGAAACAAAGATAAAGCAAAAATACTTCCACAAGCTCAATCATGAGACCTCTGCACAAAGGCTAAGCTCAAATTGCTGCTCAGGCTTTTTGCTCTTTTTTTTTTTTCCTCCTTTTCTTTTAGGAAAGGTCTTTGAAGCAACTGAAACTTGAGTGGAATGGAAGTTCAGGATAAAAAAAGAGATTTTAGATTTTAAGTCTGTTATTTCCTGCCCATACCAGTTGCTTTTGACAATAATTTTTTGTGCCTTTTCTTTAGTTTGAAATGACACAGCTTATAATGTCTGGTTTGTAGAGAGAGGCACAGCGTATGGATGCCACAAAACCTTCAGCCTTGCCTTCTCTTGTTCAGTACCCTGAATATGCATCCAAACCACTTGGCATGTTGTAGGTAAAACCCGTGCATGTGGCAAGCAATTTTCTACTGCACACAGCAATTTTGCATCTATCATCTGACATAAGCAATACTATATTAAACGAAGCCAGTTGATGTTGCCTCTGCTGAAAGGCAAGGAAACGGCTACCACAGCTTTTCTACCCAGTTTTCCTGACCACACAAAGTAGCTAGTGTAAAGAAGCCTTTCACCTCAATTTACGGAAAGTGTCTCCTTTCCTAGGTTCATTAGATGGGTTTATTTTTAGTTTGTGTTCTCGGTGACCATTGGCAATGCTGGAGGGGAAGTCCAGCATTGGGCCAACTCCTTCTTCCACTGGTTGCATTTACTCATTGGTGTAGTGAGAATAAACATCGAGCTGCTCCTTATCATCGGGTACCAGTTTTGTAACATTTATGAGAAGGTTTTGGGCTGGGGGGCAGGAGAGGAGAAGCCAGAGGGAATATCTTTATTGAGGGATGTAAACTGAGGATTATGCAGATGGAAAGGAATTGGCATAGCTCTGGTGACCATAATAAGCCAAACAGGGAATGTAAGTCCATCTTAAGAAGATGAACAAAGTAAAATGATATGGAGTTAAGGGAATACTTGGGATATGATTAGGAGATGATTTTGTTCAGAGAGTGAATCCTGGTTGCTCCTTATGTTCAACTTTCAGTGGGCAGTGCCAGGACCATGGCCCCATCCTCTCTGCTGGGAAAAGGGAAAGACAGGGGGAAGAAGAGCTGAAGTCCTAAAACATCTCTTTTAGCTGTGCTAGAAATGTCTCCACATGGGTGCAAGCCTTGCTAGGCACCTTCTGCGATGCAGGCTCAATAGGCCTGTGGGTGAAGACGTATTAGTACATTTTCAGGGCCTGCTGATACTGCTGGGGAAGGGGGACAAGTCTTCAGGTCCCAGCCAGAAGACCCTGGGCTGTTTAGAAACCCTTCACTCAGTTAATTTCATTACATTGCTTTTGATTATACTAATGTTACCCTTTTTCTGACCCAAACTTCAGCCAAATTTGTGGAGCTGCAGGTGTTGCAGGGGAAACCAAAGATGGAGTCAGCTGTCTCTCTGCGGCAATCCTGTTTACTTAGAAAAAATCCTCAAACTATGCTTTCCCTGGAGGTCTCAAACTGCAGGTGACAGTCCTGTGCTCCCTGCTCCACATGCTGCCAGCCAGTGCTCTGCTCAGGATACTGCCTTTCCCCAGACGTTTCCCAGAATCACATTTTTTGAGAAATTTTGGCCATGGAGAAATCATACAGACAATGTAAGAAGGGGCAAGGCAGAAGGGGCCTATTTTGGGGGAAATGTGGTTATACGTTTCTCGTGCAGACAAGTCATTGAGATCAATTTGAGATTGAAACAAGCAAAAAAAAACGAAAGATCGGGAGACCAGAATTCAATTGTTTTATAGACAAGTCTCCTATCACTCCGTGCTGTGCAGAGTCAAGACCCCATCTCTGCAGCCTTGCTGGCCGAGGAGCCTTGCTTTCTTCTGGCAAAGGCAGTTTGTGGGAACACGCACGGTGGTGAAGGCCTTTTTCATGCAGGCGAGACGTGGTTTTGACTACTGCTTCCTCCACATGAACAATTTCAGCGTTTGCTAACTTGTTTATTGCCTACGTTAGGCCTGCCAGGCCTCTAGGCCCCCATGCTAGTGGCCATCTTCCACGTCCTCAATGCTGAGCAGGCGCATGCCCACCGTGCCCTGACGTATGGCTCTAGTACAACAGCCCGACTGCGCTTAAGCAAGCAGGTCTGTGCACGTGTGTGGTATCGTATGTGTCCAGGCTGCTCAGACCCTGCAAATGGCCCAAACTGCCAGGCTGGCTTTTAACCCTTGCTCATCCCTTGCCCTTAGCCCCTGTGGCCTTCCCTGCAAGGTGAGAGTATTTGTGAGCTTCGGCTGAACTGGGCAGGCTGCAGGCCAGGTGTGCTGGAGCAAAGCGTGCTATATGGAAAACACATTTGTGTTTGTTTGTGCAAAATAACTGCATGGCCAACAGTCAGCTCCCCTCTACCACGGCGTGCAAAAGTCTTCGGTGAGACTTTGGTAGGAGAGTTGGGAAAAGGCTCTAGCTTTTGCAGACCAGAAGCCTAGAAGTAGCTTGGGGGAAAAAAAAAAAGGCAGGAAGGGTGATCTGATGAGTATTTTGGGAGACAGAGCTTCTGGCCAAGGTGCCGTGGACCCTGGAGGACAGTGATGGGAGAAGGAGCTGAGAAAGAGCAAGTCTGTGAGCACACTGGGGTTGACCCTAACTGGAGGCCATTGCCCTATAGGTGAGTGCAAGAGAGGTGAATAGGGTTGTACAAGCAATTTATTTTGGCATTTCTTTACCATTGAGTATTTGTACCTGTAACAGCTAATTATGATACTTTTCAGTGTTCATAAGTGCATATAAAACATAAACATGTTTAAGGTATATTAAAATGAAAAAAAATGCCATGCTTCCAAAGTAACACTCATTCTATGGAAAACTAAGTAATCCTTTCTTAATCACTCTTTTAAAGTGTCAACCTTTGAAAAATGAACAGCAAAAGTAGTAAAAGATAAATCTGAAAAGGAAGAGCCAATATAATCAAGGTTACACAAAGAAATTTAAGGTTAAGTCCCCTTGGCTATTTTAAAAATATAGTCCTACAGAGAGAAAGCCTTGTATGTTCAAAGGTATGAATTAAGGCTACGTCAGACTGAACTCTGAATCTCCTGGCTCACGTCAGCCTAAGCCATTATAAAACCGTGTGTGGAGGGGTGTGAGTATTTATAATTCATGCCTTTCAGCTATCCGGGATACACTTCTGCAGTGTTTGTGTATGAAATTTCACAGAGGATTTGGAAGAACAAGGCATGAAGGAGTAGATCTTCAGTAGCAATCTGAACGCACGCTCTTCATCGCAAGAAGAGAGACATTAATTTTCCAAGTGTGTGTAGTTTAAGACGATTTACCGACAACTGGGTGAGTGCACACGTACGCACACACACACAGAGCGATGCTTGCACCCAGCTTTACAAGAAATCTCAGAAATATCCCGGTCTGCTTTACAGGATTACAGTAAGAAGAATGTGACACCCTTTGCCATTATGTTTGCTGCCAGTGACTCAGGCGGGGGCGGGGGGCAGGGGACGGGGTTTGGCAGCCCTGTTAAGGTCCCTCCGCACTTGAACTTTGCATACGCGGTGACTGGATCTTCGGAGGAACTGTGGGTGTTAGAGCAGGACAGGGAGACAGAGGAAAAATGCCTCAGCAGGGGTTTTCCTTTCGCTTTGGGGAAAACGATGCAAAACTACTCACGAGTTCCTCACAATGTGAGTAAAAAGGAGCACAGGGTTTTATGTATGTATATATATCGTTTCATGAGGTCATCATTTTTGGTCATGGTTATCTCAAAGCAACTCAGCAGCTTCTATGTCTTCGTCTAGCTCCATTACTCATCCCATGCCCTGGGAGAGTCTCCTTCTGACCAGGTCCAGGAGAGGTGTTTGGTGGAGAGGCATTTTGACGTACAAAATGTGCTTCCCTGGGACTAAGTCCTCCCTAATTTCCCTTCGGCCATGCGCAGCCCTCACACAGCCCTCTACAGCAGAAAGCATGGCTGATTCGGTATCTGCCCCTGGCTTGAGGGAATTGCCCATTTGTCTTTGCCCTGGAGAAATAGCTTAGAAATGCTTGGGACACTTGCGGCCTTTCCCATCGCCCTCGCACGTGTGGGGCCACGGGGAAGCGGGGGCTCCAGGGCTGCCGGAGCCTGGCACCATTCCAGGCTCCCAACGCTTGCCACAGATGCGGGGCTGGGAGCCTCCGGGTGTCCTGCGCTCCCCTCCCGCGGCTCGCGCGGAGGCAGCAGGGAGCGGAGCCACGTGTTCAACCCCTCCATCCCCCCGTTGGCACTGGGGCTATGCAGGAACCGGGTTCCTAAGGAGCCCGGTGGGAATTTAAAGACACTTCCCCCCACCAGGCCCCAGCGGGGAGCGGTGGTGGGAGCTGTGGGCAGCTGAACACCTGCCTGCACTTGGTCACACCGGCAAACACCCATGTGTGGAGCCCTGAGGATGGTGGAAACGGAGGCTATCGCCGTCCCCCAAGAGCTTGAAACGAAGGATCAGGAATCCTGGTGAAAAGGAAGAAACATCCACATCCACAGCCAGCTGGTACAATCACATTTCTTCAAAAGCAGGAGGAAAAGGCTATGAAGAAGGAATGCTGCCCACCAGAAAACCCTATAAACAATTACCTAAAGACACACCGTTTACTCAGTCACAGCCCACTGGGGTCTCTCTCTCCATGCTTGAACTTAACTAAAAGCATAAACTTATTTTCCAAGCAGATTTTGATAAAGATGTGGATACTTCAAGCATATCTGGTATATTATGCTTATGTTAGACTAACCCACCCAACTAACTGTAATCTTTTTACTTACTCCAATAGCTGTTGGATCAGACCTGCAGCTAGTATCCTATAATTAAATTATATCCCTGAAAATGTCAGTAAATCCTATCAAATTGCTTCTCATGTTTCCTTCCAAAGCAATGCTAGCCTTATGAGTTGAGAATTACGTACTATGCCTCATGGCAGGTTTTTAAATAATATAACAGAACTGTGTTTGCCACTTGCTAGCCCTAGTAAATTTGATATTTACACTGTCATCAGCTAAAGTGTGTTGGGCTCCTGTTGTGTGACTTTGGGGATTTGCTGGGTTTTCTATAAAACACAGTCCAGCTGCAACAGCGAAGGCAGTTTAGTTTAATAAGCTAATAAATATATTTAATGACCCTCATTATGTCTCACAGTGATATCTGGTATTAAAGTGCAAGTGTTAGTCCAAGTAGAATGCAAAATAGAAAGTCCCCTGCTGAAACTGTGCAGTGTGTGTGTATGTGTCCATATGCACAGAAAACACACACACACGTTTGGATGCGCACATATAGGAACTTCCTTCCAGAAGAAAGCTGTGGCATTTATTTTTCATTAATTCTTGAAAGATTTCAGCTATCTTTTCAGCTTAGAAAGAGGAAATCACTTTAGGTTGCAATGGAGCAGGGTTGATAGGATGCGTGGGATAGATCTGCTGAGATAGGAAGGCAAGTGGCTGCTCAGGCTGGCTTGTGAACAGACCACAACCACGGCTAGGCCACTGTGGGTAGCCAAAATCACCCCACACTGCAATGACTGTCTTTCCCAAGGGATTGGGGAGGGGGTGTCTGAAACACCCACAATTTGGAGCTGCAAGCTGGAAAGTGGACCAAAACACCACAGCAGTGCTGAGTGTGCATACCAGGAGGCCTCCCCAGGGCTGCCGATGCAAGAGAGCAAATCCGTACTGTTCCTTAACATGACTCAGAAGTAACGTAGGTAGCGCAGTCACCAAGTGTCCCGTGCTGCTGACAGAGCTGTTGGATTTCCACGTGCTCTCCCAACAGGGACACCATAGGGAATCCAGTATTTTGCAGTCCAAACATCCACCCCATGGGCAGGTTGGAGCTGGCCAAGCTGGCACAGCATGTCCCAGGGCTGGACACCATGATCTGCTGAGGGTAACTCCGCTCCTCTGCTTAACTTGCTTCCAGGGTCTGAACTTGCGTTAAGCCCTGCACTAGAGCTAGCAGCTGGAGAGTGTGGAGGTTTGAAATTTTAAGGTAAGATTACCATAGAAAGCTTGGAAAATTCTCTCCCTGATCTGATTCATTAGTTTGGATGGACAAAACAAAAGGGAGATGCTATATGAGAAATAAATGTGAAGCAATAAGTCAAAAAGATCAATTTCTTATTTAAGGATAGAATTCATGGCTAAGTGTTCAGCATGTAGTTGCACCATGACAGCATACATTTGCTAAATCATCTAGATAAGATTGTCAGCATGTGCGCTATACATAGACATGCCTTTTTATATTTAGCATGGAGAAATTCATGAATTAACTGGCTACTCTGAATTTTGGAGCCACAGCTCGGCAGAAAGCTCAGGAGAGTGGCTTGAGCAGTTTCTATTGTTACCAGAGAAGTGAGATTATCCTAGAATTCCAAGTATGTCCAGTCTTTATTTTTAGTTAATATGATAATCCGCTTAAAATCTCCTTCTCTTGCAATGCCTCTCTGTTTTCCTGCTTATAGGATAGAAAATGATTTTGATTATAAAAGCATCCCTCAGGCTTTGCCTTTGGTGTTTCTGCTTTAAACACAGAAACTCTTGTACACTGCTCCATCAAGATACTGCCACTGTGGCCTTCCAAGCAAGGTAAGCTTTCTGGAGACCTTGTACTGTGAGTGTGCCAGCGGGAGCACATTTTCACTTCCATCAACTACTTCCATCAGGAGTAAGCTGAGGAATGGTGGCCTTTCTGAAGACCTTGTACAGTGAGTGTACAGCGGGAGCACATTTTCGCTTCCATCAACTGCTTCCATCAGGAGTAAGCTGAGGAATGGTGACTTCTGGTGAGAGAGATTTGCAGCAGGTCAGGGAAATGTGGAGAAGGCCTTGGAGCCTGGAACTGCAGGGTCTCAGGGACCAGGAGGATGGCCAGCCTGGACTCGGGCAGCAGAGCGCAGGAGGTAAGAGCCAGAGATGAGGCTGGGACGTGTACAACTCGCTAGTCGCTCAGCACCAGAGAAATGCCCTACTCAGAGTTCAACAACACTGTTAGTCACCATGAAAATACTGTAAAATGTAAACTATGAATGAACTTTTCCTGGGCTAAAATGTTAAGCTGACTCCCAGTGTGTTCCCTCTGACTAGAGATGGGAATGGTATGTAACCTAAGGCTCCAAAGTCAGTGACCCATGTTCCGTGACATGGTCCAAGCCTTTTTGTCCCCAGCCACTACTTACTAAGAGACTAAGGGTAAGCGTTAAGTAGCTCTAAGCAGCACTGTAGTATTTTTCTTTGTTTCGCAGTAGAAGTCAGTGTGGCCAAGTGCTTTGACTAGTCTTGGGAGAGCAGACAGTATTTTCCTCAGAAGTCCTTAGAGCAAAGAGGAGCTTTGAAAAAAACAAGCTTTGAAGGGTCAGGACTTCAGAAGGCAACAGAGAAAGAGACCAGTTAAATCTCAAGGAGTTTTCTGAAGGGGCGTTTTGTGACACCTGGACAGGCAGGCAGTAGGAGCACTGGTTTTGCTGCTTGTTCTTACAGTTTTCCTTTCCATAGATGGATGTGGCCATTTAAAAACTATTTATTTTCTTCAATTCCAAATGCCAAGAGTACCGACTACAGACCAGTGGTGGGGGACCGGTGCTGCCAGTGCTCTCTGGTGGCATGTCCAGTGGCTGGCTACACGCTAGGGCGCTTCTGGACAATCCCTGGAAAGAAAGGCAGCAAGAGAAATGAAAACATTCACTTCAGATTTTTCCCTCTTGCCTTAAGAGATATTATTCCACAATTTCAGAGACTGCACAAAAGACTGAACTGACACAGCCACTCCAGAGGTTTGATTGCTAAACTATGTACAAACTGGTGCGCTGTGTTACTGTACCACACACCCCTCTTGTGATTCAAGTGGTAACTGGCATGTTCCTTAAACCCCGCTGGCTGCTTCAGCACATGACTGTGGGAGGAGGTCAGGGATTTTTGCTTGCTGTTTGGTTTTGTCCCTTTTCCTTTTTTTAGGGGTGAATTTCCCTTCCTAATAGACCTTTACAAGTAAGAGATGGGTGTGCAAGGGGGCCCAAATGTGACTTGGTGACGTTAGCATCAGCAGACCGGCCAGCTCACTGCCTTCCACAGGAGGCATTTCAGATTAGGAAGGACTTCCCAGATGAATGTAGCCACATGGCTAGTCACAGGGGAGCCTGTACTGGCACTCAAACAAGGTATGTCCCAAAGGCCACGTGTCAGCAACAGCTAAGAGCTTACCAACTCTGTTGGATGCAATGGGCTAGCAAAGAGCATTTCCTCCTCTTGTGCCACAAGAGGCCCAGTTGCATTTTCCTGCACAGAAATTTGCACCCAGCTGTACTCTGGGGGCTGTGAGTTGCCTCCAAAGAAGAGGTGGTGTTAAAGGACCTGGGGCACACTGCACGCCACGGTGGCACAGCCGAGCTGCCGTACCTGGCACAGCCTGAGATGCCTGTGGGATTCACTGAGGCCAGGGCGGCAGCGCTCTTTAGTGTGAGGGTCACAAGGGATCCTCTTTTTCTACAGAGACTTTGTGGATCTTCCGCAGTAACTGGGTCCATAGAAAAGCAATTTTTAATATTATTATTATTATTTAATTTTCCTGTCTCAAATTGTGATGAAATCCTGAAGTTTGTACCTCTGGCTCCCTGCTAGCTTTGCTTTGGAAGAGCTGCTCATTTACCCTTGAGAACAACCAATCATTCTCTCTGGAGAACTGCCTGGTGTTTTGAAAATGAAAGGTGCTTTTCTGAACGCACTGCAAGGCAGAAGTCCTGAGCCCATCAGGGAAGCTATAAGGAAACTGAGTGAAGTGGGCAGTCAGCTGGCGCGGGGGGACGGGCAGAAACCCAGGCACGCAGGACCTCAGTGACATGGGCTCACAGCTGACACACTTCCATTTAACATTGCAACTCCAGCGTGTCCATGTTTTTAATAAAAGGGGGAAAAAAAGACATTTATCTAGAAAACATTTGCCTAGCTGTGGTAGCTGTGATGGTGCTGTTGTCCAGACCTCAGCTACGGCTTAGGGAAACCAGGGAAAATCTTTCCATTGTCCTGAAGCAGCTTGGAAAGGGGCTCTTTAAAGACATGGGGAGGAGGACTTGTGGTTCCTTGCACACTCATCATCACATTACCACTTCCGGACTTACTATACATTGCACCATTTGCGGTGGCCTTAAGAGTTTAGTCTTTTAAAATTAGGTGCCTGGTATTTCTGGTGACTAACAACCAAAGAAGAAATGAGCTTTTTATTACCACTGCTTACATTGCATTTCCCAATTTTTATTTATCTTGATACCCTCAGTCATTCTCTGCTTACTGCTTCTGGGCAAAAAGCTGTTAGGTGAGTCTTACTGAAACTCTAGTCTCCCCGCTCTGACGAGATCCACCACAACCTTAGGATGACAAGAATATCCAGGCTTGGGATATTTCAAGAATGGGGAACTTGTTCGTTCACACTTTAAGAAGTGCAATAGAGGGGATTGATTGTTTTTTATTCTTTTGAAAATGCCTACTGGGAATATGCAGGCACAAATCAGACTCAACCTACACATTTCTGAAGGAGAAGTCACCGTGCTGGATAGGGAGCAACACTTTCCTGCTCAGTGAAATGGAGATGCCTCGGCAGAAGCATCTCTGGAAAGAAAATGCAACATAGTGCCAGACGGGCAGTGGAAGGTGTAAGATATTTTGGTGTCTGACCTGCCTCTTTGCTGCTCTTACTCCAGCTTAATTCTTCCGTGTATGCTTCCTGCCTTGGACTCCCAAGTCCAAAGTGTTGAGGGTGAAGAAGGTTAACTGAATTTTCATTTCCTGAGCGTGTTTCCTTTATGATGTAAGAACTAGAGTGGGAACAGCAAACAGCTCTTCAAACATCGACTCTACTAAGTCGTGTGAGACTGTGTGAGGCAAACTATACACAGAGGCTCTAAAGAAAGTTTTGTTTGGGGGGGTTTGTTTTGTTTTACTGTTGAATAATTATTGAGGGATTTTTAATTTATTTTCTCCATTTTTTCTAGGAATTTTAAGGTTAAGCAGGGTCCCAAGAAGCTATAAGGAAATGTTCCCTCTCTTCAAGTTTATTATTATAAGTGGCCAGATGTCATTTGTTTGTGACTAGAAAAGGGAAGTTATACTACAGAACTGTATGTTACAGACTCTTCAAACCCCATGGTAAAAACAAAAGTGAAAACGGAAAAGCATTCTGCTGCACTCATTTACATTAGTGACCCACAGCCTGGGGCCCTTCGACGTGGAGATAAGAACTGAATTTTATTGTGCTTAGGTACATTCTGAGGGTGGTGTGTCCTATGCAATCAGTGGGATGTTGAACCGAGAAATCCGAAGCCAGCTGGGATGGTGGGTGGTGGAGCACTAGAGGAGGAAATGAACTGGTTTTAAGTAATCTAATGTTAATGTTCTTTTCTTTCCTAGTCCCAGCTGGAATGCCCTCTACATACTTGTGCTCGGAGCTGTGAATCAGTGCCTTGTATGGGATATAAGCTAAAAAAAGTATGGGATATCTGCTATAAAAAAGCAATACGAAGTTCTTCAGCAATGAACTAAGTATATTGGCACCCGATTACAAGCAATAAATAGATTAGGGGGAGGTGGCAATACTATAGCTTGTAGGTATCCTATTAATTTTAATAATGAAGATGCATCAGGCAAAACCTCTGTGACCATTCATGGGTTTTATCAGTAGCCAGGATCTTCATCCATAGCCAAGGAATGAGACCACTTATATTACCCTCTGTCACACCAGCAGTTTTGCTTTCCAAGGCAACTGGAAGTCCTTCAGTTCCCCAGTGGACTTATGGTTTACGACAGAAATTATATAGGCTGCACAGCAGAACATTCAGGTTCCCTGGCCTGACCAGTTGCTATGAACCTCTCTGGTGAAAGAATATCCTGGAATAAAAGACACACTCATGCTTCAGGTATGATTCAACCTGGCTTCTCCATAAGCCTACCAACATCCAGTGGCAATTTCTATGCCGTGAAGAGCCAAAGAGCATGACCAGAGGTGAGACCAACAGTTTCTGTCCCATAGGCTTGCAAATACGAGCAGGATGTCTTGGCTTCCAGCAATATCCGTAAGTGCTAGATGCAACTGGAGAAACAAACTAAAGTTTCTCTCAGAGCTGTCACTCAAATGCTCTACAAATTCTTTTCTGTTATAGGACCACTTTTATGTGCATATGTACATAAGAGCAAGCTTTGCGAGCACGAGTGTCCACAGAAGTAGCTTTGGCAGCTGAGGGTTCAAGAGTGGGGGTGTAGCTAGAACTTGCCCTTGGACTCAGCATCAGAAAATATTTCTTGGCAGAGTTGAATTTACTGATAGAGATATAAGTCCTGGGGATGGAAAAAGTGGAATGTTTTTTTGCTAATTCCACCCCCACTTTGTCATAAAACAGTATTTTTTTGGAAAACCACTTGAGAAACACTGGAAAAAATGTGTGCTGTGGGGAAAACTGATCACAAGGGCAGAGGGAATCCACCCAAGCACTCTCCAGAGAAATCAGCATGTCTTAATTGTGCAAAAGTTGCTCTAATCCTGAAGATTTGCAGGTGTGCTTTCTCAGGTGCCTCTCGAGAAATTGCTAGCCATGTGTCAGGAAGTTGCTAGCCATGTGGAGTAAGAAGTATTCAGCTGTCCAGGCCATTTTTGCATATGATTTCTAAGTAAGTGGTTTGACTACTGTGAGTGATATTCTGCCACAGTGCAGGTTTCCTCCTGTTCTAAGGTAACTCTCCAAGAGAAGAAGCTATAGAAACAAACAGAGAAGAGGACTCAGAAGTCCACCTAAAAGACTGTTTTCTGATCATACTGCTGTCAGGAGAAGAAATCTTATCAGGATTTTCATAAAATCTTCTCAGGTAGCTAGAAGAGGAAGGCTTGATAAGCCATCAGCAGAGGGGTATGCAGCTGTATTCACAAATTGATTAATTGGTCCTTCAAGAAAGACACATTGTGCATTTTAAAGGAGATGTGTAAAGTTACAGCAAAGAGGCCAGGTACTTGCCTCAATAAGAGTGTGAAAAAAGCCACACGGGCTGAGGGAACGGGGAAAGATTTTTGCTATGTGCACATAGAATTGTATGCAAACTGCAATGGGGATGAAGAGTCACCAACAGAGTGGTACAAACTGGTTACCAGTGTACCAGCCTCAGCACTCAGAGGTCTACAGAAAATCAGTGTGGATGTAAACTAAACTGCTTTTTCGTTAGAATAAAACAAGCATGAGTTCAAAGCCTCTAGAAGGAAACAGCACCTGTTGGTTACACTGACTCCTGTTTCTGTCTCTGGAAGATGCAACTATTGGCTCTGTCTTGTGTGTGTCAGCATTATGCATCCCATCTGGCTGAAATATTCTGGATTGCTTCACAGATCTGGTGTAGATATGTTCTCTCTGAGTCAGTGAACTGACAGGTCACAGTAAGAACAAGCTTTTCCTCTGTGCTGTCTCTTTCTTCACTAGTAATAATCTAATTGCTTTGGAATTTGACACGCACAGGTTATGAGTGATTTTGTACATTTTAATCTGTTCAATTACTCATGGTAATTTATCATTTTCCAAAAGTGAAGAAACGAAGGTCTCGCAAAATGGAAGTCCTATTCTTAAGTCTAGCATTTAGTCTGCACAAAATACAGGAACTAAACCCTTACCTTAAATTTGCAATTACAGAATAAATGTGAATGGTTGACCTGTTCCAAATCAGTGGTTGGTGGTCCAAATGAGGTAGAACTTGATCTACTTGGGGCATTTGCAGATTTTTTTTTTTAAATTCACTATATAGGCTAAGATCAGACTGTCCCAAATACTGAAAATACATGAGGGTTAAATCTTTGACAAGTTCATTGGGCTTAGTTTGATTTAATGTCAGTACCAAACAACTGGCTGACATAGAATGGAGAGGGGATCACCCAGCAGTCAGTCTGCAGGACAAGCTCTGGCTTTGGTTCAGAGTTCAAACCTCCTCCCCACAGAGTGTGATTTATGCCCAGATGGAGCAAATCCTTGATATACCGTTCAATGCAGTCATCAGCCTAAGCTGGCCGGAACAAAGCTGAAAGGTGAGTGAGCGAGTGAGTGAGAAGAATCTGCTTCAGCTAAGAGAACATTGCAAGGATTTGTATTCCTGGCATATTCATATACTGAGTGGGGCTTTCCAGCCTAAATTAGCAGTGGACCAATTCATATGTGCTCAGAGGATATGGGTTTGGAGACCAGGAGCAATTAGTGGATTCCAAGAACATTCCTAGAGGAGAAGCATTTGCCATGGAGCTGGACACTGGCCTCACAGAAATACACCAGGCAAGGAAGCAGCTGCAAGCACGGAGGCAGCAAGCTGGCTGCTGTGAACCCTGCACATAACCTCTGCATCTAAGATCCATGAGGAAGAGGTCTTCTGACTCATGGTTTTATTAAACAGCTAGGAGAGATGATGAGTTTGCCCTGAAAAACAGGGAAAGTGACAAAGTATGAGGGAAAGTTTAACCACATGGAAAAACTACAGTAGAACAAAGGAGTGCTAAGAGAACAAGGCTGGGCAGGCGAGAAGGATCATCATGAGTGTCTTCTAATGTACGTGGGCAGACATGAGCCTGAGGAGATAGAGGCTCAAAACAAGAAGCAAGACTTGTTCAGTTATCTCTGAACAACACTTGCTAGAGTTTGACTGACACCAGACAGGAAAGATGCACGTCTGTAGTGATCTGGGTCAAATACAGATAATGAGACCGAGCAGGTTAAAAGTTAATGGAACCAAGGCCCAAGCCTGGGACAAAATATCAAACAGATATAGTGACAAAAGAATATGGACTCATCCACACAAAAGCTTTGAAATCTGACAAGTGAAATCTGAGTTAATACAACTAGTGCCCAATTGCTTGTGGAACAGGGATTTGGGATAATGAGCAAAATAAGATGGACACCAAAGAACTCCTGCACAGACACTTCAGTGGTTGCACAGAGCCAGTCTAGCTCCAGTCCCAGCACTGGAGTGTGCCAGAATTGTGCCAGGACAGATCCAGACCCTCTTAAACTGCCGTGCTGTCTCCCGTCGCGTTGCTCTGTGCTCTCTTCCTGTGCATTTCAGGGATCGCTGTGCAGCAATGCCTGCCTGGTCCTGAAGGCAGCCAGCTTGTGCTCAGCAAGACTTGTTGGTTCAGGCTCCATTCTACACAGAAATGGTTAACCCATTTTCAGGCCTAAGCTGACTGTGGCAACCCTATCAATCAGCCTCATAATATCAGTAATCTGCAATTGTCCACCAACATCAGAGAGGAACTGAGTGAAGTGGGTCTTATTACAGCTGGATAATTACAGGCAGTGGCAGCTGAGTATATGTTTATGCCCCAGGAAGAGGGGCTCCATCTAGTTATTGTTTGGTGACCTCTAAGTGCCAGTTGTAAAGACAGTTGGGATTAAGAGGAGGTCTCCCTCATGCTTGGCTTTCTCAGTAGCACAGAGGTATTAGGGCCAAGGTAGCGAAACAGCAGCTGTGAAGAGAAATGTAAGAAAAAAACTGCAATGCACTTGCAACAAGGATGTATTCAGATGCATTTAAGTTTTTGTTGTGTATCTGCTATTTGCAGTTTTATCACCCAGGTGCTGACTGCTAGAAGGAGATGCAGACTTATATGCTCTTCTTGCTTATATGTAGCACAAGATGCCTTGCTGGGCAGTGGATTAATCCTGAATCATCCATCTAAGCCAAGATATAGAGCTCCAGGACACCTTATGCTCTTTAGGATATATATTAAGCATTTGCGGGAATCGTCTTTGCAGATTCGTAGGAAATTGCTGCTAGCTCATGGGCCTGGCACTGTAGCTGAGATCAAAACCATTTAGAGATGGTGATGGTCAGGAGGAAGGTTTTGTTTCAAAGTTGTTAAAATTGTCCAAGTATGGAAATGTGTGAGATGGGTTTGCTTAAGTAAATTCTAAACAAACATTCAACTTGGTACAGGCCTATGAAATGTCAATCTTGATGGTGAATTTCTCAGAGTTAAGGGTACAGTTTTTAATGGACGATGTATCACTCCTTAGGCTTAGAAAGTTGCGAGTTTGAAAGTGACTTTGAAAGGGGGCTGGGATCCTGCTTCCCTGAAGTACTTTGGAAATTCCTACACCGTGTCTTCACGATCCGTAATGCACTGAGCATGTGTGCATTTGAATCACTTTCTGGTAAGTCCTTTCTTGCAGGTAGCCTAACTGAGAAGATCTGGCCATGCTGCTGAGCGTGGGCTGCCCAGGCTGGTTAAATAAGGCAAAAGACTGCTATGTTCTGACGCTGTCAAGCAACACGTCGAATTTTTTTCAGTGGTCTTGAATCCCTGCGATTACATCTTTAACACATCAATAACTTAGCCTCTGGTTAGCAAGGATCCCTGAAGCATGACTAATCAGTAGATGAAAGTGTCTTTGTGGGGATTAGCTTTAATGAAAAGAAAAGGGATAGTTATTTTGGTAGTTTGAAATCTTCCATAAATCAAAGTGAATACTGACAAAGCAGGTTCATACGGTAAGAATGAAGCTATTGTGAATAAAATTAAGGGAACAGCTACTTTTATATAAATCACAGGCCAGGACAGCATTTGTAAGAGAGTTCATGGGAACAAGATCATTTAACTTCTTCAGGTGTAAATAAGTGATATTTAGCTAATGTTAAAGCATCCCTAAAGAAAAACAGATGGATGAGAGTCCTTCTTAGGGGGTTTCTTTTTTCAGTTTTCATTTTCTTTTCTTTTTGCATGCAAAGGATATCCAGCTAGTTTATCTTGGCCACTTTGCTCTGCGCAGGGACAAACAGCCAGCATATAACTTCTTTTTTACCACTGCCAGAGAGGAGATCCCAGCCAGAGGTACTTAGGCCTGGATCACTGGTTGTGCTGTTTCTGGCTTGTGCAAATCAAAATGTTCCTCAGCCTTCTATAATGTGGCTTAGGGGAAGCTTAGAGGGGGATAGGGGATAGAATGGCCAGCAGAAAGACACACAAACTCCACACCTTCTGGGGAGCTTTCACGCTCAGCTTCTGAACTTTAGACCTCCTATATACCCCTGCGTGCTAACGTGCTATTCAAATAGTCACCCCTTGTCCTCCAAGCAGTGACTCGGAGCACACGAGTTGAAAGCTTAGCCATCTCCAATGACTATATAGAGAGCCATATATGGGGAGTTAGACTGAGTACATCAATGTGCCCAACAGCTTCCTTCTCCTTATGTTCCCTGTTTGGTTTACACTATGCCTTCGCCATTACTTTCCTGTTATTTTTAATTTAATCCTTGTGGATGCGAGAACCCTAAACTCAGAACATTGGAGGGGCTCCCTCTGCCCTGCGTGAACTGACCTTGCTCTCAGGCAGCCTGCAGCAAGTGGAAATCCTGCTCATATCCAGGTTCTTTTGCTTTCAACCATGTTTTCCTCAAATACCATTTTCTTAATGTACATTTTGGAAAAAAATAATAAAAAAAAACACTTGCTCTACATGCTGCAGAAACTGTTACTAAATGAGTGACTGAAGTCACAAATGTTAGCTCATCACAGTCATTTCTAAAGAAATGTGGCATTAAAAATAAGGACTTATGTACAAGCATCAATTTATGGCACTCTCTTCTACCATACTAGGAGTCTTCCATACTTGGGAGAATTTTTGGCTTTTTTTTTTTTTAAACTTGTATGCTGTCTCTGAGAACCGTTTTTTTTCTCACAGTACTTTCATGGAACTACTGAATGATAGTGCACCATTGAAGAGTAAGCAAATTAAAGTATTACTGCAAGACTAAAAGCTTCTTAGACTGGAGTCCTTCTCAAAATTTTAAGGAAATTTCCAAATAACTAGTGCTAATGATTAAATAGCAAATACGGATCTCTTTTTTTAACCAGTGCCAACTTTCCTTCTTGTGCCAACAAGCATAGTTTCTATTTGAAGTCACTGGGAATGTGTACGTGTGTGTCTGTGTGACTGTGTTTTAAAATCATAGCTTGGCTATTGTAAATTTTCGAGGGAAATTGAAGTAAACGATTGTGTGGTTACATTGTTCCATAGCAACAAGAGTAGGATTAAAAAATCATTATCATGGAAGAATTTACCATCCTGCCTGGCATAATTACTCTTCCATTACATAGCTTTAGGGTCATGATTAAAAAATAATAAAAAAAAAGCAGACCAATAAAATGTGTAATTCATGACGTTTACAAGATTCATAATTTACAACGTGAAGGAAAAAGAACATTATGTGAAAAAAATCTATGCGCATTTTTGCACAACATTTTACTGATATATGAATCATGCTTGTCTTTGGTTAACTCAAGGGAAATAATCCCAGCAATGCATGTAAAGTAGTCATGCCCACGTTTGTGTTTTTTTTATATCCAGATTTCAGTGAAGAGAGAGATACTTTTTAAACAGATGGCAAATGAACCCTTCTCCCCCCCAACAACTACTTTGCAAATTTAATAACACAGCTAATTATAGGACCTTGCATGTTAATCTGTTCCTATGCTTGCTCCATATACTTAATGTCATGAATCAAAGGGATCTATGGAATTGCTGGGCAACGGCAGCTAAATTACATCCAGACAATATTCCCTCTTTAAGTATACTTCTGAGACCTAATCTCCAGAGATTTCTGTTGGCAATTCCGTGTAAAAGCTAACATAAAATTCTGTATCTGCAGTCTGGCAGCGGTGACACGCAGCTGGAAGCTGCATCTGCCTGGCCAAGGTGGTGTTGCATGTCACCATTATTGCCAGGGTCAGAAGGAAGAGGGTGAGGAAACTCGTTCCCTGTGAATTTTTTTCCCTTGACTGTTGACTGAATCATGGGACAATGTTCCCGGGAGAAACATGAGGCCAGATGGAATCCAGAGAAGGCTGGAATGATGTGGTCTTCTACTCCGACAATTTAAGGTTTTGCCTAAAGGGAAATAAATAGGACAGTAATCTCACAGGAAAGAACAAGTCAGGCCCTGGCATCTGCCAAATAAAGTGCCCCAGGTTTCGCAGAAAAGAGCTGGAGTTGTGGCAGGGCAACATCCCTTCTGTGTTGGGTTGCTCGGTGTGCTGCTACCTAACTTCTCAGAGAAAGGGCTGTGGGAAGCAGCACTCCAGCCACCGGCCATGTTTGAAGGACCAATCACTTCCTCACTCAGGGCTACGGCATCTGCTCTGATCTGTCTGGATCTTTGTCTCCTTTGCAGAGGACCATGTCACACATGCATAAATAGCAGAGTTAGTTAATACTGACTCAAGAATGCCAATACTGATTCAAGCACCTACCTGCTACTGAGGATCGGGCTTAGCTCTCTGTTGAGAACTAGGAGCCACCACTTGGACCTGTGAGGAACCTGCCTCGTCTTTGAGTGCAAACAGGAGCGAGAGCACGAGTGTTTCCTGGCAGTGCATCTGATTGTGTTGTGCGTGCGTTGCACCTAAAGAATGCACGACGTCATTCGCGCCGGAGATCAGAAGCTCCTGCGAAAAGGTCCCTCCGAGAAGGGAGAGGCGCCCTAATCACCTGCGGGGACAATGGCTGGCTGTCTTGCACCAGCAGAAGCTAAATCTCAAGTTCCAGATGTACTGAGTCAATATATACAGGGTTCTTACATCAAAAGCTGTCTTTACAGGAAGGAAAACAAGTTCAGAACCAGACCGTATCATTGTTGGTTTTATATTTGTCGTATGTAAAAGATTTGTCAGACAGGAAGATCTGGCTGTTTACATCACTAGCTCTTTTAATGTAGAATTCAAAGCACATTACTAATAAAATATATATTAAAAAAAAGTTGAAAATGTGAAACTTGTAAGAGAAAACAGGAATACTGTCTGGAACAGGTTAAATGACAAAAAGAGAAGAGAAAAGGTAAGAGTATCTAAGCTCCATAACCTGTGGGTCTGTCTACATGCACATGTTTGCTTCAAGTGCTGTTTGTGATCTGCCAGAATTAATTAAAAACTTTTAAAAGGTCTGGAAGCTAATTCAGGCCACAACATGGACTTGTTCAGGAGAGATAATGGTCTCACCAGTCATGGAAGAACTGTGTTGGGAGAGGACTCCAAAAAGTGAGGGTTGGTGAAGATTCCTTTATGCAATCCAATCCTCTTCCTCTAAGTGTAACTAGCAGCAGGTGTCTCAGTTCATTTAATCATTGCACCACATGTTCAGGTATAAAATGCTGAAAACTCAAAGTATCCATACTGTATTGCTATAGAAAGCAGAGTAAGATAATAACCTATCATCCGAATTACTCTGAATTTCTACCACTTTGATGCTACTATCATTGAAATAATTTTCATCCAGATTTTAATTCTTGGATTGGAGAGGAAAAAATAGGAAAAGAGGGAGAAAGAAGGAAAAGATGGGGGAAAAAGAGTGCAAGCTCCTCACGTGGTGTCTCAGGCACCCTTCTGCTGCTGCTTCCTCCTGATGCTGCTGCTCTCTTGGCTGCCCTTTCCCAGTGGCCAAGAGCTGTAAAGTAGCAGGGAGGGGGTCTTGAGCACATGGCACTGGGGGCAAGGAGAGGAAGAGGTCCTGAGCCTCAGGAAGATCCTGCCGGGGGACTGTCAGCCCATGGAACTCACCAACAAGCAGCTCCTGTGCTCAGCGGTGCTGCTGACTGCTGCTTTTCTTTTTCTTTCTTTCTTTTTTTCCTACTGATTCCTACACTGTCCCAAAGGGAAAATCAGAAGAAACAAAGCAGAAATCTGCCAAGGCAGATGTCCGCTGACACTCCTTCTCCCCGCTGAACCCCAGCCCTGCTCTGTGCCTTGTTGCAGTACCCGTGGGGCAGCTTCCTCCCGCCGAGGGAATTCTGCGAAGCCCTGGGAGATGCCAGAACATCTCCCCAGCCCCCAGGTGCCGCTTCTTGCTAAGGGCTGTAGGTTGCTTTCCAAAATAGAGCATGCCCTGGCGGCCTGTCTCGCTGGGCAGAGGGCCCGCGGGCTGTCATCCTTGATGTCTCTCTTACTGCTTGTCTCAGCCGGTTGTTTTCTTGGTATTTAAAGGCTCTGTTGTGCTCCGCACTTTCAATTAAGGAGGAAAAATGCGCTCTGTGTTGTAAGAGTGAGACTGGCAATTGCACACTCCAGTTTGCAGCATAAACAGTTGCACAAGGGTTTGCTGGCAAACTTCCCCCTCGCTAAGGGGGCTATCAGCTAAATGTCACAGATGTGTCCGGGTCCTGCCAAGAGCTGGAAATGTTCTGGGAAACTTCTGAAAATGCCCTCAATTAGGAAAAGAAAGGCTCTCCAGGGGCTGGTGGGTGAGTGCTAGTTTCGGCGAGGACGTGGAGCGCGTGGTTGGTGTCTCTGGGACGTGTTGCTTCCATCTCCGGAGGTCACTTCCTAACCCGGAGAGCCGAGCCCCTCTCCCCGTCCGACATCAGGCTTCCTTCCCGCAAACTCGCCTCTTCCGTGTGGCCTGTAAAACCAAGCTTTTCCTCCTTAGTAACAGGATCATAAATAACGTGAAACATTAAAAAACTGCCCTAACCCCTCGACACCTTGGTTATAACCCGAGCGACAGCATGATCTTATTGCTGGAACACTCGCCTTGCCTTCCCTCGTCACCAATGACCGCGTCATGCTCTAACTACAGCCTAATCCCGCAAACGCTTCCTACCCAGCAGAGCACTTAGCGGCCTCCGAGCAGCCCGCTGACATTGCTGGGTTAGTCCAGGTAGTACGACCTAGGAAAGCTAAAGAAGTGTTCGGACCACTGGGCCATTTGGTTTGCAAGCTCTGTGGGGATATTATCTTTTGTCTATAAAGAGTCATGCACACGCATGGTGCTGTATAAATAATTAAAAACAACAGAACTCACATCAAACACGCACATATGGGAATTCATACCGCTGGCTTTCCTGGCTGCTAGCAGAAATATCACAGGATTACAGAGCTTGGAGAAAATCTCCTGATAGAATATCTAGGCTTGCAGAATTCATCCCACTTTGGGAAAATGTTTTTTGCTTCCTCTGTGCTGGAGGAAACATTGGAGGACCTTTGCCCAGCAAGAAACACACAGGAAGCATATTTTAAATGAATACAGAATTTGATGAGCATTTCCCAAAGGTAAATTAAAGCCCTTATCACCCTGTCTAAACTTTAATTGCATAACACAACAGGTCTGGGTTTTATCAAACTATTGACTGTTTCTGTGTTAAGCCTCCTTTGGCTTTCAGCAGTGTTGCACAAATCATTCCTTGGTGAAGGCCTTGACCAATAAAATAAAACTGCTAATTTTATTTCCAATGCACTTGCCCTTTCTGTTCAGAAATATTGTTATACTCTTTTCTCTCTGAAATATGACAGATTGGTTATGAATGAATCCAAGTTGTCAAGCAACAAAAAAAGACTAAATCAAAGACAACAAATATGCAAGCCAAAACAGAGCCAAGAGGGTGCAGGCACTTGGAACTCCTCATGATGCTATAATACAACTTTGGGATGAAAGAAAAAGCAAAAGGCTTCCAGGTATTTTTCTTTAAAAGGGAAAAAACGAAGGTAGTTGTTAGAACATAATCCCCTCTTGACTTCAGATGTTTCTAAACTCATAGGAAAGCAAAGCCCTACTCGGAAGAGATTGCGTATGCTCTGACTTGTGTCACCTGTTGCTCAGAGCAAACTCTAGCACTTATAGAGAAAGGCAGTTTCCTTCTCGTTAAAAAGACTTCTGTTTTCCTATGGAGAAGGGACTCTCTGCACTTCTTATTAGATGACTGTACTTTCCAGGTGCTTTTTCAGATGAGGTCAAATAGAAAGATGCACAGGGCAAGAGATTCCTGTGAATTTTCATCATCTCGAGTATGTATTTGATTAGCAGGTAGTATGTACTTTTCCACCTTCAAAGAATGCTCTAACCACCAAAATAATGAGGTCACCAGGCTACTTTCAAGCTCCATGGAAACCAATCTACTTTGTACAGAATAATTTAATATTCAGTGGTTCAGGGAGCACAAAAGTGAACATGAGTAATTGCCTGTCGATTAATTTATATTGATATTTCACTATTTTATGGAAGAAAAAATGGAACAACTGTCTCCTTCTCATCGTACTGTGTAAGTACCCTAGCACTAGGCTGTAGGAATAATTACCTTTTCTCACTGATTCAGGGAATGGTGAATAAATCTACCGAAAGTGAAGAGGATCAGCTGGCTGAATGGCACGTTGCTTCAGAGCAGAGTATATCCTGGTGGCTCAGGCCATTCTCCAAAGCAAGGGCATGGGGAAGAAGTTCAACTCTAGTGTTAAACTACTGAGTAAAATGCCTTTTTGCAGCAGGAACAGCCGGTATTCCTCCTTCAACAGTATTTCACACGTTGCCCAAAGTAGTAAGAATTCTTGTACACGTATCAGGTAAGGTACTTCTCTCCTGGAGAGAAGAGGAGAATCCAATTTTGAAGATCCAAATTGCACAGAGTAAGAAGCAGTTTTACATGGCTAAAGCTAATTTGGTTCTGAACTTCCTCAGAAATAGACACTAACACGGGGGGAATCTTCAGTTTTGAGGAGCTGTCTATGGACTTTACGACTTTTTGTGCTTGCGGGTGAATGGAGATTTTGCAGATTTGGCTTGCCTCCAAATAAGACACTTACGTATTTGTTTATTTAGAACAGAGGTGCTTATTAAAATTGCATTCTGTTTTTAAAGAGGCTGATGGATCAATACCATTCAAAAGAGACCAATAGTGTCCCCTTTTCCAAATTTTTGCAAAACTGGCAATTTGTTTTTATTCTTTCTCTGAGGCAGCATGTGAGGGACTCCTGTCTGTAGCCCCACCCCAAAAAACGATTTATTCAGGAATAGTTCTTTTTTTTTTAACTAAATCTATATATATATATATATTTTAAAAAGTCATGGAAGATATTAAGCATCTGACTTCTCAAAAAATTCTGTTCCAGTATTTTTGTAGTCTTTTTGACATTTGTGTGGAAACTTTTGCCTCAGTTTTTGTGCAGAGGCTGCACAAGAGTACGACTGCTGCTGAGGCAAGGGCCAGAAATTTTCTGTGCTCTGCCTTCAAATGCTCTTATTCAGGCTAAATTTTGCAATAAGATTTTCTATATAATGGTATTAAGTCTTTCATTGCTTTCTTTCTTCCCAAGAAAGAAACAAGTTGCTTTTTTCTAGAACATCATGACAGACTGATAGAACAGCTCTATCTCTATTTGGAAAATAGTTTCAAAATTACTCCAAAAGTAACAGTGAAGATATTCAAGCCCAGTTGGAATCAAATTGTCAGAAGAGGTCAGCTGTCAAATGCAAAAACTCTCCTGAAAATCTCGTCCTTTTGGTGTATTCCAAATGGGTCAGTGCTATTAAAATTGTGGCCCTGGGTTATTTCGTCTGTGAGTTAGAAGAAACACGGAAATATTAGCAACATCCTTCTCTGAACTGTATTGATCATATGTAACAAATATTTCACAATAATAAGAGCAGCTCTGTTGAAGTGGGCTGAGCTGCATAAAGCAACTTATAGCCTTGGGCTCTCTGACTTTTCTGTTTGTAAGAAACTGTTTGTGTTTTGGGGCATTAACTTGTTTATTCCTACCCTTTACTGTACATGGAAACTGTGATTTCTGCCTACCGGATACCTACCTGCAGAATTCCTGAGTATAGAAATAATTCCCAGCATTATCAGTCATCTTTGGGGTTAAATCTTGATTCATCAATAGCACTAGTGATATGAAAAGCATGGATTTTGCTAATAATTCCGTGTATAATAACTGGCCTATTTTTACTATGCTGCACTCTGGATTGGTAGATCTCCTTGATAAGGAAAGAATATCTGTATGCCTTTAAATTTCATTACAAATGAGGGTTAAATCAAGTTTGTTTGCAAAAAATTGTGTCATTTTATGCTAACATAAGCAACAAATTGTGTCATTTTATGCTAACATAAGGAAAAAAAAAAAAAGATCTGCCTAAGTAGCTGTTGGCCTATCACAACTGTGTTTGATCTAACCAGCCACATGGCTTAGGGGGACAATAATTAAATGCAGGTTCTGCTGAAGCCAATTGACAAACTTGCTGTCTTCAGCACGGGCTGGCCTTTAGGCTTTCAGCTTCAGAAATTTCAGGTGTATTTTAGACACAGGCAAGGCAATTTTTGCCTTTAAGAGAAATGTCACATTTTGATTTTATTTCACCTCACATTTAAATGGGCGTGTGTTTAAGACCCCCATCTTAAACCTCAGTAATTGAAACAAACAAAAACCAAGCTATGTCCAGCCACAGTGAATTGGAGGGGTGGTGGAAATGGGCCATTGCAAACAGGCTTTGGGGTTATGCTTACATTATTATTGTTGCCCTTCAATATTTTTAACAGGTGATAGCAAAACTGCTGCATATAGACTCATAAACAAAAGTAAATAAGCAAGCCTAAGTGGTCTGTTTAAGTGCACAATTTACATTTTTAATATACTGCATTGAGAGGCATAAACTGCCTTTCCTGGGCTATTTTTCCTCTCATTTATGGAGTGCTAGTGGATAAAACTTCACTGCTCTCACTAGATCCTGGGGGTCATAAATAAAAGGAGATTTTGGCCCTTAAATAAGTGATATTTTCAGGTTACTGCCCACTCTGTTGTGCTTTCCCTCTTCTTATAAATTAATTATTGAGGGCTATTTAATTAAGAACAGATTAGAAACATTTCCACTGTTGTTTTTAAAATTTCCCTTGTCCTGAAGTGCTACGGAGTTAAAACCCCGAGTGACGAAGCGCACAGCCGACCATGACTGGTGGCGTAAAGCAAACAGCGAGCTGCACGATCAGAAACACAAGGCCGCGCAGCTCATGTGGAGTGACAGGAATCACCCTCCCAAAACGCTCCACACGCAGCCGGCGCGGCGACACGCGCACGCGCTCGGCCTGTATGACGCCCAGGAACGCAGCCGCGAACAGAAAGGAACCTGTGTGAGAGGTAACTGCCCGGCGGGAGCTGCATTTCCCTGTACCTGTCATATCAGGGTGGCGGGAAATGGGGCCGAGTCTGGCTGGAGGCCTGTGGCCCCTGGTGTCCCGCTGGGGTCAGTGCTGGGCCCGGTGCTCTTCAGTTTGTTCTTCAATAACTTGGACAAGGGGACAGAGCGCACCCGCAGCAAGTCTGCAGCTGACACCAAACTGGGAGGAGCGGCCAACATCCCGAGGGCTGTGCTGCCATTCAAGAGACCTAGACAGGATGGAGAGGTGGGCAGAGAGGAACCTTATGAGGTTCAACAAGAACAAGTGCAGGGTGCTGCACGTGGGGAGGAATAACCCCAGGCATCAGTACAGATTAGGGGTTGACCTGCTGGAAAGCAGCTCTGCAGAGAGGGATTTGGGAATCCTGGTTGACAATAGGTTAACCATGAGGCAGCAATGTGCCCTCATGGCCAGGAAGGCCAATGGGATCCTGACCTGCATCAGGAGGAGCGTTGCCAGCAGGTGGAGGGAGGGGATCCTGCCCCTCTACTCAG
>NW_010585715.1:74693-91805 GCF_000705375.1 Tinamus guttatus
GGAGATCTTCAAAACCCACCTGGATGCCACCCTGTGCCACGTGCTCTAGGTGTCCCGCTGGAGCAGGGGGGTTGGACTAGATGATCTCTAGAGGTCCCTTCCAACCTCAACCATTCTGGGATTCTGTGACTCTGTGTACCTCATTCTGATGACATCCTTCCCTGCAGCCCCAGGTTCACAGACAGTGAAAGGTAGGAGCTAGCTCTTCCTTGGGATACAATTCTCTCCTTTCAGCTCTTCTGCAGATGTCCTGGGGGAGCTATGCCAAATACATGTGCCTATCACTACTGGCCTAGGTGTAGTTCGGTGCTGTTACCCTGCGGGGCTTTAGCAAAAAAAAAAATGATGAAGGGCGATACTCATCCATTACCACCTACCATGGAATAATATCCCAAGCTGAAAACAAAATAATGCTATATTGTATTCAGGCCTCTGACAAGTCCCTGTCCTCAGATACAAGCTTCGATCCTCCACTGTTTTCCCTCTGTTACAAAGGACATATTTATTTGGTCAAAGAATGACAATTCTATTGGCTTTTGGGATGCAACTAAGGGTGGAGAAATCCTGGATGTTTCTGGGTGAGGATAAAGAGATGTTACCAGGGGTGTTTATTTTTATATAGCGTTTGGAACAAGAGAAAAAAAAAAAAAACCTTCTGCCTGTTAACTGGGAAACAAATCCAGCCTAAAAACTTTGATCAACTCTCACTGCAGGAAATGGGAAACTCTGTGCTGCTTCACGGGGAACCAAAGCAGGCCGAAGCGAAGGGAACCAAAACAAGCAGCCACCCACCAATAAAATGTGTGCAATAAAGTGCTGTCAGAGAGATCAAGGGCTGTGCATATACTTTCGGAAGGATTTGTTTGCACTGTCATCACAGGCCACGAAGAAGAGGATTCCATATTCCTGGAGTCATTCATCTAGACTACTCCCATATTGATCTTTAAACTCTGTGGTGGTGCAGCCCCATTTCCTCATGCTTACCAGGGGAGAGACAACAGAGAGAACAAGAACCAAGGTTCTACTCATTCCATAAAGACCCTTTAGAAATGCTGCTGAGCAGCACTTCATCTTTTAAATCCTCTGGCTACCACTTCAATTAGGGGTAATTATATGGTGGTATGTTGCAATCGGCAGGGGGGACTATAGCTGAGGGGTAAATTCAGTTTCGTTGTAAATGGGAAGTGAATGGTGGAGGAAGAACCGTAGACATCTGCATCTTTTTCTCCAACTCTACAGTCCAGATGCTGCTGTGATTTGCATTCATTGCAAGCAGCACATCTGTCTATCTGGAACTCAGAGCAAAATGTGTGTCAATGTGAGAACAAAAAGTTCCAGAATGTGTTGAACTGTTGACAGGTCAGTGTGCAATTGCAGGTGATAACTTAGATATAAAATTAACCATGTCAATTCTCTTCCTTCTAGTTGTATCAGATACCTACAGTCTGAGGCTTTTCTTATGTAAGCTGTTGATCGCCAGGAGGTGTTGAAAAGATTTTCTGAGAGGGTACCTGAGGGTATTAGTTTCTCTTAAGCATAATTCCTCCTGATTAATAAGCGTTGTCCACAAATGATGACAATTTGGATTCCTGAGTCCTTAAAAGGAGTTGAACAGAGTCTTCATGACAGCGCTCTCAGCAGTCTTTGCCAAACGGGCATGGTTTCCAGCTTTATTCCTCAGAACCAGCTTGTGCCTCTGATGCAGATCTCTAAAACACGGCATTTTCTCCTTCTTGGAAAGTGCTTTGTGATGCAGGATGAGAGGTGCAGGAAACTAGAGTATTGTCGGTGCTTTGCAAATAGAGGTTTGACAAAGTCTCTACCTCAAAGATAGTACAATCTAAAAATATAAATAAAAATGATTAACTGCCCTTAGTCATTTTAGGACGAACAGTCACATTCAAAGCACATAGTTTCTTTTCCAATATTCACTATCATTAGCTAATTATTAAGCGCAAACAAATATAAAGGGTGCTTTGTTCTATTTGCCCCTATTTACCAACTTTTATCTGACTAGGGCTGCTGAAGGAAAAAACAATATTTACATCATTGGACTGAAGCTTTCCCCAGAAGCTTTCAGATGCTACTAGCTCAAAAACCAACAGGAATGGCTGTGATCCAACAAGACTGAAGTTTGGAGATGTGTCTACTGCTGCAAGACCTTTGGCGAAGGATTCTCCTCAGGCTCTTGGGAAGTTGCTAGTGATAAAGCCAAACTGCACCGAAAGTTCATTGTGGTATATGTGAGTATGTGGGAATACTGCAGAATTCTCTTTAAGAAACTTCTTGTATGTGCTATGCAGGTAGACAGATTGAAATCTGAGACACGGGCCTTGCAGTGTGTTAAAACAACACTAAAACAACATAATGGAGTTCAGGTGTGGTATCTTGATGAGCTCCATATTAAGGTCTCCGTGCCCTCATTCATACCTGTAGGGAGCAGGAACTCTTTCTTCAGATTTATGTCAGGAAAAGCTCTTAGACTCAGTGGAATCTCTTTGGTGACGCTTTTAACCTGCGGTTTGGGAGGTGTTTTAAAACTGCCATCTGTGAGCACTTTACCTCTGACTGAACAGAATTTTCTGACTTGTGATTACTGCAAATGCTAGGTAATCCTGCATTTGGAAAATAGTTAGAAATCTTGCTGATATATGACCCCCAAATAAATCTACTCCATGTTTCTATAGTTTCAAAAAATGAACAAGCTCCCCAGTTACTTGACTTGCTTTTATCCGAGTGAGAATCGAGTATCTCTCTGACCAACAAGAGGACCTAAGCTGCAGACAGTTACACAGAGTTGACCTGTACTGTTGCATGAAGAGGGGTAGCTGAGTAAGCCAGCTTGGACGAACATAAGCAGCCACATGCCTTTAGTTGCAACTTGCTTGTTTGGAGTGAGGTAAGTGCCACTTTGCTGCTCTGTCACATGCACTGTAGCAAGGCCAGTGCTCAACGGAGAGGCTATCTGCCATGACTGCAACAAAGCAGCTATTCTGAAGCTTATTGGAGGCATTTCTGTGGCTGCACCTAGGACATGTCACTGTGTTGGTGGGATCAGAGCTGCAGGAAGAACACTGTAGCAACTGCTGACACCTGGGCTTGGAAGGACTAAGGTTTTATCATTGATGCTTCTGCTGAGCAAGGGAAGCTTTGGTCTGCTCTGGTTGAACATTATGTGAAATCTGGTTGGTCCCCTGATGGATGAGAGAGTGTCAAACTGTGCCCTAAGTTTCCGGGCAAGAACTACAAAGTTGGTTTGCTAAAGGGTTTTTCTGTGATGACTGGCCCAGAAACACACCACAGAGGTAATACCTGGGAAACCATGCTCTCACTCTCCTTGTCATGTTATTCCCAGCACCTTCAGCTTCTCGTCCTTGAGACAGATGCTAACGATCAGAGCTGTCCATGAATAGTTTGTCTCTTCTTTTGTTCCTGTTCTCCATGGGAGAGGGCAGCGATGCCCTGCGTACGCTGCGTGCTAGAAGGCACTGCTTGGGCGCAGACCGAGCCTGCTTCAGACCCACCTCAGCTGGCTGCTACGGTGAAGGAGCAGTGGAATTTCTGCTTTGGTAGCCAGCTGGGCAGGGAGAGTATCCCTGAGAAAGACACTGTGGAAGATGTAAGTATTTTTGTATGCTGCTACCTTAAGAACTTGAGTCTGCCAGGTGCCAAATGCCTCTGGCAGCCTCCCAGTTCTGTGGGAACTGAAAGGCTCAGCTTGTTCCAGACAGTTTTACACGCCACAGAATCAGACCCCAGATAAACTGCAAGCTCTGCGCACAAAGGCTCTTAATCTGTTGGGAGGAGAGTGAATCATATCCCTGAGAAACAGGACTTCAAATTTTTAGCAACTACTCACCCTGTAAAAGCCTGATAGATGTTACCCTGAAAGTCTTTCATAGAGGTGAATCAATTCCACTGTATCTTGCACCATTTCCTCACATTGCTCTTTGTCTGTTTTCCTGAGTGAGTCACCTGGGTTGTGATCGCTTGGTACACGCTTCTAAAATCTTGTGCAATGTTGTCGTGACTGCCATGCAGTTGGTAGGTGCCTTACGTGTTTGTTGCATAAGGCTTAAAAAAATACTCATGTTTCAGACAAACAAATAACGTAAATGTCAGTATGACTGCTCTAACATAGTAAGTTTGCAGAAGGTGGAGGCACAGCGAAAGATATGATGAACCCTGATTTTGGCACTTTGGCCAGACATTCACTAGTTTGTAATTTTTCTTTCAATTCAATCTCTGCACTGTCTACCTGTGAACGATAAAGAAAGAGACGACACTGCCATCGTACACATGAACTGATGTGGTTTTACTGCATTTGGCCACACACTTGAATGAAATATGCTGGCACAGAGCGCAGCCACAGGTCTTATCTCTGCTGCTACTCCCTTTACAACGGCACCATCTTTACATCAACAGTTTTCCTTCCTTGGCTAGATAACATTGCAATCCTGTCTTCTGCCCTTGGTCAGAATGCAGAGATTAAAAACACTCAGTTGATGCAAACGGTGGGCTGGTACAACACACAGAATGGGGTGTAGATGTGCTTCACACAACAGAGAGCAGAATTGAAGGGGAAAATGTTGCTTGGAGGCAAGACGCCTCTTTAGTTGATTATGGCAAGGAAAATCAAATACCATATCTGCTTTTCCTGGAGTATATTGAGACTGATCATAACTAACATCTGTTCATGTTAAGCAAATACTTGTCATGATTTAAACTTCTGTTTGCATACAACTCTGAGTAGTGCATCTTAAAGTCATACATATTCATATAGAATGAAGAATGCATAATGTCTGCATAAAAAGAGAAGCTGTATGACTATATATGAAGACAACAACTACAATTCTCACAGCACTGTCATTGGTTATTTTTAAAATATTCAAGCATTATTTAAAAAACAGTAAGCTGAACTTAAACTACACTACGAAAAAAATGTATAACTGAACCAATGCTGACTTGTTTTCCTCAGTATTAATCAATTTTAAAATTTCCCTTTTTTTATCTAACACCTTTTGTTAATTAGCTGTTATTTTGACCTCCAGTAACATGATCAGACTTCTTCTGCCTCCGGGCAATTGAGTTATGCTCTGATCTCAAGCTCTGAGGGAAATGTTCAATTCTATTTTTTCCACAGTTGAATAAACAGTACCATGTATACTATCTCTTGTGTTAGAATAGCGTTGTCTTCACATAAGACTCAAATAATGGTATTAGTCATTCATTTCCTTGTACACATACACCCTATTGCGTGTTGACAGGTTTATAAGGATGCAGTGGCAGCCGTGGGCGCTGGGAAGCTCCTAGACGACAGCCTTTGAATCCTTGCAGTCCTGAGCAATGGTGCCTGAGTTAGTCTGTTTATTGTCTGCTTTCTCTCCCAGATGCTTGACTTGTCTGAAAGATTAATACATCAACAAGAGCGGTGAGGTCCAGGGTTGCACATCTTTAAGGCATGTTTATTAGCAGATGGCACATGAGATTCAAAGGTCACTGTGCAAGGTAACATTTTAAAGTGAAATAACAATATTTATGTTCAAATACTATGCTGATGAGATCATATGGAAAAAATGCTTCTGATTAAATTAGTTTATAAAAAACCACAATATATCTATCGAAAATTCCAAATGCCACTTGTGGTCTTTCTTCCTCTTAGTCTATGGCTTCCTAAATTACTTAGAAAGAGAAGGCTACCTTTTTACTTAAGGAGACTAACAACTGGAAAAAATCTATACTGGATTCTACAGACAATCCTAATTTTTTAAATAATTGAAAATCCAGTGTGAAACTTGCATCTATTGTCTGCTACTTAATACTAATATTCCAGATATGGGTTTTTAAGATCTGTCAGAAATTTTATCTTACTTTACATTCTCTAGGATAAAATTCATCTTGCAGACACAAGGACTTACGGGCGAATAGCTATCTTATTTACAGGCAATATCATGTGCTGTAACACATTTGACAAAAATCGTGTTATGCTACTTACACAGAATCCATAAAATAAAGAGAAAATCCTTTTCCTTTAGGATTTCCATAGGAGGACTGACTGCTGGATAGTTCATTACTAAGTAATGAACTGGTAATTGCCAGTAAAGCTAAATGTGAAATCCTTTTTATCCTCTCAAATTGTGAAAAAAAATATGCAAATACCAAAGGAAATCTTTATTGCACAGGTTTAAAAGGGCAACTAAGCCCTTAATTAACATTTCTTATCTACCATGCCACACAGGCATTAAAATGTAGAGAATTTAAAAGGCACTTACTTTTCAAGTGATCCATTTTCAACTTTCATAGCCCCTTCCACTGGATCCAGTCCTTGTTCTGAAAACTGTTTCAAGGCACTTAGCGCTGCCTAAAATAAAAATGAGCTGTCAAAACCCCACTAACATAACAATATTAACACCAAGTGAAGGAAGGTAGGTATTTTACTTTTAGATCATTTATTGCAGTTTGAGGCCATTGAGACTACAGTGCTAATAAAGAAGCTGCATATAGTGCCCAGCCAAACAGCTGTGTGTGTGCGCAGGCTCGAGGGTATCTTCATCTTCCTGGGCATGTGAGAGACTTCCATTCATGCTAATGAAAGCTGCATTACCTAAGGGAAGAGCAAGATAAACCTTCAGGATCCTGTGAAGTCTCTCTAGCCTTCTCATATGCTTTCCTGGAGCCTGTGCTTTTTGCAGCACTTGTGGAAGGATTCCTGTCTTCTGGATGACTGCAAGAGTTGTGAGTTGCAGAAAAAGGGTCGCTAGGACAGTACCAACAGGCCAGGTCTAGATTTCAAAGAATGCAACAGACCGATGTCTTGCACACAGCTCACTCAAGTGAGCGAAATAGGGTGAGCCAAAACAGACTGGTTACAGAGCAACAATGGAAGAATGATCAATTTTACCGCTTAGATCTTTTCTGCATAATCACGTTCTTTATTCTTTAGAGCTTCTCTCTCCCCTTCACTAGGCCTGCTTTAGTTCTGTAAAGCAAATTGTCTTTCCCTCCCCTAACTGCTCTGGCAAAAGAAAAATGATTTTTCATAATTAATTTAGCAAAGGTTGATTACGAAACTCATGGATACCATGTGCCTCCCTCTAAAAACACACCCAACACATTAAAACAGTGGAGGCCACTTCTGTCTTAGAGGTGAAATGCAAAATTAAACTGAAAACAGATTTTTCTATTCAATCACTCTATGTAGTCACTTGCACTCCAGACTCATCACAAAAAAAAAAAAAGGAGGGGGGGGGGAGAACCTTTTCTTTGGCATTACCATAGAAAGTAACATCCCATACACTGGAACTGAGTGCAGGTCTTGCAGCATTGCTTTCCATGGTCAGACCAGCAAGCACCTTTTAGAAATGTGAGAGTTGCTCTCTTTTTACTTGACAAGACAAGACAGTTTCTATCTCCATTTCCCATTTCTCTTGGGCAACATGGACACTGTCCACAACAGGAGCTGCCATTGCAGTGAAGTAGCAGATTTGCTTCCACAGTAATGCTTTGTCTGGATTCTCTCAACAGCTCCTTTTCTTGAAAGGTATGTTTATACAACTTAAATATTATTAGACAATGTGTATCTTGGCAAGATAAATAACAGCACGAGAATTGCTAGGCTGCCCTAGACTGAAAGGCCGTGTATCCCAGATTTGTCCAGAGCAACGACGAGTTTCTAGAGCTTCAGAAGGCACCCCCATCTATAATTGACATGGGGGGAATCTTCCCAGCCTGTGAAGTTTTGTCCTAGTAAACAAAGATAAAGCTAAACATTTCTTAAAATGTCTTGCCAAAGCTCAGACTATCACTATTATTTACCTGTTCCTTTTCCTCTTGCCGTGTCTTCTAGGCCTCCTGTATCTCATTGCTATCTACTTGCTTCTTCTTGCCATCCACTGACATCATCTCAAAATTCCCACTGCCAAATCTTTCTTGTTTCCTTTTTTTTTTTTTCCAGGTATGGCATTATAATCATAGAGAGAGAGGCTACCTTGCTGGCATTCACCTAGTCCTGTGCTTGGCTATGGAGTAGTTCAAATTAAAGTAGACAAAATTAATTCTAGCTAGAAATAAAGAGCAGGTACGTGCAGTCCCCACCATTTTAACATGGGTGGTGGCGATCCTGCTCAATCAGGTGCCACACTCTGGATTATGAACATCTGATGTCCAGTTCTGAGCCAAGGCAGGGCAAGGAGGACAGATGGCTGGTGCCACTGCCACTGATCCTGCTTCCTTCCCTCTCTCTAAGCTGGGGGACCAGCTCAGAGCCCAGGTTTTCTTGATCACTTTTTGGAGAGACCCAGCTACTGCCCTTAGGCAGAGGCTGCACTCCTGGTCTGTGGCTCCAAAATATGTTGTTTCCAGCCTAACTTCCTTCTTATTGCTCTCATGCTGTTTGATCCCATGTCTGCCCATGCCATCATGCTCCCTTAGCTGAGCCAGCACAACTGTTTGGCAGATCTAGCTGGGAAACAGGTCAGCGAACCAATTTAGCTTAAAAAATACACTGCCAAATTAAAATATGTATGAGTATATACACATTACAGGCTGTCTCAACGGGCACAGGGGATAGAGGTGGAGAGCCAAGCAGGGTAGGTATGAGCTGGACTCCCATGTCCTTTATTCGTGGATGATTTATTTTCAGACCACTTGAGACACTCACATCCTACTAGAGCGAGACACCGAAGTTTTAAGCAACTTAAAGCCTAGGCTGATTGCCTAAAACAGATATTCTGGATCTTGTTCATTGCATTTAGGGACACATCCCGCTAATCTTCTCCTAACTTGCAGCTTTGTCGCTAACAAGAACACTTGCATTCTCTGCTTAAGTTCTCCTTTCTTCGCTTGTTTTTTCCTAATAAATGTTGGGGAAATGATGACCTCTCATTTATTTATTTCTATGTAAGGCAGTCTATGAACTAGTACCAGGTAGGGCTGTGAAGAGAAAAGGAAGCTGAGACATCTGCTACTACTACAGAGTTTTATTGCTACTTCATCTGTTTCTTGAACCCACCTTCCACGTCTTGCTTCTTCACCTGATGTGTGAATTGTAAACATTTTGCCCAAGAACTATTTGTTCAAGTTATCTGCCTGTACAGTGGCTAACACAATGAGATCCTCATCACAATAAGTAGCAAGAAGTGCCAAGTAATACTTCAGTCAAGATTAGATCACACTTTGATCATATGATGTGCAGAGCAGTCTGATCTTGATCAGTGGTTGCTAAAATCCCCAGAAAATCGGCAGAGGAATTGAACCAACCCAAACTTCTTAATTCCTTTACAGAATTCCTCTGGATATGAGTGCATTTGTTACTTACTGCTGGTCTGCTTACTTGCATGTCAGCATGTATCATCACTATGTTGATGTCAAGGATGCAAATACAGAACTTGCAGAGGAAATACATAAAATGAAGACGTGTAATGATAACCACTGTTTTATGCCACCACAAGTTTCAAATCCTAATGCTTGTTACACAGTGAAGTCTCACTGCTCTCAGTTCTCCATCGCACCCTCTTCAAACTATACCCTTCCCCAATCCAAACATGACAGAAAATAAAAGGCCTCAAAACTACCATATTTCTGGAATCAAGTATTGGAAGAGGTGAGCGGCAGGAAAGCCACTCCTGCTACTCCAGCTACTGTTGAAAAGTCACGTTTTTTGCCATCCCTCATTGCCTAGTTTCCCACCTTTGCTTCTCTTGGGAGCCTACAGCCCTTCCCAAAGCTCAGGCTTCTCACAGAGGAGCTGCAGTTCTTAGCACCTTCAGCCTCAGTCTCATGTCCCTCCAGCACATGGTCCCTGGTCTTCCCTCCTTACTCCTTCCATCCCAAAGCTCCAGCTTACATAACAACAGAGGAACTCATCTCTCCTGCTCCACAAATCCTCACACACTTAGGCCCCTATTTTTTCCTGCTCCTAAATTCTCTCCCACCCAAGATTCCCCAGGTACTCTCAGCTTCCATAAGTAAGCTCTCCTTGCACAGGTCCTCCCAAGCTCCTACACCCTACAGCCCTTCTTTATTTTCCAGTTTCCTAATGTGTTTCAAGTTAATACTTGACATGATTTCTTTTGCATGGAAACATGTCTCTCTCCCCATAAGATGTCTGGGAGGAAGCCTTAACATCCTATTTCATGACTTTTTACAACAACATTTGATTTTGGAAAAGCTCCTTTCCGTTTGAAAATGCTGTTTAACTACATGTGACTGAAGAGCCAGAGATGAAAGGCAGGGGCTTAGATTATCTTAAAAGTTCCTGTTTTTCTTTCTCCTGGTTCTCCTATAGCTTGCTTATGTTTGGATGGAGCAGAAAAGCTGGGAGAAGCTCCTAAATAAACAACATTTTGGACCTTAACAGATGTACTAAATGCTTCTCCCCACCTCCTCATGCCCCGAAGCAGATATGAAAATCCTAGATTTAGGAAGGAACCTGGTAGCTAAGAGGTGGTGACCGGAATAGTCGGCAGAGTGACACAGAGCCCAAGCAGTGCAGAAGTGCAGTGAAGAAGAGTTACAAGGAGACACTGGGCTAATTTAATCCATGTTTCAATTCTATTGGTCCCAGCAGATTCAGACGCTTGGCTTAAATATAACTTGTGAATGGCAGATAACTTAGGTTAAATGAAAAGGAAAGAAAAGAATGGAACATTTGACAGTGAATCTGGTGAACAATTTCCTCTTTTAAAGGCTCAACACTTCCTTCCATTGATATTTTTCTTACAATAGAGCATCTGCACAGATATAGAGAAATATTTCTCTCCCCCAGAAGATTTTACAACTGTTTTGTGAGTGAAGCCCCATAGGTTACAGAACAGATGTCCTTACACATTTCTTGTATCACTTGTTTTCTATGTAGCTACAGCAGTGCCAAAAATACGATGCCAACAGGATGCACCGCGCTGCTAGTTGTTTGTCTTGGCTGCCACTTCATTACTGCTATGTGTGTGTATGAGAATGGGGATGGATGTTTCCAGTCACTTTTTTAGCTTTCCTCAAGTCAATTAGCAATTAGTAAATAGCATTGAAACTTGTGAATATTCTTCCTGTTTCCCACTCTGGGGATTAAGCATCTTGTAATGGCAGTCTAGTAACATTAGATCATTCTTTTAGCAAGAACAGCAGACAGGCACTACACTAGCCTATGCACATTTATGCTCACAGACTTATGATAAAGGTTTCACATTTGTTTTAGCACAGTATGTGGCTTGTGTTTTTCCCCTTAAATCTTTATTCCATTTCAGATTATTCCATGAAACTGAAAATAATAAAACTTTGTAGTTCTCTGTGGTCCTTCCAGTTGACTTTAGTAAAGAGATCTAAAACAATCCTCATAAATACACTGCTTGACATTGTTAATCCACTGGTGAGATGTCTCCAAACTTCAGTTTCTTAAGTATATAAAAACATATTTATTCACTTTGGCCACAACCAGTGTTTCCTGAAGACATGAAAATATGGTCAGGAGTAGCACTGGTGCAAAACTGTAAGAGTTGGACCATGGAGGGAAGGAACTTACTGTCTCCAGCAGCTGGGTCCAAGTTCAAGTTTGCAGACTCGGATGGTTCCCTGCAGCCACCCTGCCTGTTGCCACACGCCATATGCGAACCAGGCTCAGGCCCTGCCTGAGGTTAGGCCCGACAGGGCACTTCCACGCCGAGTTAAAACGACAGGCACATCCAGACCCATCCCAACTTCCCTTACAAGTCTATAGTTAATGCTACACTAAGCACAACAGCTAAGGCACAAGCCAAGCCGGGGTCTTGGCTCAGAGCAGTGCCGCGGTGACGGCGGGTTTCGGAGCACCCGGCGCTCGTCGGCTCCAGGCCAGGGCAGAGGCTCCCGCCTCGCGCAGGCCGCCCAGGCCTCGGCGCAGCAACGCGGGGGCAGAGCTGTCTGCAACCGCAGCGAGATCCACCTCGTGACTTCTTAATGCGTGGAGTTAAATTTACCATTTAAAGCTATTGAAAAAACCCAACAATGTCACAGCTGTGGAGGTGAGCTGGAGGACTGACTGTCCCGAAGCTAGGCAACTATTTAAATTTGAATGTATTAAAATTAACGCTCTTTTTGATTTTTTTTTTGCTTTCCCTTGATGAAGAAATTTTTGACCAAGCCTCTGCCTGGCCTTACCTTGCCCACATCCAAAACTGCATGCATGCACAAATGGACAAAAGCAACATATATTTGCTTGTGTGGTATATCCATATACATACAAAATAGCTAAGATTTTTTACCCTTTTAATCCATCTGGATTTACCACGTTGGCAACATACAAACTAAAAAAAAAAACTAGGTAATGGGTATTGTGAACAAATCCCCTTTCCCCACAGCTTCTGTTACAAGTGAACTTACTATATCACAAGCAGTAACTTTTTCTAGGAGTTTTTGCCACTTTCCTCACAATGTGCCGTTCTCCCCAGCTGATCAGATTTCATGTGAACCAATGTTAACATCTGTTTAAAAATTAAATTTCAGAAGGGCTTTTCACACTGCACAATGTAAACCTTAATTAAACGACTTTAAGCCCTTTGCTCGCATAGTTTATGCCACGCATAAAAACCACAGGGCTGTAATCTGATTAACTCATGTCGTTTACATGGAAATAGTATTTTCCAAACTGATTAATCCCCGCATAAGGGGATAGTCACCTGATAGGCACAAGAATTGAGGATACTGATTGAACCTGTCAAGCAAAGGAGTCCAGTATCTTTGAACAAAGAAGGGTGATTCATGGATGTAGCTTCAAACACCTCTGAAATTGTCCCAGCTACTAATGCTACCCCCAGGCAACTGATGCAGCCAGCATTTACATGACACATCATCCACATAGAGCCCAAGCTTGCCAGCTTCCGTGGGGTAATCCTAAAGCAAGGATTAGCTGTTCTTGATCAATTTTTCCAATATGTTAAGCAGAGTTTCTACCAAGAGCAGCACGCACGTCACCTTCCTTCATGCAGTTTTCCTGGACACACATACTCACAATTTGAACTCCCCCATGTCACTCGCTGCTCCAAAAGGTCTATGCAACACAGAATTTTATTTCTGCAGATTTTCTCTTTCAACAATCTACTTAAGCAGCAGGACTAACTGAGTCACCAGGACAGAGAATCAGTTTGGCACAGGCTTATTTTAGTGTGTGAATAACCGCGCTAGAACCTGACATTCATTCTTGTGACTACACAGTAATTCCAGAAGTAATGGATGGCGAGGCATTAGCTTAAAGCTCAAGAAACAGCTGAGTGAACATTTGAGGTAAGATAGTCTGGGGAGCTTGTCTGTTCTAACTTGCTTCTCGAGATGCTTTTACTATGTTAATAAGCACTAGTCATTCCTTGGAGAAAGCAAGGGCATCTAGGAAGAGGTCTAAATTAATTTAAATTAATCTTCCTTCCAATTTTGCATCCCCAGCCAAAAGCTATTCAAACACTAACTCTCAGAAGGATGCAGCCATCTAATACAGAAGCTTTCATTAACTGGAGACTGCCAAATGATCACATTTAGATGGCTAATAGTTGGATAGGTTGGCAGGGGTTTAAATCATACGATCTGGACAGCACCAGGGGTGAGAAGCTGTGGATTGTAGGAAATTTTAAGAAATGTGACTTTAAAATGAAAACTGAACACAGCAGAATATGTATCCTCAGGCAAAGCCCTGCACCAGCAGGGAAGAAAGGCCATGAATCACTGTCTCTTTCATCACTGATGGCTGGAAAATATCCTCGTCAGCTGTGTTCTCAGAACATTTTAGCTTAGTTAATTATTTATTTATAAGCATTTTGACATATCAAATTCACCACCACTATGTATTTGTGCACTGACTGTCATTAACCCTGTCTGTATTGCAGGAGATCTTGTTCCCCTGATTTTAGACAGGTGGGCTAAAGCTCTTGGCTGTGTCAGATTTGGGGATCGCTTCTACACGGGGCTGCGGCAGCCAATCCTCTTCATTAGTCTGGCCCTCACGTGCTGTTCTTAACATCACTGCCACAGCTTCTGCTGCACTGCTAACAGTACACAAAGGAAACAAAAAACATGCCATTTAACCCCAACGTCAGGGAATGGCCCTGACCCACAGAAGTGTAGATGTGGCCAAAACTATTTTAACAAAAGAATGCAATCTAAACTGAGTTGTAGAACAGGATCTAAGCATTTTCTCTGCGCCTTTGATAGGCAACTGTCAATGTAGAGTGGTCAAAAACAAAGGTATTAAAATATTTTTATGAATCCACAGAGAAAATCCAGCCCCAAACTTCCACACAACAAAGTTCAAGCCATCAAATATCACTCAGGGCTTATTCCAACATGCTTACTCTTCCGCGTGAAATAAACTGAATCTGTAAAACCCACGCACTAATTTGTGCTTCCACTGGCGAGTAACTTCTTCGTGAGACAAAACGACACTAAGGAGCAGAAGCAGCTTTATTATTCCTGCTTTTAAAGAAAGAGGGTGAAACTGAAGCAAAGACGATGCACAAGCACATAGATGACTGGCCCAAGATCAAGCAACAAAAGAATCAGCTTCAAAGAACACGGTTTTACTAGATTACCAGCATTTCATCATATCCTTACACAGACAGTGGAAGATTCTGAATAGGAAATAGTATTTAACGACAGAGAATAAAACCACAGCCTACACTGCAGCTCTGATTTTAACTCAAGTCGCTCATTCTGGTTGCAAGCATCCAGCAAATTATAATCCTCCCATTACTGTTAGGCACTTTTCAGGAACCAACAGAGAAAAAGAACCACTCCTAAAAGAACAGGGCTGGTGAGAGCTTCTAATAAATTCATTTGTTTGCTGAAATGTTCTAAGGAACCTTCTTTTTACAATATTTTACATCTAGATCTTTTATTTATTCCTTACTTAAAAGTTTGACTAGTTACTATATCTAAAGACTACGCTTTAGAAATGGGAGCGATTTCCTAAATACCAGCTGCCTTGTTCCTAGTAATTTTAAAAAAACAACAACAAAAACGTTTGCTTTCTCATGCCAAGACCATTATCTTAAATTTTAAGTGTGTGTCAGACTGAACATGACTAGAAATTTCAATGTGAGAACAAAAGCAATAGATTACGCTTAATGCAAACGACTGCCCATTGGATTATTTGAACAAAGAGGGAGTTTAGGGCTGCAGATTCTTGCATTACAAAGTCTCTAATGAAGCCCACTTACTAAATTATAGCGTGTCCCTGCTTTGGCACAGCTCTGCTCCCGTGGCCTGGACACAGCCATTCTGCAGAGGGTCCTCCCACCCTGAAGGTGCTAACGAGCAACTGCCTCTTCCTCCTGCAAGTCTCGTTTTACAGAGCGCGTGCATGGACAGCAAAGGATCACACCTAGACTGACAGCTAGAAGCACTGTATTTAGGGCATATTGCATGTAATTCGAGAAATTTCCTGTAGAAATACGAGTGCTTCCAAAATACAGGCAAAAAAGGTTTGATTCTGATCTCACGCTATTTTTATACAGCCTTAGCTGGTGTTTTTCTCTTAATCGAAGTTGATTTAAGTGAGATCAGAGTCAGGCCCAAGAGCTACAGGCTGGACTCCTCATATGAAGCAGTTTGTAAAGTGAATTTGTCCTTGCTAACTGTTGATGGCTTGTCCTCATCCCATTTTAACCTATAACCATCAGCTCCTTTAATGGAAGTGTCTATAAAGATCTTCTCTAAAATATGCTTTTCCAGCACACTTAATGTCTTTTAATGTCTTTCCAATTAAATCCAGATGTGAAAAGCTTAAGGAACAGTTCTCAGGACTGAAAAAGATGACATAAATCTTGCAGCTGACAGAGATCCCACTGAGCTCAGTTGGGGAAACTCACAGAGGACTTCTTGTGGGCCAGAAAAGCTGCTGGGTATAAAGACAGATGTGTATGCTCCTATTAAAAAATTTAAATAAAAACTGACTCCTACAAAGAGATATCCACAATTATCAGGGCCATTACTAACTCAATCCCTCCATGTGCTGAGCACGTCCTGTGTGGTACAGACTTGCCTCATCTTTGGGGGCAGTTTATCAGAGTTCAAGGGAGTCTTTTAAAGAAAGCGCCCCTCACCTTTCCCAACCGCGGCTCTTACACCAGCGCCGGGGCCGATCCTGGGAAACGCTCTGTCCTGCTCTCCGCTGCTGTGGAAAGAATGCACCCGGCAAAGTGGGGCTCTGCATTTCTATCCCATCTCTCCTGCCTCCTCCATAATCAGGTTAGCAGACAAAATTGGGGTACCATTACAGAAGAGACCACAAATGTGCTATTAATTATAAATTCTTATTAACTGGGCATTCCTAGGGCCCGACTGCACTCACTGGACAAGTGCTGTTTGTGCAGCTGTCAATTTTAGGCTTATTTTGCCGTAATCACTTGTACACTTTCAGATTTTTTATTTTATTTTTGCTTTAAACAACAGTAGATCATCTTTTTTTTTTTTCTTTTTTCCTCCCCAACTGTTTGCAAACGTGGGCCCAGCTCAGACCACATCTTTCAGAGGCAGGAAATACCCCCCCACCCACACAGCTTGTGTTAAAAGTTTCTAGAAAACTGCCCAATTTAACAACTTTAATTCTCTCCTGCCCTCCTGCTACTTATTTATTTATTTTGGAAACTGCTAAAATAGCCAGACAGATCAATGATTTTTAAAAAGCTCTATGATCATGAGACAACAAAAAGAAAAAAAAAAAAAAGGAAAAATGTTCCAGGACAGAAGAAAAAGCCACTTATAACTGTAGATGAAGTTTGAGGTTTACTAGTGACAAGAACTTCAGTAGAGACATTTTAGCTAGTATTACCTAAATCCAATTCTCTATCGCCCATAGGAAAGATCTCAGAACAGTTTGGTATCATGAGTGAGCATATGGAAACATGAAACTACGTACCTGAATTAAGAATAATTTCACATACTCAAGTAGCACAATAAATGACCAAATACAGTATCTGGACACAGTTGTAGGACCAGCACCGAAAGCGGTGGGCTCCTCACCGCACGCAGAGGATACTGGAAGATAAAATTCCTCCAGATCTCAGCTTTAATTTCCACTGTGACCAGCACTTTTCAGACTATTACTCCTGCAGGGCTGGATCTGACTCCCACCAAAATCAGGGCTCCATGAACATC